>JARHVA010003530.1:722500-767500 GCA_037957365.1 Torreya grandis | reverse complement strand
TAAAACATATATGAATTGTGTTCTTATAAAGGTTAACATTTATTTTAGTTTGTCATTCCATGAAAATGTAAACATGTAGGTGTTTTACATTAGATCTATAGTTGTATAATTCAAATGAATAAGTTTGATAGAATTAAGATAAAAGTTAATAATTGTTTAAGTTTTGACATTTCATGGATTACATATACATGGCTACTTTACATTAATGGTTTAAATTTAGAATGAAATAAACTAGAAGTGGAATAGTAACTTGTTATTAGCTAAATTATTGATTGATCACTTGTTAATCTCACTCATAATTATATAGTTACATTTGGAACATCTAACCCTTGCATCAATGCATAAGCTTGATAGTTGGACTTTGAGAAAAATAAAATAAATGATTTCTCTATCATGCACTACATGTCTATTGGTTGCATGCAAGATATATTTTCAATTATAAAAAATCATTTCTCAAAATTATGTTGGATTATGAAATCTGAAAATAATTAGTAAATATTTATGTTAATTAGCAAAAGAACTAGTGTTTAAATAATTATTATAACTTAATAAAGAATCATGTAAAATATTTTTATTGTATCAATTACTTGATTATATGAATACATTTTATGAAATCTTTAATATAGTAAAAAATGATAAATAATTATCATATCATTTTAATACATGTAAAAGTTATACTTACGCTGTCTCTTTAGCTTCCTTCCCATGAATTGAACTTAATTGGCTAGTTTCCTCGGCTGCCAACATAAAGTTTTATAAGATTTACTTAAGTGGAACCCTTTATTCATGCTCCACTCATCTTGAACTCAAATGAACTTCACTGCTTATGTTGCTTGAATTTTGCCATAATATGCTTGCTGGTTCTGGTTTGCCTAGTTGAATTGCAATGAAATCATAACATACTTATGTATTTAAAGCATTCGATTATGAATTAAAAATAGTTATTTATAGAATAGATAGATTCTTGAACTCATTATTTTTGTTTGCACAAGATACTCTTTTTATGTAGAAAACTTAGATTTATTTGCTTGTATGCCTTAAAATATTTTATAGAATTGGCTATGCCAATCTAAATAATTGCATAGATTATGGAATGGAAATGATAAGTTATAAACTATCATAAATAACCATGTTTGGTACAAAATGATGTGTGAATAGTAAAATGACCGTAAAGGCTGAAGGGTGTTTAAACCTAGATGGGAGCACTAAGGAATCATATACTTAAAATCTATTTTCTCTTATGCTTTAACACAGTTGTGTACATAAACAAAAATATGCAAGTGTTGAATTAGTTCTATTGTAGACACCAATATCGTGTCAACCCCCCCTTGGTCCCTTTCTAAACATTAACACTCCTAACCCACACTTGCACACTTTATTAATTTAAAATAAACTACTTGTTTTAAATTAATTACATCTCACCTAGACACCTCATCCTAAGACCATTTCTTGGCCTATGAGTCACCCTGAGACTAGGTCTTCCAAATCCTAACTACCCATGACCTATTCTCACTCCCTAACCAATTCCCATGCCTCATAAGCCCATGTTTTGACCGTTCTCCAATGGCAAAGGCACTTGGCAGGTGGAGAAATGGGCAGAGAGCTAAAAATAGCCCTTTTACCCATTCTCTCTTCGCTGATGTCGATCAACTCTCAACCGACGCTGGCGGTTTCACCGACATCGATTACATAAGCTAAGCTCTAACACTGAGCTTCCACCCACCTTCTTGACATTGATGCACACACTCTGAGACCTAACACCCCAGAACTCAACTATCATTCTCTTGGCTACTGAAGCTCTACACAAGTCATTCCAGAGACAAGACTGAAACATTGTACGAGGACCTCAACATTAGACACAATGAGAACAAGCACTTTAACACCTCTGGTTCTTCACTTAATAGAGCTAAGTATTTTGGTTCTCAATAAAGTATCTTAGAATACATTGTTAATAAGTTTTTGTTTGAGATTTCTAAATACTGTCAAGAGACGTGACTTCTTCTATGGAAGGGCTAAAAGGCCTTCCCCTTATTCTCACCCTCTTTTCACACCTATCCTCTACCTTTACCCTTCTTCAAACCTTATTCACCTTCTCGCAACCCTACACAAACCTCTGAATTCCTAAAAACTCTTTTGTCCATCATAGAAATACCCTAAAACCCATTCAAGGCCAATTGCCACGACCGACATCAGCAATACAACTGACATCAGCATTATTTGCCGACTGACCTCGGCAAAAAAATTGACATCAATGACTGTAGTCTCGACTAGCAAACCAGAAACCTATCTAAATAGCCCATAGACCAAACAAAACCTTTGCCCAGCTTTCTGTAACATTTAGAGACACACATACTGCAATTAGGAAATAGGTACACAACATTCTGCCTTTCCTTTTCTTAAGTCATTTATCATTTCTTTTTATACAAAACTCTTTTCTTTAAATAGTGGACTGTCATCCCTGAGGGAGCTTTACACTTCTGAGACCGAGCGCGTAGCTTGGCAGTCCACCATATCCTTTTCTAATATCTTCTTTGTTCAAGTCTTATTCTTATTGTAGGTGTTTCCTCCATAGCCAAAGAGGAGCTCCCACAAAGCTTGGATATCGTGCACACTAAATCTTGGTAACGCCAAACCCAAGACCTTGAATTTAGTTTCTTTTTATCTGAATGTAATTAGTGAAAACATAGAGAAACATTCTAGCACACCCGGTGGGACCCTTGGAGTTTTCCTTGGGTTCATTCTTCTTCTTTTAAAAAATCAATCATTCATATAGATGCATTAGATTCTCTTCTTGCATCCCTTCCCCTCTTACTTTCTATTTCAAAAGGAAACCATTAGTAGAAGTTAAAAAGAACATCTCTTTTTGTTCTTGTTACTTCTTGCATGCATCATAGAGTAGTGAAAAACTCATACCCTTTACCTCTTCTCCATTTGTTTGCATTTGAATAACATATTTTGATTTGGGTTAAAAACTACTGCATTTCATTCTTGCTTGAATGCATACTTAGCCCACTTAGTAATTAAAGCATTATGAATAAATTATAGTGCAAAAATGTTACACAACTAAACCACAATCACATCAAATCAAACATTTAAACTTACTTGAGACAAGGCCCGTCTAGGATTTCATCACCTAGCGGATACCTTACCCCACTTGGTGATCCTATTTGGATTTCACCACCAAGAGGAGGACCCACTCTATTCTTTGGAAGAGTATAAACTATACGCAAAGTATATTTTGGCTAAGTAGCCCAGCTCGGCTCTGGGTTCATTAAGTGAAGGGAGCAAGCCACAACACCAAGCCACAAACTGAAAATAACACAGATATTTTTTGAGCACCTAACACAACCTGAAACCATCCATAGACTTCTTCTCTAGGACCTGTTCTACAAGCCCAATTCCCAACACATTCTTATAAGGCATAAGCCACCATGACTCTAAAATTTATTCCTAGGAATCTAATGTTTTAGAGGTTGCTTGCCTAATCATCTATTCTGCTATTTTTATTTGACTATTTGAGATGGTAAGGTTGTACCATTCTAAAGTCCAAAAATAACTCAGAATATCTTTTTCCTCCAAAAAATTATCAATTTTTTGTGTTTTTGGAATTACACAAAAATTGACATCGGTTTTTCCACCAACATCAGCAAACAAGACTTCACCGACATCGGTTAACTAACCGACATCGGCAAGATTTTCTAACTGATATCAGTTAAACAACTGACATCAGTCACTGTCAAAATAAACCAAAAAAATTTCTAGACAGCAAGCTTAAAACCCAAATTTCATGCTATTTAACACAAATTCTAGTTTTTTGAAACTAAAACACATAGTTTTTAGAAACTGAACCCATTTCACCTTGGATGGTTCTGACACGCAGTAAAGTCAAATCTCTTATTGACCACAGGAGTCAACAGCCACTCCCACCTTCGCCTTTTATACCAAGTCATTTCATGGAGTATACTTTAGACACTGAGTATACTCTTATCCAACCTACCCCCGATCAACCTCCTATTGTTCCCGAAGGAGATCAAGAGTTTGAGAGATTCCTTGACCACAATGTTAGGGCTCTCCAACATTATCTCACTAGAAGCCAAACATGAGATTCTTTAGGTAACCCTATTTATGGGATGCCAACTTCTTTGGTTAAAGTGACAATGATATCAACAGCATCCACTACCCAACCTATGGTCACTCAAGCCACTGCCTTGACTAGTAACCCAATTATGACCAATGTTCAAGATTTGGCCTCCCCTTCTATCCTTTCTAACCCTACCTCCATTGGGGTTTCCGTACCCCCTCAACCACAAACAATTCAACCAAGTTTGACACGTTTCTAGAACTTGATTGTCTCTATCCCATCCACTCTTGCACCCTTACATACGAGAGTGGCTACTCATCCTTTAACTAGTCTTGCCACCATTCAACCACCCTTAGCGGCATCTAGTCAAGTTGTGCCCTTTAACTTCATGGCATAAGCCCTTGTGGCCTTGACATTGGCCCCTATGACAAACTATCAGTATGTTACACCTACACAAATGTAACCAAGTATGTCATACACCAAATGACCCTTCTTCTTCCAAACATTCTTCTTCCCACTCCAAGTCCAAGGGATCAGCGAATGCTATGGTCCTTAGGTCACCATCTTCAACCACAACCAACCAATCTGAGCCCTCCACTTCACAAATCATCACTAGACAATTCCAACGACGGTATGAACAACGAAGATACACTCCAATAGGAGAATCATATGCTTTCGTATTGGATAAATTAGTGAATTAAGGAGTCCTCAACCTCCCTCAAATTTGACCAGTCTAATTTGACCCCTCACAAGCCATCCCTGCATGGTATAGGGAAAATGACTTTTGTAACTATCATCGTGTCAAGGGTCATGACACAGATAATTGCAAAACCCTCAAAAACATTATTCAAGACATGTTAGATAAAGGGGACCTTTTTTTGGATAACCCTAATGCACCGGGCAACCAAAACATGGATGTCTTTAGGTAACCATTTCCTAACCATCCCCCAAGTCAGAACAATGTTCAGACCATAGTCGATGACCCTCAAGAATGTAACATACGCACGGTCGACATGGTCTTTCCTTTCATTCTTATCCAACCTCTCCCACAATTTGAAGAGGTTAGTCAACCCATTTATCCACCATGGGTAGAAGAGCCTAGTTTACCTACATCACTCCTAAACAATGAAGAGCTCCCTTTACCTCATCCTCTTCCTCACGTGGATGAACCCGCTTCACCTATATCACCCCCACGACATCAAATACCTCCTCAACCCATTATTCTACCTCGTGAGGATCCTGCATTACCTATTCCTCTTGCTCCCACCTTCCCTCTTCTTCTACCATTGGAAGAAGTTACCATTCATACCCCACGCCCTCATGTAGAAGGGGCCATCATCCCTCTACTTCACCCTTTAAAGGAGCCTTCCTCTACTATTTGTCCTCCATCGATAGAGGATAGTCTTCCATCCACCCCTCTTTCACACGTAGGAGAGTCTACTTTGACCTCTCCCATATTGGAGGATGCTTTGACGATACCGACATCGGCAACCCCAACCAATGTCGACACTATTTTACCACCGACCTCAATAGAAAAACTGATGTCAGTGACTGTGCAAACTAAAAAACTTATCCAAATAGCCCATAGACCAAAAAAAAACCTTTAGATAACTTTCTATAACATTCTGAGACTCATGGACTGCAGGGAATAGGTACACAACATTTTACCTTTCCATTTATTTAAGTCTTTTATCATTTCTTTTTATACAACACTCTTTTCTTTAAATAGTGGACTGCCATCCCTTAGGGAGCTTTACGCTTTAGGGACCGAGCACGTAGCTTGGTAGACCACCATATCCTCTTCTAACATTTTCTTTGTTCAAGTTTCTTTCTTATTGCAGGTGTTTCCTCCACAGCTAAAGAGGAGCTCCCACAGAGCTTGGATACGGTGTGCACTAAATCTGGGTATCAATCAAACCCCTAACCTTAACTTTAGTTTCTTCCTCTTCTGAATGTAATTAGAAAAAATGTAGAGAAACATTCTAGCATGCCCAGAGGATGCTTTGACGATACCAACACTGGTGGCCCCACCCTCATCCTTCTTATTACGAATGGAGGATCATACTTTTCCCGCTCCTAGACCACACGTGGAAGCCATGATCATCCTTGCGCTCTATCCTCTCGAAGAACCAAATTCTCCAATCCCTTCTCTACCGAGAGAAGAACTCTCCACCTCACCCACCTTGGCTGAAGAAGATCCAATGACGGTTTTCTCTCACCTTTGGCCCGAGATCGCTGCATCCAACACATTTCTACTCTCGCAATCACCCAAATCCTCCAAAAAACCATCTGTAAAGCCTCATGTGATGTCATCTAAACCCTTCTCTCGATTGGTAGAAAACGTCAAGTGATTAGGGTACTTCTCTAACAAAAACCAATGGTCAACGACGTAATGCATAAGTGGGGCTTTTTTTGCAAAAACCCTATCTATGCTATCATTATGGTCCTTGTCAATGAAAGAGCACTGCACCTAATACTTCTTACACACCTTCATCATGTGCAACCAAAACATATTTCCTAACCACTAACATAACATCATGATTTATTTAATACAAATACCAATTTGTGTTATATAAATTATCATAGCCCATTCACATTAGTTTCTATGGAAAATAATACACATGGAAACTATCAACCAAACACAATTTATGTCAAGCATATACCATCACCAATATGGAAACTTGCTGAGGCATAAATAAACTCATTTCATTTTTAGCATACACCATCACCAATATGGAAATTGTTAAGGATAAAAACCACATAACCTATGTTACATCATACACCATGACACAATATGGAAAAGGCTATAATATCATCATACACTCATCATTTCAAGCATGTACCATCAAACATATGGAAAATGCTAAAAACACTAACATAACCAAAACAACTATCAACCACTTTGACTCTTCTTCCCTTTTGGGGAGAACTAGATTGGCCTGAGGCCCTTAAAATAGGGGCTATGTAGGTAGCACTCAGTTGACATGGAGTCTTCTGAGGTTAGCTCAGCCATTCATTCGTCCATCTACCTAATGGACCAACTATCTAAACCAGCCCAGAATCATGACCAAACAACCAGCCCTGACACTATAGAAGTCACCTTAGACTTCTCATGGGGCACATTGGAGATCACATACATCTCCCTAACCAAAACAAACAACACTCAAAATCACTTATTTCTCAGCCTGACTCGACAAATGACCTTGGAGATCATGACTATCTCCTCAGACCACGACCACTTTTGAGACAACTTTGCCTTGGTTGTTTTGATTGCATATGCTACCTCACAAATAGTTAGCAAATTGTACGTGCCCCTCACACCTATTATCGGATAGCAACCAAGTTGATCCCCAATATTTGTGACATTTTCATGTTTTCTAAGAGCACATCCTAGCGTGGATACTTGAAACATGACGACCATTGGAGCTACAACTTTGATCAATCTAACCCAATCAGCTACCACTAATAAGCTGGGGATTGTTTACTTCACTTTTAGTCCTCCTCAACCTTTAGAGCTACACCTTTCATCATTTAACCCAATCATCTACCAATAATAAGTTGGGGACCGATTACTTTGATTTTAGTGCTCCTCGACCTTGCCTGTGATAATTTGACCTACCTATCAAGTGAAGTGGTATATGCACAATCTCAACTATTGCAGCGTTCACACTCAAACCGCACCCTCCACATTCACTGCCTATCAAATCGGCACTTGATTTGGGCTTACCTTCTCTCGATTCCCACTTTGAGGGGGAATACCTCATCCCATACCTGGGGCAACCTACACCTATTTTTGTCTTGCAGTTCGTCAGGACAAACCACAAGACAAAAAGGGGCAAATGTAGACACCAATATCGTGTCAACCCCCCCTTGGTCCCTTTCTAAATGTTAACACTCCTAACCCACACTTGCACACTTTATTAACTTAAAATAAACTACTTATTTTAAATTAATTACATCACCCTGGATACCTCACCTAAACACCTCACCCTAAGACCATTTCTTGGCTTATGAGTCACCCTGAGACTAGGTCTTCCAAATCCTAATTACCCATGACCTATTCTAACTCCCTAACTAACTCTCGTGCCTCATAATCCTGTGTTTTGACCATTCTCCAATGGCAAAGGCACTTGGTGGGTGGAGAAATAGGTAGAGAGCTAAAAATAGCCCTTTTACCCATTCTCTCTCTGCCAACGTCGATCAACTCTCGGTCGACACCGAAAGTTTTGCCAACATCAGTTACATAAGCTAAGCTCTAACATTGAGCTTCCCCCCACCTTCTTAACATTGATGTGCACACTCTGAGACTTGACACACTAGAACTCAACTATCATTCTCTTGGCTATCGAAGCTCTGCACAAGTCATTCCAGAGACTAGACTGAAACATTATACGAGGACCTCAACATTAGCCACAATGGGAACAAGCACTCTCAGACCTCTTGTTCTTCACCTAATAGAGCTAAGTATTCTGGTTCTCAATTTAGTATCTTAGAATACATTGTTAATTAGTTTTCGTTTGAGATTTCTAAATACTATCAAGAGACCCAACTTCTTCTGTGGAAGGGATGAAAGTCCTTCCCCTTATTCTCACCCTCTTTTCACACCTATCCTCTACCTTTACCCTTCCTCAAACCTTATTCACCTTCCTGTAACCCTACACAAACCTCCAAATTCCTAAAAACTCTTCTGTCCATCATAGAAATACCTTGAAACCCATTCAAGGCCAATTGCCCTGACTGACATCGGTAATACAACTGACGTCGGCATTATTTACCGACTGACCTCGGCAGAAGAACTGACATCAGTGACTATATTCTCGACCAACAAACTAGAAACCTATCTAAGCAACCCATAGACCAAACAAAACCTTCACCTAGCTTTATGTAACATTTAGAGACACATAGACCACAATCAAGAAATAGGTACACAACATTCTGCCATTTCTTTTCTTAAGTCATTTATCATTTTTTTTACAAAACTCTTTTCTTTAAATAGTGGACTGTAATCCCTGAAAGAGCTTTACGCTTCTGAGACCGAGCACGTAACTTGGCAATCCACCATATCCTTTTCTAACATCTTCTTTGTTTAAGTCTTATTCTTATTGTAGGTGTTTCCTCCATAGCCAAAGAGGAGCTCCCACAAAGCTTGGATACGGTGCACACTAAATCCGGGTAACATCAAACCCAAGACCTTCTTAACTTTAGTTTCTTTCTATCTGAATGTAATTAGTGAAAACACAAAGAAACATTCTGGCATGCCCGATGGGACCCTTGGAGTTTTCCTTGGGTTCATTCTTCTTCTTTTAAAAAATCAAACTTTCATATAGCTGCATTAGATTCTCTTCATGCATCCCTTGCCCTCTTACTTTCTATTTCAAAAGGAAACCATTAGCAGAAGTTAAAAAGAACATCTCTTTTTGTTCTTGTTACTTCTTACATGCATCATAGAGTAGTGAAAAACTCATACTCTTTACCTCTTCTCCATTTGTTTGCATTTGAATAACATATTTCAATTTGGGTTAAAAACTACTGCATTTCATTCTTGCTTGAATGCATACTTATCCCACTTAGTAATTAAAGCATTATTTATAAATCATAGTGCACAAATGTTACACAACCAAACCAAAATCACATCAAATCAAATATTTAAACTTACTTGAGACAAGGCCCATCTAGGATTTCATCACCTAGCGGATACCTTACCCCACCTGGCGATCCTACTTGGATTTCACCACCAAGAGGAGGACCCACTCTATTCTCTGGCAGAGTATAAACTATAGGCAAAGTATATTTTGGCTAAGCGGCCTAGCTTGACTCTGGGTTTGTGAAGTGAAGGGAGCAAGCCCCAGTAGCAAGCCATGCACTGAACCTAACACAAATATTTTTTTAGCACCATAACACAACTTGAAACCAGCCATAGACTTCTTCTCTAGGACCTGTTCTATAAGCCCAATTCCCAACACATTTTTTCAAGGCATAAGCCACCACGACCCTAAAATTTATTCCTAGGAATCTAACATTTTAGAGGTTGCTTGCCTAATCATCTATTCTACTATTTTTATCTGAGTGTTTGAGCTGGTAAGGTCGTACCATTCTGAAGTCCAAAAACAACTCAACATATCTTTTTCCTCCAAAAAATTATCAATTTTCTATGTTTTTGGAATTACACAAAAATCGACATCAATTTTTTCACTGACATCGGCAAACAAAACTTCATCGACATTAGTTAACTGACTGACATCGGCAATATTTTATAACCAATATCGGTTAAATAACCGACATCGATCACTGTCAAAATAAACCAAAAAAATTCCAGACAACAAGCTTAAAACCCAAATTTCATGCTATTTAACACTTCTTCTGGCTTTTTGAAACTAAAACACATAGTTTTTAGAAACTAAACCCATTTCACCTTAGATGGTTCTGACACGTAGTCAGGTTAAATCTCTTGTTGACCACGTGAGTCAACAACCACTCCCTCCTTTGCCTTTCATACCAAGTCATTTCATGGAGTATACTTCAGACACTGAGCATACTCCTATCCAACCTACCCCTGATCAACCTCCTATTGTTCTCAAAGGGGATCAATAGTTTGAGAGAGTCCTTAACCACAACATCAGGGATCTCCAACATTATCTCACTAGAAGCCAAATGCGAGATTCTTCAGGTAACCCTATTTATGGGATGCCAACTTCTTTGGTTGAAGCGGCAATGATATCAACAGCATCCGCTACCTAACCTATAGTCACTCAAGCTACTACCTCGACCAGTAACCCAATTATGACCAATGTTCAATATTTGGCCTCCCCTTCTATCCTTTCTAGCCCTACCTCCATTGGGGTTTCCATACCCCCTCAACCACAAACAATTCAACCAAGTTTGACACCTTTCTAGAACTTGATTGTCTCTATCCCATCCACTCTTGCACACATAAATAGGAGAGTGGCTACTCATACTTTAACTAGTCTCACCACCATTCAACCACCCTTGGTGGCATCTAGTCATGTTGTGCCCTTCAACTTTGTGGCATAAGCCCCTGTGGCCTCGACATTGGCCCCTATGACAAACTATCAGTATGTTGCACCTACACAAATGTAACCAAGTATGTCATACACCCCTCCCAATGCCTTCCAAGTACCCTATAACTTAGGGGGTGCCCCTCTTACCAATCCATCTGCTGATCTAATTAAGATGCTGATGGATAAGATGTCTAACCTTGAGACATCTATTTTAGGTTTGAAGAATGTTCTTTCATATGAACAAATTTGTAACAAACCTATCCACCCTTCAATTCCTATTTGACCATACCCTAGCTAGTGGGAACTCCCAAAATTTAATCTCTTTCATAGTAAAGAGGACCCACAAAAACATTTGCGAGCATTTAGACATGCTTGCTACCTCATAGCACACGATGATGTGTTATTACTTCGCTCATTCCCTATGTCACTTTCTGGTGCTGCCCTTGACTGGTATAGCTCTATTTCTAGTCAATCTCTTTTCACCTTCACTCAACTTGCTCAGCTGTTCCTTGACCATTTCTCAATCAACATCATCAAGAAGGTCTCCATCACAAACCTTTATTCCATTAGATAATTCGAGGATGAGTCAATAGCTAACTTCGTCACCCGTTGGAGAGGTTTGATCAACCAACTCTCCTTCTCACTACCTCAACCTGAGCTCATTGAGCTCTTTTCAAGAGCATGTGCCAAGCACATCTCATCCACTCTGTGGGTTTAAACTTTCCACACATTTGATGAAGCTTTCACTTTGGCCTAAAAGCTTGAACTCCATGTAATCAAAGAAGATAGGATCAAATTGCGAAGCAAAAATACCAATGCATAACCCAATGACCCTTCTTCTAAACCTTCTTCCCACTCCAAGTCCAAGGGATTGACAAATGCTGTGGTCCTTAGGTCACCATCTTCTACCACAACTAACCAATCTAAGCCCTCCACTTTGCAAAGCATCACTAGACAATTCTAATAATGGTATGAACAACGATGATACACTCCAATAAGAGAATCATATGCTTCCCTATTGGATAAATTAGTGAAGCAGGGAGTCCTCAACCTCCCTCAAATCTGACCAGTCCAATTTGACCCCTCACGAGCCATCCCTGCATGGTATAGGGAAAATGACTTTTGTAACTATCATCATGTCAAGGGTCATGAGATAGATAATTGCAAAACCCTCAAAAACATTGTTGAAGACATGTTAGACAAAGAGGACCTTGTTTTGGATAACCCTAATGGCTAGCCAACCAAAACATGGATGTCTTTAGGCAACCATTTCCTAACCATCCCCCAAGTCAGAACAATGTTCAAACCATAGTCGGTGACCCTCAAGAACGCAACATACACATGGTTGACATAGTCTTTCCTTTCATTCCTATCCAACCTCTCCCATAAACTAAAGAGGTTAGTCAACCTATTTCTCCACCATGGGTTACTTCAATTTTAGTCCTCATCAACCTTTGGAGTTACAGCTTTGATCATTTAACTCAATCAACTACCACTAATAAGCTGGGGACTGGTTACTTTGATTTTAGTGCTCCTTGACCTTGCCTATGATAATTTGACCTACCTATCAAGTGAAGTGGTATACGCACAATCTCAACTATTTTAGTGTTCACACTCCAACCTCACCCTCCACATTCACTGCCTATCAAATCGACACTTGATTTCAACTTACCTTCTCTCGATTCCCACTTTGAGGGGGAATACCTCATCGCATACCTGGGGCAACCTACACCTATTTTTATCTTACAGTTTATTAGGAGAAACCATAAGACAAAAAGGGGAAAATGTAGACACCAATATCGTGTCAATCCCCCCTTGGTCCCTTTCTAAATGTTAACACTCCTAACCCACACTTTCACACTTATTAATTTAAAATAAACTACTTATTTTAAATTAATTACATCACCCTGGACACCTCACCTAGACACCTCACCCTAAGACCATTTCCTAGCCTATGAGTCACCCTGAGACTAGGTCTTCCAAATCCTAACTACCCATGACCTATTCTCACTCCCTAACCAAATCCCGTGACTCTCAAGCTTGTGTTTTGACCATTTTCCAATGAAAAAGGCACTTGGCGGATGGAGAAATAGGCAGAGAGCTAAAAATAGCCCTTTTACCCATTCTCTCTCTGCTGACATCGGTCAACTCGCGACCGATGCCGGTGGTTTCACCGACGTCGGTTACATAAGCCGAGCTCTAAGACTGAGCCTCCCCCTGCCTTCTTGACATCGATGTACACACTCTGAGACCTGACACACTAGCACTTGACTATCATTCTCTTGTCTACCAAAGCTCTGCACAAGTCATTCCAGAGACTGGATTGAAACATTATACGAGGACCTCAACATCAGCCACAATGGGAACAAGCACTTTGACACCTCTGGTTCTTCACCTAATAGAGCTAAGTATTTTGGTTCTCAATTCAATATTCTAGAATACATTATTAATTAGTTTTTGTTTGAGATTTCTAAATACTATCAAGAGACCTAATTTCTTCTGTGGAAGGGCTGAAAGGCCTTCCCCTTATTCTCACCCTCTTTTCACACATATCCTCTACCTTTACCCTTCCTCAAACCTTATTCACCTTCCCACAACCCTGCACAAACCTCTAAATTCCTAAAAACTCTTTTGTCCATCACAAAAATACCCTAAAACCTGTTCAAGGCCAATTGCCCTGACTGACATCAGTAATACAACTGATGTCGGCATTATTTACCGATCGACCTCAGCAGAAAAATTGACGTCGGTGACTGTATTCTTGACCAAAAAACTAGAAACCTATCTAAACAGCCCATAGACCAAACAAAACCTTCACCCAAATTTTTGTAACATTCAGAGACACATAGACTACAATCAAGAAATAGGTACACAACATTCTACCTTTCTTTTTCTTAAGTCATTTATCATTTCTTTTTATACAAAACTCTTTTCTTTAAATAGTGGACTGTCATCCCTTAGGGAGCTTTATGCTTCTGAGACCGAGCGCGTAGCTTGGTAGTCCACCATATCCTTTTCTAACATCTTCTTTGTTCAAGTCTTATTCTTATTGTAGGTGTTTCCTCCATAGCCAAAGAGGAGCTCCCACAAAGCTTGGATACGGTGCGCATTAAATCTGGGTAACGTCAAACCCAAGACCTTAACTTTAGTTTATTTCTATCTGAATGTAATTAGTGAAAACATAGAGAAACATTCTGGCACTCCCGATGGGACCCTTGGAGTTTTCCTTGGGTTCATTCTTCTTCTTTTAAAAAATCAAACATTCATATAGATGCATTAGATTCTCTTCTTGCATCCCTTCCCCTCTTACTTTCTATTTCAAAAGGAAACCATTAGCAAAAGTTAAAAAGAACATCTCTTTTTATTCTTGTTACTTCTTGCATGCATCATAGAGTAGTGAAAAACTCATACTCTTTACCTCTTCTCCATTTGTTTGCATTTGAATAACATATTTCAATTTGGGTTAAAAACTACTGCATTTCATTCTTGTTTGAATGCATACTTAGCCCACTTAGTAATTAAAGCATTATGAATAAATCGTAGTGCACAAATGTTACAAAACCAAACCACAATCACATCAAATCAAAAATTTAAACTTACTTGAGACAAGGCCCGTCTAGGATTTCATCACCTAGCGGATACCTTACCCCACCTGGTGATCCTACTTGGATTTCACCACCAAGAGGAGGACGTACTGAACCTAACATAGATATTTTTTGAGCACCATAACACAACCTAAAACCAACCATAGAATTCTTCTCTAGGACCTGTTCTACAAGCCCAATTCCCAACACATTCTTTTAAGGCATAAGCCACCACGACTCTAAGATTTATTCCTAGGAATCTAACATTTTAGATGTTGCTTGCCTAATCATCTATTCTGATATTTTTATCTGAGTGTTTGAGCTGGTAAGTTCGTACCATTCTGAAGTCCAAAAACAACTCAGAATATCTTTTTCCTCCAAAAAATTATCAATTTTTTTGTGTTTCTAGAAATTACACAAAAACTGACATCAGTTTTTCCACTGACGTTGGCAAACAAGACTTCACTGACATCGGTTAACTGACTGACATCAGCAAGATTTTCTAACCAATATCAGTTAGACAAATGACATCGGTCACTGTCAAAATAAATAATTTTTTTTCGAGACAACAAGCTTAAAACCCAAATTTCTTGTTATTTTACACAAATTCTAATTTTTTGAAACTAAACACATAGTTTTTAGAAACTGAACCCATTTCACCTCGGATGGTTCTGACATGCAGTCAAGTCAAATCTCTTGTTGACCATGTGAGTCAACAACCACTCCCACCTTCGCCTTTTATACCAAGTCATTTCATGGAGTATACTTCAGATACTGAGCATACTCTTATCCAAACTACCCCCGATCAACCTCTTATTGTTCCTGAAGAGGATGAAGAGTTTGAGAGATTCCTTGACCACAATGTCAGGGCTCTCCAACATTATTATGCTAGAAGCCAAAAATGAGATTATTTGGGTAACCCTATTTATGGGATGCCAACTTCTTTGGTTGAAGTGACAATGATATCAACAACATCCACTACCCATCCTATGGTCACTCAGGCCACTGCCTTGACTAGTAACCCAATTGTGACCAATGTTCAAGATTTGGCCTCCCCTTCTATCCTTTCTAGGCCTACCTCCATTGGGTTTTCTATACCCCCTCAAACACAAATAATTTGACCAAGTTTGACACTTTCCAGAACTTGATTGTCTCTATCCCATCCACTCTTGTGCCCATAAATATGAGAGTGGCTACTCATCCTTTAACTAGTCTCACCGCCATTCAACCACCCTTGGCAACATCTAGTCAAGTTTTGCCCTTCAACTTCATGGCAAAAGCCCCCGTGGCCTTGACATTGGCCCCTATGACAAACTATCAGTATGTTACACCTACACAAATGCAACCAAGTATGTCATACACCCCTTCCAACACCTTCCAAGTACCTTATAACTTAGGGGGTGCCCCTCTTGCCAATCCATCTGCCAATCTAATTAAGATGCTGATGGATAAGATGTCCAACCTTGAGACATCTATTTCAGGTTCGAAGAATGTTCTTTCATATTAACAAATCTACAACAAACCTATCTGACCTTCAATTCTTATTCAACCATACCCTAGCCAGTGGGAACTCCTAAAATTTACTCACTTTCAGAGTAAAGAGGATCCACAACAACATTTGCGAGTGTTTAGACATGCTTGCTACCTCATAGCATAGGATGATGCATTATTACTTCGCACATTCCCTATGTCACTTTCTGGAGCCACCCTTGACTGGTATATCTCTATTTCCAATCATTCTCTCTTCACCTTCATTCAACTCACTCAGCTGTTCCTTGACCATTTCTCAATCAACATCACCAACAAGGTCTCCATCACAGACCTTTATTCCATTAGACAATTTGAGGATGAGTCAATAACTGACTTTGTCACCCCTTAGAGAGGTTTGATCAACCAACTCTCCTTCTCACTACCTCAAGCTGAGCTCATTGAGCTCTTTTCAAGAGCATGTGCCAAGCACATCTCATCCACTCTGCGGGTTCAAACTTTCCGCACATTTGATGAAGTTTTCACTATGGCCCAAAATGTTGAACTCTATGTAATCGAAGAAGATAGGATCAAATTGCATAGCAAAAATACCAATGCAAAACCCAATGACCCTTCTTCTTCCAAACCTTCCTCTTCCCACTCCAAGTCCAAGAGATCAATGAATGCTATGGTCCTTAGGTCACCATCTTCTACCATAACCAACCAATTTGAGCCTTCCACTTTGCAAAGCATCACTAGACAATTACAACAATGGTATGAACAGTGACGATACACTCCAATAAGAGAATCATATGCTTATGTATTAGATAAATTAATGAAGCAGGGAGTCCTCAACCTCCCTCAAATCTGACCAATCCAATTTGACCCCTCATGAGCCATTCTTACGTGGTATAGGGAAAATGACTTTTGTAACTATCATCATGTCAAGGGTCATGACACAAATAATTGCAAAACCCTCAAAAACATTATTCAAGATATGTTAGATAAAGGGGACCTTGTTTTGGATAACCCTAATGGCTAGCCAACCAAAACATGGATGTCTTTAGGCAACCATTTCCTAACCATCCCCCAAGTCAGAACAATGTTCAGACCATAGTCGATGACCCTCAAGAACACAACATACGCACGGTCGACATGGTCTTTCCTTTCATTCCTATCCAACCTCTCCCACAATCTGAAGAGGTTAGTAAGCCCATTTCTCCAACATTGGTAGAAGAGCCTATTTTACCCACACCACTCCCACACAATGAAGAGCTCCCTTTGCCTCACCCTCTTCCTCACGTAGATGAACCCGCTTCACCTATATCACCCCCATGACATCAAATACCTCCTCAACCCATTCTTCTACCTTGTGAGGATCTTGTATTGCCTATTCCTCTTACTCCCACCTTCCCTCTTCTTCTAACATTGGAAGAAGTTACCATTCATACCCTATGCCCTCATGCAGAAGGAGCCATCATCCCTCTACTTCATCCTTTAGAGGAGCCTTCCTCTCCTATTTGTCCTCCACCAATAGAGGATAGCCCTCAATCCACCCCTCTTTCACATGTAGGAGAGTCTACTTTGACCTCTCCCATATTGGAGGATGCTTTGATGATACCGACATCGACAACCCCAACTGACGTCGGCACTATTTTACCACTAACCTTGGCAAAAAAACTGATGTCAGCGACTGTGTAAACCAGAAAACTTATGCAAGTAGCCCATAAACCAGACAAAATATTTGGATAACTTTTTGTATCATTCTTAGACTCACGTACTGCAGGGAATAGGTACACAACATTTTACCTTTCCATTTCTTTAAGTCTTTTATCATTTCTTTTTATACAACACTCTTTTCTTTAAATAGTGGACTGTCATCCCTTAGGGAGCTTTATGCTTTCAAGATCGAGCGCGTAGCTTGGCAGTCCACCATATCCTCTTCTAATATTTTTTTGTTGAAGTTTCTTTCTTATTGCAGGTGTTTCCTCCACAACCAAAGAGGATCTCCCACAAAGCTTGGATATGGTGCACACTAAATTTGGGTATCAATCAAACCCCTAACTTTAACTTTAGTTTCTTCCTCTTCTGAATGTAATTAGCAAAAACTTAGAGAAACATTCTAACACACCTGGAGGATGCTTTGATGGTACCAAGGCTGGTGGCCCCACCCTCATCCTTCTTATTACCAATGGAGGATCATACTTTCCCCTCTCCTAGACCACACGTGGAAGCCATGATCATCCCTGTGCTCTATCCTCTCGAAGATCCAAATTCTCCAATCCCTTTTCCATCGAGAGAAGAACTCACCACCTCACCCACCTTAGCTGAAGAAGATTCGGTGATGGTTTTCTCTCTCCTTTGGCTAGAGATCACTGCGTCCAACATGTTTCCACTCTTGCAATCACCCAAATCCTCTAAAAGACTGACTGTAAAGCCTCACATGACGTCATCTAAACCCTTCTCTTGATTGGCAAAAAACTTAGGATTTTTCCATTCTAGGAACCTATAACATGAGGCACTATGGGAGTGACTTAAGCTTCCTTATCTAACACATTCTACTTTGCCTTATACTGCCAATCCTTTTGTGACTATTCACCCCAAAGTCTCTAATGAGAATCACACTTCCACTTCTATATCGTCAGAAGCTCAGCCTTCCATTCCTGAATCCAAACCCTTATAGGGGTCCACCATACCAAAATAGATTAAATCTCTCAGTGTTTGCCTAGTATCAAACCTCACTCACCCACAAGTGAAGGTAGATTTGAACCTCGCCCCGCACAATAGTGGTCCTCACACCATACCAAAGAAGAATGCTAAACCACGTTAGTCTACTCCTCCCCCAACCAAAAAGGTGGTATGAAAAACTCCCCCACCTTCACCATTGCCCTCTATCTTGGGTCCACATCCTTCCACTTTAACAAGATTGCTCCCTATTCTAACACCTCAAAAAAACAAACCGCCTCCATTACTCCCTTTACCCGTCAAAAGCATATTTCCACCAAAAAATTTGACACCTCTCATCAAGAAAGTGTCATCTATGTGTGTGGCCACACCACCAACCAAAAAGGTGGTACGAAAAATTCCCCTTACAACTCCTAAATAGAAGTTGTCAACCCTTACTGTAATAATGATTGTAGACCCATTATTGGGTTCCTATACTTCACTATTATGCCAATTTTTGTAGTCTTCTAGCATTGTTCTCCCACCCATTAAACCATACCAACCTCTCAGATCAAAACCATCTTGGTTTGATGACACTCAAATCTACTTATATCATCGCACATCTGGGCATGATACTAAGAGTTACTATGCTCTTAAGGTTGTCATTTGCCAACACCTGAAAAAGGACACCCATCACATTAAGGATTCTCATGACCACCTTTTTGACAAACTATCGACACCATCCCATGTCTCCCAAACCTCATCACTTGAATTGGGATCCCAATGCCAGATGATGGTCCCCCTACCACCTTCTCCCCCTTTATTCAAAATCAACACTATTAATGTGGCCATAAGGTCCTAAACTATAAAGGATAAAGGAAAAGAACATGTTTCTATCCCTTGGACATATCCATTTGCCAAGCTTTCTCCACCACCAAAACCCAAGATTTCTATCTTGGACACATCTCAACCAACATCTTCTGGGGCAATTCACGACTCCATGGTGAAACAACTTCACCAAACTCCTGTGAAGATGTCTTTGTATGACCTAATACAAAGCTTTCCACAACATCGCCAAGCCTTAATCAAAACTTTACAGGCAGTGGAGGTCCAACCTGAAGACCCCCAACCACTGGCTAATTTAGTCAAATCATTACCAACCATTGCCTCTATCACCTTTAATGATTTTGAGATTCCAGACTACAATCTGAAAGATCAGGATTCCACCCTCTCAAACTAAGCCTGTCAGGCAAAAGCTTCACAAGATGCATCCTCACATCACACTCTTTGTCAAAGAGGAGCTTCAATGTCTTCTCTCTGTCTCATTTATCCAACCCATTGATTATCCATAATGGGTGTCAAACATTGTCCCTGTCACAAAAGAAACAGGGGGAATTTGAACTTGTATTGATTATTGTGACCTCAACCTAGCTTGCCTAAGGGATGACTTTCCTTTGCCAAGCATCAACCAACTTGTTCATCTCCTTGCACGAAGTCCTCTCTAACAATGACTTTCGTCAAGATTGATTAACACAACTCGAGTTACTTGACGAACGTCATCTTGCCGATCTTAATCATTTTCATATCTACTAAGATCACATCAAGCATGCCTACAACAAAAATTTGAAAGAGTGAGATTTCAAAATCCATGATCTCATACTTAAATAAAACCAACACATGACCAATATGGAAAGAAGCAAATGAGGCAAGTTTGCTCTTAATTGGCTCAGACCCTATATAATAACACACAAGTATGGATTAGGCACTTATCATCTGTCTTCTCTTGAAGGCTGGCCAGAACCTGAGCCCCTTAATGCCTTGCATCAACAACCATTCTACTGTTAACCAAGTAATCATTCACTTGATGCTTAACTTGAGATCGTCCCTTGAGCAACCCCCATCATCTTCATTCCTATTCCTTTGAACCCTTTTTTCCTACAAACATTAATTAACCCTTTTTTTAAGCATTAATGCTTTGTCCTAATAAAAGGGAAACCCCTAAACCTCTATAGTCTAGTCCATGACTAAAACTTTAGACACACCAAAAAAAAAGAAAAAAGAAAGAAAAAAAAACATAAAACTGGGATGCCTAACAAAATATTAAAAGGTCATAAACTATAAATGTAGACTACTCCCTTGAAGGATATTTGCATTATTGCTATAATTAATAGACTGCTCCCTTGAAGGACATCTATTCAAAGACATCTAAACATACAAAGCAAAATATAGACCACTCCCTTGAAGGATGGCTATGCCCAAATTTTACTACAAAAACAACACCCACTCAGAAGCTTCCCACATCGATCAGATTCACATGACCACAAAATAAACCAACATCTCAAAGTATATTTCCCACATTGATTAGTCTTCCAAAAAAAAAAAGACTGACAAACTATTAAGTCATGGACTTGTCTATTGTCGTTCTCAGGGTCACCTATAAAAGGGACAAAATTATCCCTGCTAAAAAGGGTTACACTATCCTCACATATCACATAATCACACCTATTACCCCAAAATACTCAAGGGATTTTGAGCTCACTTAACGTCAAGTGATTAGGGTACTTCTCTAACAAAAAGCAATGGTCAAGGATGTAATGCATAAGCAGGGCTTTTGTTTGCAAAAACCCTATGCTATCATTATGGTCCTTGTTAATGAAAGAGCACCGCGCCTTTTACTTCTTACACACCTTCGTCATGTGCAACCAAAACATATTTCCTAACCACTAACATAACATCATGATTTATTTAATACAAATACCAATTTGTGTTATATAAATTATCATAGCCTATTCACATTAGTTTCTATGAAAAATAATACACATGGAAACTATCAACCAAACACAATTTATGTCAAGCATATACCATCACCAATATGGAAACTTGCTGAGGCATAAATGAACTCATTTTATTTTTAGCATACACCATCACCAATATGGAAATTTCTAAGGATGAAAACCACATAACCTATGTTACAACATACACCATCACACAATATGGAAAAGGCTATAACATCATCATACACTCATCATTTCAAGCATGTACCATCAAACATATGGGAAATGCTAAAAACACTAACATAACCAAAACAACTATCAACCACTTTGACTCTTCTTTCCTTTTGGGGAGAACTACATTGGCCTGAGGCCTTTAAAATAGGGGCTATGTAGGCAACACTCAATTGACATGGAGTCTTTTGAGGTTAGATCAACCATTCATTCCTCTATCTATTTAATGGACCAACTATCTAAACTAGCCCAAAATCATGACCAAAAAACCATCCTTAACACTATATAAGTCACCTTAGACTTCTCATCATGCAGATTGGAGATCACATACATCTCCCTAACTATAACAAACAACACTTGAGATCACTTATATCTCAGCTTGACTCAACAAATGACCTTGGAGATCACGACTATCTCCTCAGACCACGACCATTTTTGAGACAAATTTTCCTTGGTTGTTTTGATTGCATATGCTACCTCACAAATAGTTAGCAAATTATATGCGCCCCTCACACCTATTGTTGGATCGTGACCAAGTTGATCCCCAATATTTGTGACATTTTCATGTTTTCTAGGAGCACTTCCTAACCCAGATACTTGGAACATGATGACCATTGGAGCTACAACTTTGATCGATCTAACCCAATTAGCTACCACTAATATGTTGGGGACTGTTTACTTCAATTTTAGTCCTCCTCAACCTTTGGAGCTATAGCTTTGATCGTTTAACCCAATCAGCTACCACTAATAAGCTGGGGACTGATTACTTTGATTTTAGTCATTCTCTCTTCTCCTTCACTCAACTCGCTCAACTGTTCCTTGACCATTTCTCAATTAACATCACTAAGAAGGTCTCCATCATAGACCTTTATTCCATTAAACAATTCGAGGATGAGTCAATAGCTAACTTCGTCACCCATTGGAGAGGTTTGATCAACCAACTCTCCTTCTCACTACCTCAACCTGAGCTCATTGAGCTCTTTTTAAGAGCATGTGCCAAGCACATCTCATCCACTTTGTGGGTTCAAACTTTCCACACATTCAATGAAGCTTTCACTATGGCCCAAAAGCTTAAACTCCACGTAATCGAAGAAGATAGGATCAAATTGCATAGCAAAAATACCACGCAAAACCCAATGACCCTTCTTCTTCCAAACCTTCTTCTTCCCACTCCAAGTCAAAGGGATCGGTGAATGCTGTGGTCCTTAGCTCACCATCTTCTACCACAACCAACCAATCTGAGCCCTCCACTTCACAAAGCATCACTAGACAATTCCAACAACGGTATGAACAATGTTGATACACTCCAATAGGAGAATCATATGCTTCTGTATTAGATAAATTACTGAAGCAAGGAGTCCTCAACCTCCCTCAAATCTGACCAATCCAATTTGACCCCTCACGAGCCATCCCTACATGGTATAGGGAAAATGACTTTTGTAACTATCATCGTGTCAAGGGTCATGACACAGATAATTGCAAAACCCTCAAAAACATTGTTGAAGACATGTTAGACAAAGGGGACCTTATTTTGAATAACCCTAATGTAGCAGCCAACCAAAACATGGATGTCTTTAGGCAACCATTTCCTAACCATCCCCCAAGTCAGAACAATGTTTAGACCATAGTCGATGACCCTCAAGAACACAACATACACACGGTTGACAAGGTCTTTCCTTTCATTCCTATCCAACCTCTCCCACAATCTAAAGAGGTTAGTCAACCCATTTCTCCACCATGGGTAGAAGAGCCTATTTTACTTGCACCACTCCCATGTAATGAAGAGCTCCCTTTGCCTCACCCTCTTCCTCACGTGGATGAACCTGCTTCACCTATATCAACCCCACAACATCAAATACCTCCTCAACCCATTCTTCTACCTCGTGAGGATCCTGTATTACCTATTCCTCTTGCTCCCACCTTCCCTCTTCTTTTACCATTGGAAGAAGTTACCATTCATACCCCATGCCCTCATGTAGAAGGGGCCATCATCCCTTTACTTCACCCTTTAAAGGATCCTTCCTCTCCTATTTGTCCTCCACCAATAGAGGATAGTCCTCCATCCACCCCTCTTTCACACATAGGAGAGTCTGCTTTGACCTCTCCCATATTAGAGGATGCTTTGATGATACCAACATCGACAACCCCAACCTATGTCGGCATTATTTTACCACCGACCTCAGTAGAAAAATCGACGTCGGTGACTATGCAAACCAAAAAACTTATCCAAATAGCCCATATACTAGACAAAACCTTTGGATAACTTTTTGTAACATTCTAAGACTCACAAACTATAGGGAACAGGTACACAACATTCTACCTTTCCATTTCTTTAAGTCTTTTATCATTTCTTTTTATACAACACTCTTTTCTTTAAATAGTGGACTATCATCCCTTAGGGAGCTTTACGCTTTCGGGACTGAGCGCATAGCTTGGTAGTCCACCATATCCTCTTCTAACATTTTCTTTGTTCAAGTTTCTTTCTTATTGCAGGTGTTTCCTCCACAGCCAAAGAGGAGCTCCCACAAAGCTTGGATATGGTGCGCACTAAATTCGGGTATCAATCAAACCCCTAACCTTAACTTTAGTTTCTTCCTCTTCTGAATGTAATTAGCAAAAACTTAAAGAAACATTCTGGCATGCCTAGAGGATGGTTTGATGGTACCAATGCCGGTGGCCCCACCTTCATCCTTATTATTACCAATGGAGGATCATACTTTCCCCACTCCTAGACCACACGTGGAAGCCATGATCATCCTTGTGCTCTATCCTCTTGAAGAGCCAAATTCTCCAATCCCTTCTCCCTCGAGAGAAGAACTCACCACCTCACCCACCTTGGCTGAAGAAGATCCTGTGATGATTTTCTCTCACCTTTGGCCTGAGATCACTACATCCAACACATTTCCTCTCTCACAATCACCCAAATCCTCCAAAAGACTGACTGTAAAGCCTCACGTGATGTCATCTAAACCCTTTTCTTGATTGGCAAAAAACTTAGGATTTCTCCATTCTAGGAACCTAGAACATGAGGCACTATGGGAGCGACTTAAGGCTCCTTATCTAACACATTCTACTTTACCTTATACTACCAATCCTTCCATGACTATTCACCCCAAAGTCTCTAATGAGAATCGGGCTTCCACTTCTAAATCATTAGAAGCTCAGCCTTCCACACCTGAATCCAAACCCTTACAGGGGTCCACCATGCTAAAATAGATTAAATCTCTTGGTGTTCACCTGGTATCAAACCTCACTCACCCACAAGTGAAGGTAGATTTGAACCTCACCCCGCATAGTAGTGGTCCTCGCACCATACCAAAGAACAATGCTAAACCATGTTGGTCTACTCCTCCCCCAACCAAAAAGGTGGTAAAAAAGACTCCCCCACCTTCACCATTGCCCTCTATCTTGGGTCCACATCCTTCCACTTTAACATGATTTCTCCCTATTCTAACACCTCAAAAAAACAAACTGCCTCCATTACTCCCTTTACCTATCAAAAGCATATTTCCACCAAAAAATTTGACACCTCTCATCAAGAAAGTGTCATCTACGCATGTGGCCACACCACCAACCAAAAAGGTGGTACAAAAAATTCCCCTTACAACTCCTAAACAGAAGTTGTCAACCCTTACTGCAACAATGATTGTAGACCCATTATTGGGTTCCTATACTTCACTATTATGCCAATTGTTGTAGTCTTCTAGCATCATTCTCCCACCCATTAAACCATACTAACCCCTCAGATCAAAATCATTTTGGTTCAATGATACTCAAATTTGCTTATATCATCGCACACCTGGGCATGATACCGAGAGTTGCTGCACTCTTAAGGTTGTCATTCGCCAACACCTGAAAAAGGACACCTATCACATTAAGGATTCTCATGACCACCTTTTTGACAAACTACCGACACCATCCCATGCCTCCCAAACCTCATCACTTGAATCAGGATCCCAACGCGAGATGATGGTCCCCCTATCACCTTCTCCCCCTTTATTCAAAATCAACACTATTAATGTGGCCACAAGGTCCCAAACTATAAAGGATAAAGGAAAAGAAAAGGTTTCTATCCCTTGGACATATCCATTCGCCAAGCCTTCTCCACCACCAAAACCCAAAATTTCTATCTTGGGCACATCTCAGCTAACATCTTCTGGGGCAATTCGTGACTTCATGGTGAAACAACTTCACCAAACCCCTGTGAAGATGTCTTTGTATGACCTAATACAAAGCTCTCTGTAAGATCACCAAGCCTTAATCAAAACTTTATAGGCAGTGGAGGTCCAACCTGAAGACCCCCAACCACTAGCTGCTTTAGTCAAATCATTAACAACCATTGCCTCTGTCACCTTCAGTGATTATGAGATTCTAGACTACAATATTAAAGATCAAGATTCCACCCTCTCAAACTAAGCCTGCCAGGCAAAAGCTTCACAGGATGCATCCTCATGTCGCACTCTTTGTCAAAGAGGAGCTTCAACATATTCTCTCTGTCTCAACCCATTGATTATCCATAATGGGTGTCAAACATTGTCCCTATCACAAAAGCAACAGGGGGAATTTGAATTTGTACTGATTATTGTGACCTCAACCTAGCTTGCCCAAAGGATGACTTTCCTTTGCGAAGCATCAACCAACTTGTTCATCTCCTTGCACAAAGTCCTCTCTAATGATGACTTTCATCAAGATCAATTAACACAACTCGAGTTACTCAATGAACGTTGTCTTGCCACTCTTAATAATTTTCATATCTACCAAGATCGTATCAAGCATGCCTACAACAAAAATCTGAAAGAGCAAGATTTCAAAATTAGAGATCTCATCCTTAAAGAAAACCAACATGTGACCAATATGGAAAGAAGCAAATGAGGCAAGTTTGCTCTTAATTGGCTCAGACCTTATATAATAACGCACAAGTATGGATCAGGCACTTATCGTCTATCTTCTCTCAAAGGCCAGCCAAAACTTGAGCCCTTTAATGCCTTGCATCTGTGACCATTCTAATGTTAACCAAGTAATCATTCACTTGATGTTTAACTTGAGCTCGTCCCTTGAGCAACCCCTGTCATCCTCATTCCTATTCCTTTGAACCCTTTTTTCCTACAAACATTAATTAACCATTTTTTTAAGCATTAATGCTTTGTCCTAATAAAAGGGAAACCCCTAAACCTCTATAGTCTAGTCCATGACTAAAACTTTAGTCACAAAAAAATAAAATAAAACTGGGATGCCTAACAAAATATTAAAAGGTCATAAACTATAAATGTAGACTGCTCCCTTGAAGGATAGCTGCATTATTACTATAATTAATAGACTACTCCCTTGAAGGACATCTATTCAAAGACATCTAAACATACAAAGCAAAATATAGACCACTCCCTCGAAGGATGGCTATGCCCAAATTTTGCTACAAAAATAGCACCCACTCAGAAGCTTTCCACATCGATTAGCTTCACATGACCACAAAACAAAACAACATCCCCAAGTAGACTTCCCACATTGATCAGTCTGCCAAAAAAAAGAAAAAAAATACTGACAAACTATTAAGTCATGGACTTGCTTATAGTCGTTCTCAGGGTCACCTATAAAAGGGGCAAAGTTATCCCTGCTAAAAAGGGTTACACTATCCTCACATATCACATAATCACACCTATTACCCCAAAATACTCAAGGGATTTTGAGCTCACTTAATGTCAAGTGATTAGGGTACTTCTCTAACAAAAACCATTGGTCAACAACGTAATGCATAAGTGGGGCTTTTGTTTACAAAAACCCTATCTATGATATCATTATGGTCTTTGTCAATGAAAGACCACCGTGCCTTTTACTTCTTACACACCTTTGTCATGTGCAACCAAAACATATTTCCTAACCACTAACATAACATCATGATTTATTTAATACAAATACCAATTTGTGTTATATAAATTATCATAGCCCATTCACATTAGTTTCTATGGAAAATAATACACATGGAAACTATCAACCAAACACAATTTATGCCAAGCATATACCATCACCAATATGGAAACTTGCTGAGGCATAAATAAACTCATTTCATTTTTAGCATACACCATCACCAATATGGAAATCACTAAGGATGAAAACCACATAACCTATGTTATAGCATACAACATCACACAATATGGAAAAGGCTATAACATCATCATACACTCATCATTTCAAGCATGTACTATCAAACATATGGGAAATGCTAAAAACACTAACATAACCAAAACAACTATCAACCACTTTGACTCTTCTTCCCTTTTCGGGAGAACTGCATTAGCCTGAGGCCCTTAAAACAGGGGCTATGTAGACAACACTCAGTTGACATGGAGTCTTCTGAGGTTAGCTCGGCCATTCATTCATCCATCTACCTAATGGACCAACTATCTAAACCAACCCAAAATCATGACCAAACAACCAGCCCTGACACTGTAGAAGTCACCTTAGACTTCTCATGGGGCACATTGGAGATCACATACATCTCCCTAACCACAATAAACAACACTCGAGATCACTTATATCTCAGCTCGACTCGACAAATGACCTTAGAGATTGTGACTATCTCCTCAGACCATGACCACTTTCGAGATAACTTTGCCTTGGTTGTTTTGATTGCATATGCTACCTCATAAATAGTTAACAAATTGTATGTGCCCCTCACACCTATTGTTGGATCGCGACCAAGTTGATCCCCAATATTTGTGACATTTTTATGTTTTCCAAGAGCACTTCCTAGCTTGGATACTTGGAACACGACAACCATTAGAGCTATAGCTTTGATTGATCTAGCCTAATCAGCTACCACTAATAAGCTAGGGACCAATTACTTCATTTTTAGTCCTCCTTGACCTTTGGAGCTATATCTTTGATCATTTAACCCAATCAGCTACCACTAATAAGCTGGAGACTAATTACTTTGATGTTAGTTCTCTTCGACCTTACCTGCGACAATTTGACTTGCCTATCAAGTGAAGTGGTATACATGCAATCTCAACTATTGCAGTGTTCACACTCTAACCTCACCCTGCACATTCACTGCATATCAAATCGACACTCGATTTCAGCTTACCTTCTCTCAATTCCCACTTTGAGGGGGAATACCTCATCCCATACCTGGGGCAACCTACACCTATTGTTGTCTTGTAGTTTGTTAGGACAAACCACAAGACAAAAAGGGGAAAATGTAGACACCAATATCGTGTCAACCCCCCTTGGTCCCTTTCTAAATGTTAACACTTCTAACCCACACTTGCACACTTTATTCATTTAAAATAAACTACTTATTTTAAATTAATTACATCACCCTGGACACCTCACCTAGACACCTCACCCTAAGACCATTTTTTGGCCTATGAGTCACCCTGAGACTAGGTCTTCCAAATCCTAACCACCCATGACCTATTCTCACTTCCTAACCAATTCCTATGCCTCATAAGCCCATGTTTTGACCATTCTCCAATGGCAAAGGCACTTGGCGAGTGGAGAAATAGGCAGAGAGCTAAAAATAGCCCTTTTACCCATTCTCTCTCCACTGACATTGGTCAATTCTTAGCTGATGCTGGTGGTTTTGTTGACGGTAGTTACATAAGCTGAGCTCTAACACTAAGCTTCCCCCACCTTCTTGATATTGACGTGCACACTCTAAGACCTGACACACCAGAACTCAACTATCATTCTTTTGGCTACCGAAGATCTGCACGAGTCATTCTAGAGACTGGACTGAAACATTGTATGAGGACCTCAACATCAGCCATAATGAGAACAAGCACTCTGACACCTCTGGTTCTTCACTAAATAGAGCTAAGTATTTTGGTTCTCAATTTAGTATCTTAGAATACATTGTTAATTAGTTTCCATTTGAGATTTCTAAATACTGTCAAGAGACCCGACTTCTTCTGTGGAAGGGCTAAAAGGCCTTCCCCTTATTCTCACCCTCTTTTCACACCTATCCTCTACCTTTACCCTTCTTCAAACCTTATTCACCTTCTTGTAACCCTGCACAAACCTCTGAATTCCTAAAAACTCTTCTGTCCATCACAGAAATACCTTGAAACCCATTCAAGGCTAATTGCCCTAATTGACATTGACAATACACTGACGTCGGCATTATTTACCGATCGACCTCAACAAAAAAATTGATGTTAGCTACTGTATTCTCGACCAACAAACCAAAAACCTATCTAAACAGCCCATAGACCAAACAAAACCTTCGCGCAGCTTTTTGTAACATTCAGAGACACACAAACTGCAATTAGAAAATAGGTACACAACATTTTGCCTTTCCTTTTCTTAAGTCATTTATCATTTTTTTATACAAAACTCTTTTATTTAAATAGTGGACTATCATCCCTTAGGGAACTTTACACTTATGAGACTGAGCACGTAGCTTGGTAGTCCACCGTATCCTTTTCTAACATCTTCTTTGTTCAAGTCTTATTCTTATTACAGGTGTTTCCTCCATGGCCAAAGAGGAGCTCCCACAAAGCTTGGATACGGTGTGCACTAAATCCGGGTAATGTCAAACCCAAGACCTTCTTAACTTTAGTTTCTTTCTATCTGAATGTAATTAGTGAAAACATAGAGAAACATCTATTTTTTGATTGAGTGCTTGTTCAAATTATATATCATGTATCTTGATTGGAACACATGAATAACCTACAGGATAAATTAAGAACAATAAGACTATCTTTCTCAATTAAACCAATCCTTTGACTTAACCATCTTTGAATAGGACTGAAACACACTAAGGAGAGTGAGGTATTTATCTAGGGTTAAGGACCTAGACATGGTCCTATGAGTAATTATGAGTGACACTTATGGTGCTCAAGACTTATCAGAGTATATGTACACTGATATGCCCCAAATTCCATAATACTTCTAAATAATAACCAACTTTCCCATAGTGCCTTTTTTAATGTGTTTTCCTTTAATGAATTACCTCAGTTCCCCTCCTTTGGTTCTAATCATGTATGCATTTTGTACATCAAATGTTTCATTGCATTATCAAGTCTTGTAAGTGGGCTTAACATGTGCCCAAAGTGTACTCTAATATACAATTCCAATATATTTTTTAGGTTGTTTCATACGGTATTAGAATAATGTTCTACTCTAGAGAACTCTAGATTTGAGTACTTTCCTTTAATCAAATACAAACTTCTAAGTTATCACTTGTGATTTCTCAAGATGGTTAGAATGTCATAAAGTGGAGGCAACATCCATGAAAATCCTTTGAATGTCAATCCAACTATGGGTATAAGTTTAAGACATGGAAGAGGTCATCGAGGCCACATCCCCATTCACAACCTAAATGAATTACCTATGAATAATGTGAATAACAATACTGAGGTACCCCATGCTGATGTAGTTAATGGGATTCCAATCGCTAAGCATGAGAAAATTCTTAGTGGGATCTTGATATCCCTTATCACATTGCAAAGGAAGATTGATAATTAGGAAAAAAGATTGAATAATCTTGAAGGGGTATCCCAAGAGGAAGTACGCAGAATAGAAATGGGACAAGTGGAAGGACCTTTAATATAAGAACTACCTCTGACCACTGTTGATCCAATCATCAAGGAAACAAAGATGCTTCTATCACCTACCTTTTTAGGTGAAGAATTAGGTGATGTAACCAATGCTTAGTTGGTATACTTGTAAAATTATTTTAATTTACATAATATGCCTTCCAATGTGAAAGCCATAGTAGTAACCTATCAACTAGTAGGACCTATAATATTATGGTGGAACCAACTTTATGATATTAAAGGGTATCAACCTTTAAATCTATCTTGGTCCCTTTTTAAGACTCAATTCTACAAAAGGTAATTGAGTGCAAATTATAAGTAGCAAAAAATCACTAATTTTCAGTTCTTATGGCAAGATAACATGTCTATTGCTGAATATGAGAATAAATTCTTCAACTTGTTGTGTCATGTGAACTATATGCATGATGAGGAAACTAGGATTAAGAAGTTTAAGCTTGGGCCTAAGGAGATTCTAATGCATGATGTTAACATGACAAATCTAAAAACTTTAGTTGTAACCATAAAATCAACATATAGGGCTAAGGAGAAAGAAATGTCTCACCAAAAGGCAAAACAAGAATTCAAGTCTAATAGGTAGTAGTCTAAGGTCAAGAACCTTTCTCCCATGAACAAGAATTTCAAAAAATCTATTTCTAACAGTAGATTTTTAGGAAGAAATAAGAATTTCAATAGATTTTTTAATCAGAACAAGAATTTCAAGTCCCATGGACCTTCCAAATCTGGTTCTTACAAGAAGGAACATCATAACAACCAACATGGACCCACCATAGGTACTAACACTATTACTGTAGCATCTTCTAGACCAATTATGAGATGAAAATGTGGTGAAAATCACTATAAAAAGCACTTTCCTAAGCTAAAAATAGGCTAAATAATGAATCATAGAGTTTATGTTGCTATTGATAATTGCAATGCTAACTTGTAGGCCACTCTTATTAAGACTCAAGATACAATTAATGGTTTTAATTTAACTATATTGATTAAAACTAGTGTAATGGACTATTTTATTTCTCCTTTTACTATTAAACAATGTAATATTAAACCCATCTTGATAAGAGAAGGTTGGGAAGTAGAGTTTGGTACCGATAAGAAAGTGCCTATTCTTGAATGCTTGGAACAAGTAGAGTTGGATCTTCATGTTTTGAAGACCAAGGTAAATCTATTTCTCATTCCTTTAGGGTCTTATGATCTCATCCTTGGGATGGATTGGATGCATGAACATCAAGCCACACTTGATTGTGTGGGTAAAAGAGTGCGATGCCCCAATGACCTTGGCTAAATTATAGATTTGCAAGGCATTTAAGGGTCTATAATATGTAAAACAATTTTAGCCTTACAACTAAAAAATAATTGTTAGGAAGGGTTGCAAGCTCTATGTAGTCTAACTATAGGAAATATCTAGAACATGCATATTTTCTATTCTAAGGGAGATTATGGATGTCTTTCCTAAAAATCTACCCAAGTTGCCACCCAAGTGATAATTTGATTTTTCTATTGACATCATACCTAGATCTACCCTGACATCTAATGTACCTTATTGTATTAATGTGGCTGATCTACAAGAATTAAAAGTTTAGCTACAAGAAATTTTAGATAGTGGAAGCATACGATCAAGTGTGTCTCCTTAGGGTGCTCATAGCCTGTTTGAAGAAGAAAGATGATATTTAAAGGCTTTGCATTGATTACCACATGTAAAATAAGGTAATAATAAAAAATAACTATCTTTTGCCAAGAATCAATGATTTATTTGACCAAATTAAAGGTGTTGTAGTATTTTTAAAGATTGATTTAAGGTCTGGTTACCATCAACTGTGCATCAAGGAAGAAGACATTTATAAAACTACCTTTAGAACCTGTTATGGACACTATAAATTTATGATTCTACCTTTTAGCTTAATTAATACACCCACAACCTTCATGAACCTTATGAACACCATATTTAGAGATTACTTGGATAAGTTTATGCTAGTTTTTCTTGATGATATTTTGATTTACTCGAAGGATGAGACTGAACATGATTAACACCTTCATCTAGTCTTGTAAAGACTATGACAACATAATATTTATGGAAAATTATCCAAATCTACATTTTATGAAACTAAAATTCATTACTTAGGACACATTATTTCCAAATAAGGTAGTTTTATTGGCCCCACCAAAATCAAAGCTATCCAAGATTGGCCTGCTCCTTCTAATGTGCATGAAGTGTGAAGCTTCATGAGGTTGGCTGGTTATTATTGGTACTTTATTGATTTTTTTTCTATTTTGGCATATCCCATCACTTCCTTATAGTGAAAAGGAAAAGGTCGTATGGACTCCTCAGTGTGAGGAAGTTTTTATTAAGTTGAAGGGGCTATTTATTATAGATCCTATTTTGATTATACTAGACCCAAATGGTAACTTTAAAGTTTGGGATGATGCTTCCAAAGAAGGCTATGGAGGTATCTTGACTCAAGATGGAAAGGTTGTGGTTTACGAGTCACAAAAATTAAAAGAACATGAAAAGAATTATCCTACGCATGACATGGAGCTTGTTGCCATTATCCATGTACTTAAGCAATAGAAACATTTCTTGTTAAGAAAGCCTTTCCAATTAAAATCTGGTCATAGAAGTCTTGAGTATGTTTTCTATCAAGAAGATCTAAATACACGCTAGTATAGGTGCTTAGAATTTTTGAGCAATTTTGACATGAATATATCATGTGTTAAAGGCAAGGAGAACCATGTGGCTAATGCACTTAGTAGACAAACATACCTTGTTACCTTATTAGTGTTACAAAGAAATTTTAGAAGTGCTATTTTGGAATAGTAGCTAGCTGATGTATTCTACCATGAAGTAAGAACAGGTCTAGCTGATGAATCTATAAAAAAATATTTATTAAAATTTCTATTACAATAGATGTCTTGATTAGGCATAAAGGTAGAATTTATGTCCCTGGGATGGGTGACTTGAGAAATTTTGTACTTAATGAAGTGCATATAACATCTTATTATGCTCATCCAAGTGTTACAAAAATAATGCATGAGCTGCAAAAGATTTATTTTTGGCTTGAAATGAAGCATGATGTCATTGAATTTATAGTGAAATACTTGATTTTATTGTAGTGATTGATAAAGCAACTAAAGTTGGCCACGTTATTTCTAGAAATTTGACAAATGATGCATCTATATTTTCAAAATGTTTTGTGAAGGAAGTAATAAGAGTTCATGGCATACCTGAGGTGATCATATCAGATTAGGACAAATTATTTACTTCAAGGTTTTGGCATAATTTAACTACAACCTTTGAAACAAAGCTAAATTTTAGCTCTTCATATCATCCAAAAATAGATGGGCAAATAGAAAAACTCAACCAAGTGGTTGAAGACATGTTGCGTATGTATGTAATGGATTAGAAAACAAAATGGGAGGATTATCTTCATCTGGTTGAATTTGCATAAAATAATTCCTACCATTCAGCTATTAAGATGTCTCCATTTGAAGCCTTATATGGATGTAAGTGCAAAACACCTAATGGTTATGATAGCTTAGAAAACATGGAAGTTAATGGGCCTGATTTATTATTGGAATATGATAGGTTGATGAAAATAATAAAGCAAAATTTAAAAATAGCTTCAGACAGACAAAAAAGATATGCAGACCTTAAGAGAACTTTGAGGGAATTTAGTGTGGGGGATAAAGTTTTTCTACATGTTAGATCATATAAAAATTCTATTAAATTTGGTAAGCCTTCCAAGTTAGCACCATGATTTGTCAAGCCTTTTGACATAGTGGAAAAGATTAGCCCTATTACTTATTGACTGACACTTCCTCCTCTTTGAGGATTCATGATGTTTTTTATGTGTATTATTGAGAAAGTATATACTTGATCCATCTCATGTTTTCGATTGGACTCATTTATAGGTCATGAAAGAGGAAAAGATCTAGTTAGAACTAGTGAAAATTACGGACCATCATAGTGTTAAGCTACATAACAAGGACATACAATAGGTTTTGGTCCAATGAGACCCTTTTAGTGAAAGAAGTGCCACTTGAGAAGATGCTCATGTCTTCAAGCAACATTATGCATGGAATTTTGATTAAGTCACTGTAATGGCTCCCTTTCAAGGGGAGAGGATGTTACGATCTTGCATTTTCATCATATATTTTGCTATTATTATATTGAAATTATGATGTTAGACTGATTTAACTATTATTTAGATGGATTATTGTGGTACTTGCTATAGTATTTTTGGCTACATACTTATTCTATTATTAATTATGTTATGGAATTATTATTTCCACTCATGATAATTTTATAATCTATATTGATTATCAATTTGACATAATGTGATTTATGCTATTTTAGTGAATGCAGGTTTGTCTATGAACTAGGTAGGTGATGGAGGCTGTAATCTCAGAACAATGGATTTTGATCACATTGGTATGAATGACAGGTTTATCTATTCAAATATCTAATTTTTACATAGTCCATACAAAATACTAATTAATCTTCTAGAAAAAACTATGTAAAGTTTTAAAATTGACACATTTTAGATCCACTTCTGTGATCCTTTATCAAGAAAATATTTTGCCTAATGAAGGATCATATAAGTGGATCCAAAACATGTTAATTTTAAAACTTTACATAGTTTTCCCTAAAAAATTAATTATTAGGTATACTTATTATTTGATTTTCCTTCGAATAATTTCATTTGGTTGTTATATTTAATTATATGTTGTCAGATGTGATCCTTATGTTTGTGACTACTGCTATACTTTACTGGTTCCATTATAAGTTGTTATTTATGGTTATGGTTTGTTATATTTTAGTTTTATGTTTTTTTGGCCATAACATTTACCATACACATAACTTCATTCCTTATTCTTGCAAGCTTTTCAAATCACTTATGTTCTCTACTTGACCCTATCAACTTATTCAATTCATGCTTAAACCACCTAGATCTAAAGCCCTTGGGAACCTTTGTCACCCCCATGCTACCCTAACCCCCTTCAACTTAACACCTATCTTCTAAGGTGATATCATAATATTTAAACAACTAAGAAGTCATGTCTTGGTTTAAACTTTGGTTTAATATTGATATAACCACATTGACTTAGGTAGATGGTTTACATGGGAAATGCATTAAGAATAATTTAATAAGGTAGGTGTTGAAGGTTTTAAGGATATTCAATTTGGTTTTTCAATACCTTTTTTAATGCTAATCCACTCTTTCATTGGTGGAGGTGTGATTAATTATCAAGTCTTCCAGACTCACCATTAATGACAAGGTTGGTGGGATTGCCTTGGGATCTAACAGGTTTTTATCTCCTCCCAAAATTTAATATAAATTAATTGGGGGTATGGGGGGGGGATGAACATAAATAATGGGAAAGGTGGATGATAGATATAATGTTAGGAAGATGGAAAATTTGGGATACAAACAGTAAAATGGTTCACCTAGTTTTAATGGTCAGCTGGTTAGTTTGGGAAATAGACAATGAAGTTTAACAAGTCTTGGAGTTTTTATCCTTTCAAAATTTCAAAAATATTCTTTGTTTGCAAGTAATTTTTATTTTGGTTTTCTTGGTTTGTTTTTTTCTTTACTATATTGATTTAGTGGGAAGAATTAGAGGCTACACATGCATCCAAAATTCCTCATAATATCGAGTGCATATATAGACCCATTATGAATATATATATCAATACAATTATTATATATAAACTCAAAATAAATGTATATACAATGGTTATATAACATCTACCATTTCATTATTTTCTTGTAATAATTGTGGAATATGTTTCATAGCTTGAGTTGATTGTATTTTATCGATGTGTTTAAAGGATGACTATGTTTTGTTATAGCAGATAAATATTATAAGGTTGGCAAATTTGTGTCTTTAGTCAGAATGACTGTGTGATCATTTTAATGACTCTATTTTTTAAAAATATTTCTATGAGTTTTTCCTTAGTTTTATATATGCGTATAAATTATAAAGGATAGTGGTGTCCTATGTATATACATCTAAACATGATTTTGGTCTTGCAAGTAACTATGTTTTATTGAATCAACTAGGTCTTCTTGAATGTAATATTGATGATTGTATGATCACTTTGATGATTGCATTTTGAATTTACCGACTGCATCAAGGAAAAATAACTAGGTCTTTTAATATGTTACTATTGGCATTATTTTTGTTCTTTGAAAATGTTAGTGGTCTTGTTTGAGTTTGTTGGGTGAAACCATTCATTTAGTTTTATTCATCATTGACTCGATTTTTTGATGTTCATTTCATAATCTAGTCCTTATGATTTTATTGATTGTGTCGAACTTATGGGATTTCACTATGCTATGTGTTGAGGTGTTGAGTCATAATTATAATATGATGATGTGATTTTTTAATACCTTAACTTGAATGTTTTAAGCTTGCTGGGTCAAGTTTGAACTATGATATTTGAAGACATAGTTTATTGTTTCTATTGTGACTGAATTAATATGCATTAATTAATAAATCTCAATTTTGTCATTATTTAATTAATTTCATTACTAGTTGGAATGTGTGTACTTTCATTCCTAAACTAGACCTAAATAGTTACAAGTATATATTGTGTTTTTAAATGATTAAGGATTGATTGAGAAAATTGGATGGGGTTCTAAGTAAGATAAACTTAGAAGCTATATAATGGATCAATATTAATCCATTTTATATCATTCGACAGTCCAAGTTGACCATCCTCACCCTTAATCTATACTTAAATGATTTAATTATTCCTATCTCACCTTGGAATGATTTGATTATGTGGCGTATGTTTTTTGTTTGTATGTCTTTTATTCGAAGGTTGATGTGCTTAGAATTCATTATCTATTTCTGATTACTGCAACCATCATCTTGCTGATGGTTGGGGTGGTAAGGGCCATCGATGGAGGGCTCATAGGGTTGGTGGGTTAGGTTTATCTTAATCATCTAGATCATGTTCGACTCCTTGTTTTGATGAATTTGTATGGAGGATGGTAACTAGTGTATTTATTAATTTGATTTATTAATTAACATGTATATATGATATAAATACAGTTGTTGATTTTAAATAATGACCTCACTGGCTGCTAACTAATGTTGTGTATAGATTATGAATTTGGGAATATTTAAAGGTTAAAGTAAGTGTGGCTAAGCTATATACATGTGTTGATTTTAAATAATGACCTCATTGGATGCTAACTAATGTTGTGTATAGATTATGAATTTGGGAATATTTAAAGGTTAAAGTAAGTGTGGATAAGCTATATACATGTATCTTATGTTGTTTAATTATTGAGTTAATCTTATTCTTTATGATCACTTTAAACATGAATTGATTTGACATATTTCTAGTCTTTATATGTTATAATAATCCTATATTGACTTTACAATCATGAGACTATATTTGGATGTGTAAAATAGTTAATTATTATATGTTGATATTATAATTATTGTATATCTAACATGATCGTATGGGAATGATTTTGTCTTATTTTTTTAGTTTCTAAAATCTTAATGAGAATCACTTGGATGTTTTATGTTAGATCTATTTTTAGAAATATGTTCCAATTAGAAGAAGTTAAAACGTATATGAATTATGTTCTTATAAAGGTTAACATTTATTTCAGTTTGCCATTCCATGAAAATGTAAACAATGTAGGTGTTTTACATTAACTCTATAGTTGTATAATTCAGAATGAATAGGTTTGATGGAATTAAGATAGAAGTTAATAATTGTTTAAGTTTTGACATTTCATGGAATACATATACATGGATATTTTACATTAATGGTTTAAATTCAGAATGAAATAAAATAGAAGTGGCATAGTAACTTGCCATTAGTTAAATTATTTATTGATAGCTTGTTAATCTCGCTCATAATTATATAGTTACATTTGGAACATCTAACCCTTGCATCAATGCATAAGCTTGATAGTTGGACTATGAGAAAAATAAAATAAATACTTCCTCTATCATGCACTACATGCTTATTGGATGTAGGTATGGTATGTTTTCAATTATAAAAAATCATTTCTCAAAATTATGTTGGATTATGAAATCTGAAAGTAATTAGTAAATATTTATATTAATTAGTAAAAGAACTAGTGTTTAAATAATTCTTATAACTCAATAAAGGATTAGGTAAAATATTTTTATTTTATCAATTACTTGATTATATGAATACATTTTATGGGAAATTTAATATAATAAAAAATGGTAAATAATTATCATATCATTTAAATACATGCAAAATTTATACTTATGCTGTCTCTTTAGCTTCCCTCTCATGAGCTGAACTTACTTGGCTGGTTGCCTCGACTGCCAACATAATGTTTTATAAGAATTACTTAAGTGGAACCCTTTATTTAGGTTCCACTCATCTTGAACTCAAATGAACTTCACTGCTTATGTTGCTTGAATTTTGCCATAATATGCTTGCTGGTTCTGGTTTGCCTAGTTGAATTGCAAAGAAATTGTAACATACTTATATATTTAAAACATTCACTTATGAATTAAAATGAGTTCTTTATAGAATAGATAGCTACATGAAATCATTATTCTTGTTTTCAAAAGATATTCTTTTTATATAGGAAACTTAGATTTATTTTCTTGTATGCCTTAAAATCTTTTATAGCATTGGCTATGCCAATCTAAATAGCTACATGGATTATGAAATGATAATGATAAGTTACAAACTATCAAAAATAACCATGTTTGGTACAAAAGGCTGTATGAATAATGCAATGACCATAAAGGCTGAAGGGTTTTATAACCTAGCTAGTAGCACTAAGGAATCTCATATGTAATCTATTTTCTCTTATGCTTTAACATAGTTATGTACATGAATAAAAATATACAAGTGTTGAATTAATCTTGTTTATTGATTTTTGAGTGCTTGTTTAAATTATATAGCATGTATCTTGATTGGAACACATGAATAACCTACATGATAAATTAAGAATAATAAGACCATCCTTCTCAATTAAACCAATCCTTTAACTTAACCATCATTGAACGGGACTAAAACCCACTTAGGAGAGTGAGGTATTTACCTAGGGTTAAGGATCTAGAAATGGTACTATGAGGAAATACAAGTGCCACTTATGGTACTCAAGATTTATCATTGTATGGATACACTGATATGCCCCAAATTCCATAATCCTTTTAAACAACAACCAACTTCCCTATAGTGACTTTTGTATGTGTTTGTCTCCAGTGAATTTCGTCAATTCCCCTCCTTTGATTCTAGTCACATACGTATTTTTCATGTCAAATGTTTTTTTGCATTAGTAAGTATTATAAGTGGGCCTAACATGTATCTAAGTGTACTCTGATATATGATTCCAAATTTTTTTTGGGGTTGTTTTAGATACATAAGGCAATACAACCTCAAATTCAGCCTTGCATCCTTGTTGGATATCCTAAGGGTGTTAAGGGATATAAGATTCTCCATCCAACCACTCATGAGTTGGTCATTGAGAAGAGTGTTAAATTTTGATAGGGTCCTTCAGACTCCACACATGACATTTCTCCTTCTTCTTTGGATGCATTGATTTTGATGATTTAGAGCCTCTTGAATAACTTCTTAATGATCTAGATTCTTCTTTTAGTTTTGATGATAAGAGTAGTGATGAGGTCTCACCTCATACTTATCCTAGAATATATTTAGAGTTTGAGGATTATCATCATGAATATATGACATATAGTCCTCTTTGGGATAAATAAAAACTACAAAATTTTCATCATTAGGTTGGAGATCTATCAAACACCAGATAAACATGTTCATAATTCCAAGATTCCCCACATGCTTTCATTGCATTTGATACTGATCCACAATCATTTTGTGATGCATTAGACACTCTTGAGTGGGATACTTATATAAAAGAGGAATATGGTTCCTTAATGAGGGACAACACTTTTGATTTAGTCCCTCTTCATAAGGGAAGAAAACTTATTCAATGTAAATGGATTTACCAAAAAAAATTTGTAGTAGATGGGTTTGTAGAAAACTTCAAAGCATGTTTATTAGTAAAGGGTTTTGCTTAAGTTCCTTGCATCGACTATACCAAGACATTCACCCTAGTTGCTAAAATGGACTCAATCTAACTCACTCTTGTTATTACTGTAACACATCACTATGATGTTCATCAAATGGATGTGAAGAGTGTCTTTCTTCATAGTGACCTTAAAGAGGAAATATACATGGAAAAACCACAAGGATTTATGTAAGATTAATACTTAGTTTGAAAACTTCAAAAATATATCTATGACATAAAACAAGCTCCCTAATCTTGGTATCCTAAGATGGAATCCTTTCTTCTTTCAGTTGGGTTCACTAAATACCATTATGATCATAATGTTTATATCTTGTAGCAAGATGATTCACTATTGATTCTAGTTCTCTACTTGGATGATGTATTAATCATAGAGAGTTCTTCATCCACAATCAAAATAATTAAAACTAATTTGTCTAATGGGTTTTCAATGACTGACTTAGGATTGTTACATTACTTCCTTGAGATTGAAATTTCTCAGTCTGACTCTGAAATCACTATTGCATAATCCAAGTATGCTCTTGATTTTCTTGTAAGGTTTAACATGGTTGAATATAAGACAAATCCTACTCCCTTTCTATTTGGTGTGAAAATTGAGGTTGATTGTCCATCTCCTTTGGTTGATGACACTTTGTATTGATAGCTTGTTAACACTCTCATCTACCTTACGCACACTAGACCTGATATTTCATATGTAGTGAGCATGGTCTCTATATTTATGTAGGAACCACATGAGCTACATTGGAAAGAAACTAAATAGTTTATTCGCTACATTTAGGGTACTCATATTTTTAGGATTCACTATGAAACATGCATTGATGTTTACTTAATTGGGTATATAGATTTAGATTGGGCTAGTAAAATTTAGAATCATAAGTCTACTTTAGGCTATAATTTATCCCATTGTTTAGATATAATTAGTTACTCAAGCAAGAAGTAAAATTCTATTGCTTTATCTTCTATTAAGGCAAAATACAAAGGAGCTATTAATACTGCCACTGAGGTTATTTGGCTTCATGGGTTTCTCACTGAGTTTGACATCTAGTTTTAATGACCAACAATCATCTTCTACAACAACCAAAGCACAATATAAATCTGTAAGAATTTTGTCTCTATCAATGGACCATGCATATCAATATTCACATGCATTTCATTTGGGATCTCATCCATGATCAAGTCATTGATCTCTGCTGCACCCAAATAATGAAGCAAATTGTTAATATATTCACCAAACCCTTCATTGAGATCATGCATCTTGATTTGTGGGATCTTATTAATGTTCAGGTAGCTTCGACATCCTCATCTATGGGGATTTTCTATGTACTTGGGTACCTTATAAACCCTTTATGTTGGGACCTAATTCTACTACCCACCTAAGCCACACTTAAATGGGGTGTTAGTGTAGCATTTTTACCACTACATAGTTTTACCTACATGGTCTAATTAACTTGCTTAATTTAATAATAGGTAATTAGGTGAAATGTAGTTTAAGTCATTTTCTAATTATGAGTTGATAATTACCTTTTTGGGTGACCTAATTACTCACTATATAATGCACCTTCCTAAGTAATTTTTAGCTTATTTTGCTAATTGTATTAAACCTTTGGTTGTAAAGATAAGTTTATCTCATTTGAGTTGTTCTTTTGATTTCACTACTCCATATAGGCTCAACTTTGTGCATTCAATCTTATCTAGACTGATCCTTAATTGTTACCGAATCTGACAAATTTCATTAATAAATAAGGAAACATCAAATATAACACATTTAATATAATATAATTAAAATTTGGATGTACAATTTTATCCTCCACAAGGATTAAGTTAGAATATTCATGGGCCATTGATAATCACTACCCTTTAAGGAAATCACACTCTCTTAATATGGTTTCCATCTTAGGATCATTACACTTTAATTTTTCTCATTATTTTTATTAACACCCATTAAAAAAATTATACATATCTTGCAATCATGGTTAAATCCATCAAATATATTATTAAATTTTTATATGATCCTTTAGATTTTATAATGACTTATAAACTTCATGAGTATCCACTACATTTTATTTTTCATTGATAAATTATAGAGTTCCCATGATTAGAAGGATGTTGAATTTATCAATTTATGTGTAAAGAATTTATGGGAAGCGGGTTTGTGGGAACCCCACTTATTTTATAGAGGTATTGTGGAAAATTTCACAACAACCATACCTTATTAAACATCAAAAAAATCCCTATTTATATTATACTTTAAATTATGTCCATAATTTATTCCTTAAAAACTACCTTTACATTTACGCGCGCGCGCGCGCGCGCGTGTGTGTGATTTACAAGATATTCATTAAAAAAATAACCATCATTTTCTTTCTTTAAATTCATTTAGAAGAATAATACATTATATAGATAGAAGAGGGTGCACAATATTTATTTTCTAACGTATACCTATCGATCCGCCCTTGCACCATTAAATATTATTGCTAGTTTATTTATTTATTTGGTAAGATTTTAATCACATTTATTTTAAGTCATCTTAAGATGACTTATATGAGTAGTCACTATAATTTTTAATGTGATATTTTCAATATATTTTGTGTTAAGTAGGTTTCCTTACCTTAAAATTATTACCCAAAAATACATTAGAAAAAATATCATTACATGTTATAATAATTACTTATGAAAGATTATTTAAGATACAAGTAAAGTCATACAAAAATAAATAATATCAAATTTCAATATTTATAATTATTAATGTTTTTAAAAATATTTAATTATATTTTACATTACAAATACAAATACAAATACAAATGAAAAAGATAAATATAAATGTTCTTTCAATAATTATAAATATAATTAATAATTTCAATGTGCTAGCATTAGATAAATGAAAAATAAAAGGTTAAAAGCTTAATAATGTTGACAGGCATAACCTAAAATGGCAGTCAAGGGCAATGGTGGAGTGAAATGCCCATGAGATGTTAACAATTAATGTATGATCTTAAATATGATGTCCATTTTACTATCATATGGAATTTATTTATTCTTGCTTAGGGAAATAGATCAAATAATCATAATATCTTGGGCATGAGATGGATTTTGGAGCTCATTTTTTTCATATAAAGATTTTTTGGAGCCCACAAAGTGGTGTAAATAGATTGGGTCACATGTTACTTGTTGATTAAAAATATGCCAAGAAGATAATGGATTCATTAATCAATTTTGTTTGTGAAAAATCCAAGGTAAGTGATTTGAGATTGATATCTCTTTATTTTTTTCATATAGATGTTTTAAAGATATATATACTAGTTGATATCTACTTCCAAAACTAAAGTGTTTATTATGTCGATAGGTATAACCTATGATGAGAGTCAGGGGTGATAGTGGACTATAATTCTATGAGATATTAATAATTAATTACAAGTATTAAATTTGATGTCTATTTGCCTATAAAATGGTAGTTTTTGACCTAAAATGTGATATCTATTTGAGCATTAAAGGGAAGTTTTGACCTTAAATTTGATGCCCATTTACTATTAAAGAGATTTTTTGACCTAAATTCTAATGTCCATTTGATCAT
>JARHVA010003530.1:407500-717500 GCA_037957365.1 Torreya grandis | reverse complement strand
GTGGTGTCAAAATCTTTTTTCCTATGTAAACATATTTTTTGTTTTAGAAAATCATACCTTTATGTAAAGAATGGCTTGGATACCTATTATGGTATAACTTGTCTTGTAGATAGAAATACAAGCTGGTGGAAATGGTGTGTCCAAATTAAGACCATTTAATTTGGGATGGTTGCCTTGAAAATCATGTGAGGGAGAGGTTGGCTTAGTGGGTGTGGGATTTGTATGCATAGTGACAGGGGAGATCTTTATTGATGACAAGACTATGATAAAATCTCAACCAAAGTTTGAAATAAATAAATAAATGGTATCAAAATTTTATTAATGCTTGAAACAAGGTGTAAGGTCTAGAGGCACAAAATCTTCTCCTAAAAATCCATCCACAGTAAATATTATTTTATTCCTATTAAAAAATTATAAAAATACATAAATCCTATCACAAAAATACTTACACATGAAAAAGAGGAGTTATAACCATTCCATTGACTCATCCTCACATTTATTGAGAGAGGGAGATGAAAATATAAATTAATTCAGTAGAACACAATGTTACTCTATGAATTAATTTGACATCTCCTCACATAATTATGCAAGTTCACAAAAACTATGTTCATTTATTACATTTTAAAATTTTCATTTGTTTATCTTGTGATCTAGGAATTTGACTCAAGAGAGGATGGTTAGTATGGTGTTAGTTACAAAATGAAAACAAGATGAAATAAACACACTAATAGCATAACATCTCTAGGCCTAGACACTAGGGAGAGCTTAGTTAACAATCATGAATGAAACACACAACTAAAATGCAAAAGAAAACTATTTTACCTTGGATGCTCCAAAATGCTTGTTGTAATGGTGGCTTGCTTGGCTTGTACTTCAAGAGGTCCTTAGAAATAGAAGCTTGACAACCTCCATCTCTCCTTGGCACCTTGTGGCTTTGGCTTGGATTGGCTTGGAATCAATTTGGCATTATAACACTAGTTGCTTGAAGATTTTTGGAACCAATCCTGCATTATAAATTTGCACTAATGAGGCTTAGAAATGATGTTGTGAGGCCTCCTATTTATATATTTTTGGATTTGATCAGAATCAACCTCAACCATCCATCTCAAGATTGAGATGTGTGGTTGAGGATTAATTCAATTTTTGGAATTATCCTCATCATGGCATTGGAATAAGGGGTAATTAAGAGGCATGGAGGGCATCATGGAAGACATTGATGAGGCATGGAGGGCATGAAATCAAATATTTGTAGCATTTATGGCTTAGGGATGCCTTCCCAATAAATGAGGTCACTTGATGATGCAGATATTTAATATTCATTTCTAAAAACAAGTATTCAACAAGTTTCCATGGAGTTATTAATTAGGCCTTGATTTGGGTTAATTAGCTCTTAAGCATGATTAAGCACTTTATGCACAAATTACCCAAATTGATCAAAATGTCTTGTTATTGATCTAAAATTTGATTGGATTGGAATTAGAAGGTGATGTTAGATGCATTGGAACCATATTCCCATTTAGGCTATTTCCAACAACAAATAATGAAGGCATGAGTCTTGTGTAAAATATTTGATTGAGAAGCACAATCCAGAGCACCCAGGTGCAAATTTGGAATTTTGACTCGAAATAGATTGATCAAAGTTAGCTAGCCCATAAATTACATTGCCCCATTTAGGGATACCCTGGCCAAAATTGGCATTTGAATATGTCAATTTCATATCATTTAGCATGTTTTAGTGTTTTTACGCCAAATTGTGCATTTTAGGTAGAAATTGGTCAAAATCCTAGTTGGAGGTTATCAACAACCATTTTTAGGTGTCTACAGTTTACCCCTATTTGGGAAAGCATTTCAAGCTATAAACATAGTAACATCTTCTCAAATAATGAGAAATGGCCTGTATGCTAAAAAGAAGATGATGGCCGAATAACAAAGCTCCAAATGGTTTTGGGAAGCCTATGATAATGCCCCATTGAGGGAGAGGCTATCACAATTGTTGATGGATAGTCCCTTGAAAGAAGCAAAAAGAAAGGTGGAATTAACCCATGGTTAAGATTAATCCAAATGAGAAAATGCTTGCATGCATTGATGTAAAAAGGATGCTGATTTGCCCAAAAGTGGTTATAATCAAGAATAAAGTCAAAATAATGATTTGCCCATAGGTGGTTATAATCATTAAGTAGACCTAGATTGGCTAAAACTGATGGTGCCCTAGTCAGGGTTGATTAGCATGCATAACTCAAGGATATAACCTAGAATACATATTAAAAATGAGTGGGCAAAAAATGATGAAAGAGATGGTTAGAGGAATGAGATTGATGAATAGAATTATTTAGTTATACCTGTTAATGAGGAGATGCTCATCTTGATTAACAATGATACAACTATAATGGTCATTAGGTTAATTTAATCAAGGGTGGGATGGAAGGATTTTCCAAGGTACTAAGGAGAAACTTTTGTGGCTCCATTGATTGTAGACCTTCATGAATCTAATTTTTATTATATCATGTGATGGTAGGATTCATGATAGAAAACCATGGAGACTTGGCTAAAATATGCATAAGGACTGACTCTTAATCTAATAAACATTTTAAAATAAAGCACCAATAATAAAAACCATGATGACAAGGTTGACACATGACTATGGATAGACTCAAGAATAATGTGCTCAAGGAATCACCTAATTAATACATATAGACTAAGTTGAGGCAATAGTGTTGAAAAAAAACAAACAAGCAAGTGAATAAATAAATAAACAAACAAAAAAATAAACAACCAAAAAACTTGAAATAAACAAACAAATAAAAAGACTACAAAAAAAGCAAAAGAAAGTATCCTAACAATGACAATGCTCCAGTAAGGCAGATCAAGGATAACTAACTAGGCTTAGACAAGACAAATATTTTTGGATTTTTTAATTTTTATGAATGTTTTTGGCATTTTGAGGTATCTTAACTTGATCAAGAATGACAAGATACCTATTCAAAAAATGGTGAGAGTGTTTGGCTTAGGTTGTTCACAAAATGGTGAGAGAGTATGGAATGGGGGACTAAGGTAACCTCAACATGAATTGAGCATGACCCACATAGTCCTAAAATAGCCTCAAGTCATAGTAATTCCATCCACACAAAAGGTGGGGAAAAACCAATTAGGTCCCAACAAGTTCTCAAATCTAGCAAATGACCAATCAAATGAAAATAGTAATGGCAAAGTGATGTGGCAATGCATGATAAACAAGTATATCCCATAGTTTTCTCATAGGTGGTTATAAATAAGATACAATGACATAGGTCAATGATACTAATTTTCCCATAGGTGGTTATAATTATGAACAAGATTGGTGAACAACTAATTTGCCCAGAAGCGGTTATAATCAGGTTCACATAAACAAACTTGATAGGATGAAAGATATCTTGTCAGATCAACTGCCACACTAATTTAATATACTATCATTATAAACATGGATTGGATTTATTATTTAAACTTGATTGGAATCCTCTCACAAAAAGTGTAGGAATAACCAAAGTAACCAAGATCAAAACAGGATTGGGTAGGATGACTAAAAATAGGCTTTGGTCTAGATAGGAATGGAATGATAGGATGGTATGGTCTTGATAAGGATAATGATGGTTTTTGATAGATTTGATAATATGGTAAGAGGGTTTCCCCCAAGTGATGGGGTGAATGGATGGGTACTTCAACAATGATAAATGGATATGTAACAATGGCAATGGTATGATACATGTTTTTGGCCTGGGTGTGGTTTTTAATTCTATTATTCCAGTTGATGGGGAGATGCTCATCCTAATCAACAAATGATATAAATATAATAATCAATCCTATTAATTAATATCCTACACCTTGTCTGAATAACTACTCTGTCAAGAATGGCTGATAGATTTGGTTGCTGAGAATGCTTTTGTGATCTTTGTTGGTCATTGATTCTGATTTCTTCATGCATCAAGACAAGGTATATTTGTATCCTCTGCAAAGGAAAGTGAAACCATGGATGGTAAATAGGGATAAATAATGGATTGTAGGTTTGATTATGAAATGGAATGGTAGATGATAATGGAATGTATAATGGTGGGGAAATAAATGAAGATCAAGACTTTTAGTCACATGTAATGTTGCTGATGCTGGATTTGACATAATTTTGGTCATCATGGGGCTTAAGAGTTTTTATCTCAATAGGACCACCATATTTTTCTATTGTTTGATCTTGAGAGTAGCTACCATTTGATTAAGTTATAGATTGGAAGCTATTTTGATTTTATCTTTGATTTTATTTTCATCCAACAGTGAAGAACTTTTGTGCTAAGCTATTGGTGCCTCAATGAGGTTTTCACCAATGAAGTTGAAAGTTTCACTAAGAAATGTTGAATTTTTACTTTTATTATCTTCTAGTGCTTTAAAAAAAGTTTCACTAGAAGATGCTGAGTTATGACTTTGATTTTCCCCTAGTGCCTTTGAAAAAGTTTCACTAGGAGAGTGTTCTACTACATGAATGTTGTCTTGGCCTCCTTTCTCTTCTTCAATTTCTATGTCACCATGGATTTAGTTCAATAAAGTGTGATTCTATTAGTCCCAATCAACACTTGTGGGAGATGGAATGTCAATAATATGGCTATTTTGGTTGATGGTAATGGCTTATGGAATGGTAATGGAATGGGTGTTGGCTGCATAATCCTTGTAAAATATACTAGGATAACTTGTGTCAATGCTAAAGTATTCATCCTCAAAAACTTTAGAAGGATAAAAAATGATTCAAATTGATCTGCAAGGCATGCATAGCTAATGTTGAAATAGTCATGAACATATTCTTCTTCTAAATCTAATTCTGAAGCAAAGGAATTTAAGTCCAATGTCACAAATGATGTTGATTTTGATTCTCATGCTAAATATGATGTAAATTCAATAATAGAACCTGAATCTAACTCTGATTCTTCATTTGATGGTTATTATGTTACAATGATGTCTTGTTAAATATTTGGTTTTGGATAAGTAATGGCCTGTGATGGCACAATGGACTCCACAAAAACTAGTTTGTTAAAGTGAGACTCTTATAGGATGGAAAAAAGGTCAAGAGACAACTCTTTAGAGACTAGATTGTTAATAGGAGGCTCTTGAAAAATAGGCACATGGTTAAGGTAATGATTTTCCCAAAGGTAGTTATAATCATTAAGAAGTGACTTAGTAAAGACTGGTTCGTTAGAGTGAGACTCCTTAATAATTGGTATAGGATCAATAGGCCATTATCATAGGTTGACTTATCACTAATGGTTGATTCAAAAAAACATCTTGGATTGGTTGGTTCTCTTAGCCTTGGTTTCCATTGAGTTGGAAAACACTAGTTCTAAACACAACTTGGTCTTCAAAAGATTAGATTGATTGAGGTTTGGTTAGTATTGGTATTGGAGGAAGAATGGCCTATGGTTGGATAATGATAGGGTATTAGGGAGCATGATTGCTTTCATGAGATAAAGGACAAAGTCACAAGATGGTAAAAATAGGGTGGTGTGGAGCATGACTGCTCATACAAGCCAAAGGACTAGGTCCTAGTATGATGATGGGGCATTGTGGAGCTTGATTACTTGCATAAGCTAAAGGACTAGGTCTAGGAATGGTAATGGTATTCCTTGGATAATGCAGAGCTTGGTAGCTCATATAATCTAGAGGAGGGTTAGGGGTAGTTGATTATTGGATAATAAAAGGACATCATGAAACTTGACTGCTTGCACAAGCAAAAGCATCCAAGTCTTCCTCATAAACCATATTATCCCAATCATGAGTTGGATCATAAGTTGGTTCTTGACTATGTTCCATGTAATGATTATTAGAAAGAGGGTATGGATTTTTATCCCAAACAACATTATCTATAGTTGGGTCTTCAAAGTCCTCTTCATACCAATCAAGGTCTTGAATTGGATCATAAGTTTCTTCATGACTTTGTTCCCATAAATGATTAATATGAGTCAGATAGAAATCTATCTCAAAAACCATATTAGCATCATTGGGGTCTTGAAAATATCCATTAAAGTCATTTTGTGCAGCCATTATATCATAAATCAGATTATAAGTGACTCCACCATAAGTGTAGTTATACATATCCATGTAAATGATGAAAGCTCCAAAACAAAAAGGCTTAGAGTTTTACAAACTCTGAAAAACTATGTCCAAAGGATAAATGGTTCAAACTTGGTCTAACTTGGTCGAAAGGTTGAGCTATATCTCCTAATGTGGTTTTAAAGTGGAGCTGTATCTCCAAAAGGTTTGTACTAAGACTTGCCATAAAATAGCCTAACGTCAAATGTCTAATGTCAAATGTCAAATGCACAAAAGGTCAAGTGTCTAAATGAAAACCAACATGTCAAAGGTTTATGTCAAAGTGTTCCAAATAAGGTATAAATGAGGAAAGGGAAAAGTTGAGTTGCTAAGTATTTTTTCCAAACATGGAGTCAAAAGCTAGGCTCAAATAAACAGGCATGTGCTAGGAATTTTGGCCAAACAATGTTAAAAGCTAGACTTGAAACAAAGGCTAATGTGATTTGATTTAATCTAAAAAGTTTGGAAATAAATTTGACATAGACTTGACACATGGAATCAAACATAAACATGATCAATTGGGATAAGGCATAAGATAAAAGGATCTTTGAAAAAGGCTGTGTTCTCTTAAATAAAAGCACAAATAATGATAAGGATAAGCATTAAACAAACAAACCATCAATAGTTTTCAAATTTGGGTAATTAATTAATTGAAGTTATGGAACTCAAAAGAGAAAGATCTATGTATCGACCCCATGAATTAAGGCCTAAACAAAAATCAATCAATGTTTGGATCCAAACTTGACAAGGCTAATTGAAAACTCAATGATGAAAACTAAGATTTTACTAAACAAGCTAGACAAGACTGGACAACATGATAGCACAAGACAAAGGTCCAGATGGTATACACAAAGTGGTTTGAAACAAATGGTTTTGATATAATGGTAAAATAGTTTTGAAACAAATTAAGCAGCCTAATGGTGTAATGATGCTTGAATAATGTGGTCAATGTTATGTTTCAAAGACTCAAAGGCAAAATGATTTGACATGATTTGGGTAGCATAATGCTACCCTCTGCAACTCAAATGACACACACATAAATAAGATTAGAAAAAATTACAAAGCATAAGTGGGGTGTAAAATTACCAGCATATCATCTCTTTAGATAAAAGAGTGATGTATATAAAAATTGGTTTTGACATGGCTTTATGAATAAACAAAAAAGTTTTAGTGTCCAAAACACCAAGTAAGATAAATGACCAAAATACACTAAGTACAATCATCTAAATCCTAACAAGGGTATGGCATGTGGGATTGACTAAACTATCAAGTTTCAAACATCACTACGGGAATCAATTGTACAATGACTTTCATGCCAAACAATGCAAAAAAAAGCATGGATTTTGGGTCTGTATCACTCAACTTGTTATAAAAAGGTCTTGTGCTTTTTACAACCACTACATCCTATTATTCGCTTAGTGTAGTGTGATGTCCAAAGTGCCACTATGTCTTATGTACAACTCCAAATGAGCCAAATGAAGTCAATGCTGAGAGAAGAAACCCTGGGTCAAAGCTTCCCTAAACAACTTGCAGGAGGTGATGAAGTCCCCCTCGCAAGCCAAGATGCTTTAAAAAAAAAACATGAAAATAGAAAGAATTTAGGTCATTTTCAAGGTCACCCAAACTTTGATGAGTTTTTGGGGAGTGCTTTAGATGGATTTCTTTCTAAGCCTTGGACTAGGCTACTTGCAATATGAATGGTGCTTTTGATTCCAAGGGTTCCCTATAGGGGATAAATGGAAGAACATACACACAAAATTCCTCTTTTTTTCCAAATAAAATCCAACTAAATAACTATTACAAACAATAAGTGACAAGTTTGTTCAATTTTAAAACCCAAACGAAATGTTTGGTGGTGTTCATTTGACCCCTTGGTCTTAGTTGTAAAATTTGAAAAACATTCACCAAAAACATCTAAAAAATTCCTTTTAAACACCAAAACAAAGTTCCTAATTAAATTTTAATCATATAGAAGTGATTTAAATATGTTTTGAGAAAATATCCCACTTGGTCCTATAGTAAAATTGTTAGCATGTCCCTTAGCTTTGAAGCCCTTTTGAGTTTGAAATAATAAACTTTGGAAAAAGAGGTCTCAGGTCTTTGCTTTTTGAAAAACAAAGTGACCAACGTCAGTCAATACCACCACTTTTAGTTGGCTCCTTCAGACACTTGTATTGATCAATATTTGTGAATCTCAAATGGGTAGACTATGCTATCAATAAATATTTTCACATAATACCTATAATTTCAACTCCATTGATATCTATAAACTTCAAAAAATGTTTAATAAGAGTTCCCATGTATCTAAGAAATAAATGACTAATTTGTTTTTTTACCATCCTTACCTCTCCAAAATATGGGATTCACCACTACCATGGCTTCAAGAAACTCATCCCTTTAAAACTATTCTCTAATTTCCATAAATAATATATCCTTTATCTTTCTCAATTTTATCCCTATTTCCATTATCAAGGTTTCTTAAAGAATACGTGTTATAAGAACTCCTTCAATATTTGATCCTGCATAATCAACTATTTTGGAATGTGGGAAATGACATTTATTTTCTATTCAGGAAGATACAAAGATGATCATGAATATTTAAATTCAAATAAGATTTTGGATCCTTAATATCTTTTAAACTTTTCCAACTAGAAAAAATAGGAGGCTTAAAACTATTTTGTCTTGAGTACAAGATATCAAGAGATTAACAAACCCATTTTCTCAAATGTATGAAGTCTACAATATATATCCATCTCTCTTGAGCATGTTTCATAAAATAATTTATTTCATTCAACATTGGGAGAATAACACAGTGTGTCAAAATCATTTCAAAATATGATAAATGGTATAACATATCCTTTGCTTTATCAACTTCCATATAGTATTTAAGCATGAAACCTACTAGTGATGGATACTTTTCAAATTATTTGCATGTACGATCATATATGTAAATCCATCTTATATCATTATATTTTAGAATATCTTTACCATTGGTAACACCAATTGTAAATGTTTGAAACTCTAAATACATATAAAACATAGTTGAATTATAGTTTCTTAAACAACCATACACAAGGAAATGATTACCAACATAATCAACAATTAGCCACATCTTCTTCTTCTATTCTTCAAGGCACTGAATCTACAAAGGTAGAGCTGGATTCTATTCAAACTATGGTCCAAAATATAAGTAGTGACTTCCTTGGCATTCAAATAAATATGTGCAATGCTAATGGCCTAAGTGGTAATCAAAATTATTAATTCTATAGGTATAATATACCATTCAATAGGCCTAAAAATAACACAGATTAGCCTAACATGTTTTTAGAGATCAACTTGGTAGAGAAAGCCCTACCCAATTGGTACAGAATCCATAATACTTCTTAGCATGGTGAGCTTGACTGTGTTAAATTTTATGAAGCATTTGAAATATTTTAAAGAGAAGTGGTAAGGCAGGACTAGATGCATAATTTACCAAAATCCCACAAGGATCTTGGTCGTTCAAGCATTGCAATGTTCTTTGAGACTCATGAGTTTCCATTTCCAAGTGAGGATGACAACATACTAGAGGATAAAACTAAAGAGATTCACTCTTTCCAATAATTCCAAAAATGGGGTTATAATCTAAAGAACAAGCAACCATTCAAAACTTATATTCCTCAAAATAACATAACCATTCCACCCAATCCTAAAGTTGACAATAATCCACCTCCCTCAAAATGTAATTACTAGCCTTAGAACAAGATGAATAGAGCAAAGGAAGATGCAACATTGTTAAAGACATAAAATAGATTAAAGTAAATATTACTCTTCATGAATTACCTCAAATCACTGAACATAAGGAGCTACTATGGAATTATATCACTTGGAAGACCCCTGCAAAAAGGAACAAAGCATCTAAAGGTAAACCAAAATTTGATGAAACCAATGTCATATATAAAAGTAAGCCAGGAGTTCCACCCTTTTTGTTGACTATCAAGGCATTTAGTAAGAATATTCATAATTGTTTACTCAATTATAGATACTCAACAATTGTAATGCCTACTTCCATGTGTTAAAATATTGGTCTAACTCTAATCCATTCAAAGAGAACAATTTCATAATTGGATAAAATGGTGGTACCAATAGTTGGAGAATTGACCAATGTACATATCTAAGTAGCATTTGAACCATGAGTCCAAATGACCATTGGCATCATTGTAGTATACATACATAAAGGTTATGAACTATTACTAAGTAGGGACTGGTCTAAAATACTCAATGGATATCTCTCTATAGACTTCTCTCACATCTGGCTACCATGCATAGGCATTGCAAATCAAATCTGAATTGACAAGGAACTAAGGATGAAATATCCTATCATAGAGTATAATGTGAAGAATGAAGAGGTAAAGTATGAATCTCCTAGCCTTGGTATTTATATTTTTACTATGAAAAATCAAATACAAGAGCTAGAATCTAAAAGCTCCAATCAGTTATGGACTTTACACTTTGATGATGATAGATCTAAACAAGGATCATGCATAGGAATTTAACTAATTAATCCATAGGGGAAGAAGGTATGTATTTCCATGTTTATATTCCTTCTATTTTTTAAGTAATACATATGCTATCTATGTTAATGTAGCCATTTTTATAATACATACATGCTTCACTTGTTCATTCAAGTATTTTTAGATTATTATAGGACTCATGTCCTCCACATAGACCCATATTTGCTACTATTCACCCACTAGGTGGTACATACATAGATACAAAAATTCCAACATTAATACATTGACCCATTGGGGGAGTTATACTACATCGATTATGAATTTTAAGGTTATATCATTCTAGACTACACTAATTTTTTTATGAATATCATTTTAGACTAAACTGAGTTTTAGATGAATACTATTTCTATAGACTCAATTTATGTACATTTTTACTCATATATATTTTTACCACATGTTCAAGCATATCTTCATTTATAACTTTCCTAGTTTATATTTTATTGTGTCTTTTATATTCTACATCTACTTGAGGGCATTTGAATATGCCATTATTTTATGGCTCTAAGCCACTTTTTCACTATACGTATGTTTTAGACATGTGCCCATGTCTTTGTGTTTTACTTCTTGATTGTGTATGTATAAATTTGAATATGTTCTTCCATTTTTATATAATCCAAGATTTCTTTCTCTTTGTATATGTGGATATTTGAAGATGTCCTTGTATGTATTGCTTTCTCAAACTTAGTGACATTTGCCCATGTAACTTATATTGTGGACCCTTGCCCTAATTTATATGCCTCATGTGTTTATTTATATGCTTTCATGTATGCTTCATTGCCATGACACCTATCTCTTTCTTGTTGTTTTCACACCGAATTTATGATTCCATGAGGGACATCATGCATATCCCCATCCTTCTTGGTTACTTTGATGGACATCATGCCCCAACCCCCCAAGTAGTTTACATAAACTATACTCAAATTTGTTGTTTGTATACATGCTTACATTATTTTATCTAACTTGAAAACCTTGTGAATTATAGATAAATCATACATCATACATTTCCAACTTATGCTTAATCTATTAATATTTTGATGTCATGTATACACATTATATTGGTTTATCAAACATATATCCTATATTTTTTAGTATAACACATAATATTCATAGATTTTATTTTTAGGAAATTTATTGTAGAGGTTCAATAACTCCCCTAAAAATATGGGGAATTTTTAGGGGTTTTTCATAGAGATCAAGACATCCTAATTCACTCAGAACATAGATTATAGAGCCCAGACTCAGGGAAATACAATGAAAAATAGTCACACCTAGATTAATATCATTTTTACATAGAAATAACTCATTTGGTCAATAACATGGCATAAAGGACACTATTATAGCATGCTATTAACCAAGGGACCATGCTACTATCCAATAGCCCTAGAAACTATTTTTTTTGGAATTTATAAAAAGGTATGACATGTATAGTTTAGATTTTCATAGTCTTAGTCACATATTATCATATAAGCTTAATTTTAAAGAGAACCACATAGGGTTTCTCAAATTGGGGGCATCATGAATGAAATGATCACTCTCATTTAAATTTTATATATGTAAAAACATAGATTATTATAAATCAATCTAGAACCATTATGTACATATATAGGAATTAGGGCATGTGCTTAGCACACTATTTTTGTATACTAAAATTTTCACTAGTTTTCTCTGATGGAATGGTAAATCCATGTGATTCTCCATTTTATATACTCCAAATACCATTTTCACTAGTTTTACACTAGATTGATGGCTCATTTTGTGTGCAACGGTTAACATTCCATAGTGGCCTAGATTCATTTTACATTTAAAGTTTCCAAGTGGCCCCTGAGTTGTTGTGTATTCATAGTTACTCAATGGACTAGAGCCATGTTTCACATTTTCATGACACCAATTTTAGTTTCATCATTTTATAAAAAATATGGGTAGGTAATGATGGAGTCAAGATTGTCCTGAATTCTTGAGCCACCTACATAAGAGGGTTGGATAATCCATTAGTCCAATCCAAGCTATTCATAGATTATGATCCATTAAACAAGGGTGGACAATGATTTAGTCAAGGATAACTTGAGTTTGTGAGCCACCTACACATGGGAATTGAGTAAGCCATTGGTTCATTCTAAGCTATTCACCATTTGATCAATCATCTACATTCACACATAGGTTATCACTAGGTTTTGTATTGGTCCACATACACAATAAGGTGTATCCATTCCTTTCATTTTTATCTCATCTCTTTACTTATGTTTGTCTTTGATTTTGATATTTCTTAAGTAAGGATTTATTCATTTGTGTTTCATTTACGGGACATGTAATAGAGCACACTTCATAGGCTTAGACCTAGATTCATGGGCTTTGACTCATAGGTAAGTCTAGGTACATTTATTTTTCCTTTATCCTAGTCATTTCACTTTGTTGAATTTATATAATAAGGGGGGATATAAGAATATAAAATGTCATTTTAGTGTAATGAGTTTTAATTGATACCATCTTGTCCTTAGCTTAGCCTTAGACCTATCTTAGGGAATCTCTTGATCATTTTATACCATTTATGCAAGTCTGATAAATTTATTGATATACCAAAATAAGCATTGAGCCTTTACTTAAGTATCCAGGTCCATTTTTAATCTGTTCCTACCACCTAAACATTAGAATGGTCCTTTGGAATATAGTGCATTATGCTATTGGTAAAGGGGAAATGTTATTATCCCTCAGCTCTTTTCACCCCTAATGAATATTTTTAAATTTCTCACAACATCTTAGGGTTATCCTAGACCCATTTCATGTATTGACAAGCACTAAGATGTTATATGTAGACCATTTTCATTAATTATCCCTTGGATGGAAATTAGATGTAAATACTCACAAAGAAACTTAGAAATAATTGTGAAAATTAGGGTGATTGATCCATATTTTTACCTACTTCTACATACACCCATCTATAGTAGCCTAGATTTTAGATTACTAAGATTTCCAATCTCAAGTCATTTTCAAATCATTCAAATTACCACTCATACTATCATTCACTTGTACTTACACCAACACTTAGATTGGTATAACTACATCAAGCTTGATCCCATTTTTAGGTATTGGTATGTAGGCAACACTCAACACATTAGGTGTTGAGGTCATGTTAAACCTACCCTACTAACACCACTCTTTTTTACTTGTTCTTCTCAAAATAACCTAATAAATATGGAGGCATAGGGTTTCACATTGAAGTAAACCAAAAAAAGAAACAAACAATGACCCAAAATTCAATCACACAGGAATGGAATTCTTAGAACCAAATAAAACTCCACCTATAAGCTCATTATTTATACTACATAGGGACATTATCACAACACAAGAGACAGTAGTGTGGTTTGATATTGACTAGAGGACTGTGCTAATGTCTAAGAGTGTTTTTAACACATGTTTCCTATTGGTGACACCTTGGTCTATTCCTGCACCAGTTTCTATCCTACCACTCATCCATCTTAGTCAAATTTCCAATGAAGTACACCTTTTATAGTTTATGTATAATTATATAATAATTAGGGAAAAATCCAAAACTAAGAGGAATATCCAAGGTCTAAGTTTGCCAAATATATAAGATTGAGGTGTTATTTAATCCATAAATATTCTTTTATTTTGGTTTTAAATAAACATTAAGGTTAATGTAGGTGTTTAATAATAGAACATAAGGATCAAATTACTTACGTAACACATAGGTGTGAGAGAATGGATTATTAAGTCCATATTTGTGTGCTCAAGTCATGTGTGGTAAATGTATGTCAAAGTTATCATTGTTGATTACTTAATACCATCTTTTAGTATCTACAAAAACATGGAGTTTTATTTTCACATTCCATTTTCAAATAAATTCTTTGTTTATATAAACTATATTCTTTTATACTCAACATAATTTAATTTTGATATATCAGTGTCCCCAAGTGGCCTATATAATCATATAGGATTGAGGAAAATTACATACCATATTATTGTATATATAAACTATATTATTAGAGTAAATAGAGACATAACATAAGTATATTAATGTGATAAGATATTAATCTAACATTTATTGAAATTTTATAGTTTCTAGAGGAAAAATGGATTTAGGGTTAGGGATTCATCATTTGGCAATGGTAGTGATGTCATCACAATGACTATGGTATAAGATGGAAAGGTAGATGGTAGGTCAAAATAGAGTGTGGAGATGGAGGATGAAGTGATGGTTTCAGGCAAACCTTTTCCTATATTGTTGAAGCATTCTCTTAGCTTTGTATTGGAGCCACATTCCATGCATAATCTATCCAAAAAGGGCATATGCATAGGAGATGGTTCTATTTTATAGGAAAAATTTGAGGGTTCTTGTAAGGCATATGCAATAAGGGTTCCTTTAGGGGTCCCAAAGGAATTCACTAACAGAGACCCCATGGTTATGGGGGTAGGGCATCTACATGTCTCTTATGTGGATGCTATTGCAAGAAAAATAAGGGATAAATATCTAGCACCAGTAAAGGTGAATCTTGTCATTCAATTTGAAAATAAGGATTTAAAAGCAATTGAAACTATGAAGAAACATCTATCTACATTAAAAATGATTTATAAATTTGAGGGTTTGTGTCCATCTCTTCAAGATCTACATGTTTGGATTATAGATAGCTGACAACTACATATAGATGGGAAAATTTCCATTCACCCCTACACAAAAGGTATTTTCATTACAATTTTTGAATCTAAAATTGATAAAGATTTTATTTTCAATTGTTCTTGGGTTTGGGATGATAATTGGATGAAATATAAACTTTGGTATCCTAGTTTCAACCCGAATACTAAAATCTTTAATGAAAGCCTTGTTTGGATCCATTTGCCTAATATTCCCCTATAGTTTTGGAATTTGGGTTTTTTTTTAATTAATGGAAATGTTATTGGAAAGTTTGGGTGTCCTAATCCCCTTAATTTTGAACAAGGTCACTCTACCTATGGTATATTTATTGTCCATGAGGATCTCTCCAAAGAACTGTTAGCTGAAGTGGAGTTGGCGGTGAGAGATAAAACATGGGTGCAACCGATAGATTATAAGTGCCTACTCTTTAGATGTCATAGATGTTTTCTTATAGTTAATCTAATAAATGATTACCCTAGCTTAAAACATAATTAAGGAAATAACTGGTGGTTAGATGCAAATTTAGAACATTTGAAGTAGAAGGAAATTTAGATTCAAGGGAAGATGAACTAGAAATGATTCTAAAAACTCCAGTTACAATTTTAATTAAGGATGGGAAGTTTAGGGTCATGGAACTTGATCAAAAAGGGAAAGAATGTGTGGAATGACATAATAAGGAGCATATATCAGTTTATGATACTCAGGTAGAGAAAAGTGTCAAATCCATATAAGTATTTAACACACCTTTAGGGGAAGGTTTAACAAAAGTTTGTACAAGCCAAAGCTCAGAGATAGCTTTGGATTTATCCATTCCCATATTGCCAAATTTAGAGGAGGGGAATGGGTGGAAGTTAGTGAAATGGAAGAAAGGAAGAGGTAAAAAATAAATGTCTTCATCTAATATGTCTCTTATATCTCAATCAAATAATTGAGAATAATAAACTCTCTTCTTTCTATGGGTGTTACTGTAGTTTATGTTCAATTTGGATTTTTAACCACTACTATTTTATTGCATTTTAGGTTTGTGGGTAAGTTCCTTGAAAAACCCTCTATTGGTTATTCTTGGGCTACTTTGGGTTGGTTTGGGGCCCTTATTTTGCATTTCTATTTTTCTTTTTGATTTTGTTTGGATCGTCTTCTAAGGTATGGGGTTCTTAGCTCAAAAATCCTCCCCTTTATCCTTAATAAAAACATAAGTATATTAATAAATTTAAGTATCTAAATCGTATAAATAAAAAAATCAAGATGATCATTGAGTTCAACATATATTCAATGTTGAAAAACCTTTACAATATGGAAGGGATTAAAATGGTGTCAAGGATGAAGATAGATATGCTTGAACATAGTAGAGTGGACAAGAAGAAAAAAAATCAATGAGGAGAATGAGGATCCTCAAACCCTTCAAATTATGGATGCAATGCTTAATAATATGCATAACAACTAGGCTAATTTGATGAAAGGTTAGAATAATTATAGTTATTAGGTGTTTTTGGTATGTTCTTTTGCTATTTTTCATATTTTTTATGCTATTGATAGTCCTTTTATAATGGTGACTCTATGCTCAATCTTTATCTTGTAAATCTGGATATTAATCCAAGTACGTTTTTTCTTTGTATCATGGAGGGTTCCTATTAAAAACCTACTTTTACCATCATTAAAACAATGTAAATAGAAAAATCATGAATAATCAATCAATGGAAGGAGACTAATAGTTGGGACTCCTAACTTCAGGGTCTTATATCTTTCATATTATGCCACCTCCTAATGTAAAATTGGATTTAGATAGTTTAACATTTTATTAATTAAAATAAGTCATTCGGGAGGAAATTATATGTTTTATGAAGTTGTACAAATATTTGTATGTTGACATGTCATTTTTAGTCATTTTATAGGTGTTACCAATAGTTGGGACCCTAATATCCAATAATTTTTATAAAATTCAGTAATAATATACAAATGTATATTTTATTTCATTTTCTTAAAACTTTATGCACATAGGCATGCCTTAGAGTTAACATGGGTCATTAATAAAAAATGAAGGGATAGGTAGGAAGATGTGTGGGTGATTAATATGCAATGATGAGCCATGTTGAAATATGTATGGGTCATTAATACAAAATTATGGGCCATGTTGATAGACTCTTTAGAGGTATTTTTTCCCATTAATGTTTCAATTTATTTTAGCCATGCATGCCATCAACCACCTATTTAGTGTGTATTTTAGAGTCACTCTCCCCAAGCATTATTGAAAAATTATCGACTCTTCAATACAATGAAACAACTCATAGATATTGTAAAATTTACATATTTTAGGGATGATACATTACCCATAGGCATGTGCCTATAACTGAACCCACTCATGTGTTTAGTTTTTTTTGTGTTCATGTTATTATTATTGCTATTATGTTCATGGTGTTTTTGTATGCCTTGACATCTGAGTCAACTTCTACTGGTATGTTCATAGTGGCTCTCAAGGTCTTCATTTAGATACTAAATTTTTTTGTAAATTTTATATCAAGCCATATTGTTTTTTTTGAATTCAATGGCCATGTTGGAATGCAATTGTGTCATTGATATCTAACCAAGGGCCATGTTGGAAGGCACTTTTATTCTTATTATACAATATTTACTTTCAAATATCATGGCACAAATCCCCCCCGCATTATTATGGCATGTTAATTCTACTTTGCATACCATATTAAACATTCCTTATTCAAGTAACTCTCCCATAAATGTCATAGAACCCAAATGCTTTATATTTTTAATGTAATTATTTTTGTGTGCCTTTAAGGTTTTCATTCACATACTAGTAAATTTTATAGTTTTTATATCATTATTATGAAACAAAGGTACATGTTCGAGGATGTTTGGTTGGATTTGTTTCCATTAATGTGGTGAGTTAATACCGCCAAAGATTAAGTCTAAAACCTATTCAATGTGCCTTTTTAAAGTCACTCTCCAATAAATGTCAAAAAACCCAAATGCCTCTTCTACATAATGTAGTGTTTCATAGAGATTATAGCATCACCATGTTAAAGAGAATAAATATTAACCAGAGTTGAACCCACAATGTTAGCATGTTTTTTTCACATCTAAATCAAGACTCATTAGGATTTTTATGGAAAATATAGATATTTTTATTGACATAAAATCAATTTTTTTTATCAAACCATTTTTTTTCCTAAATTCATGTTGTGTTATTATATTTGTGATGCATTTATATTTCCCTACATTTAAGTGTTGGGTTAATCCTATTCAACTTTAATTGTTAAAATCTCTCTTACTCATAGTAAATGTGAGATTAATGACGATGGAAACCAATTATATTCTATGTAATATTGAATTATTTAACAAATATTATATCTTAGATATGTTAGAGGGATGAAATATTACCTACCTTGAACAAATTGTAAATTAAACATGTGCTAGTGAACATTTACTTATATTTGGATGGGATCCTTGAATGTTTTCATTAACATATAAAAAATGTTATTATATTTATATCAAAATTAAGATTTTTATTGACATACTATTAAATCTTGAGTCTCAAAACAAATCCTTTGGTGAATTTTTCAACTTTAAAAAGATTATTTTTCATAGTTGTTGTTGATATGTTTTCCATTTAAGTTTACATGTTAGTTATATTTGTGACACGTTTCTATTTCTAAACCTCCAACATTCCATGGCATTGAAATATACCTACTAAAATTTATAACATAAAAGTTCTTGTTTAGATGGAAGGGGAATTTAAGTTGGGATGGAAGACTGAACATTTACTAGTATAAACACAATGATCATTTGTATGGAAATAGATTTGAAATCAAGATGAAATTGTAGATGCTAGTTTTATATACCCTTGTGTATTAACTTGTGCGCTGTCATATTTATGTTATTTCTAACATAACAACCCCCTTGGGTAATTATTTTAAATAAGTACATTATATTTTCCCATTTACCTTTACCACATAGGTTAATTGAATTGAATTTAAATAATAATAAACCCCTATTTACCCATGGTAATTAATTCTATTAATTATTATTTACCGCCCTTAACTATAAAATCCATAAAATTAAAATAAAAACAAATTACCCAACCTCTCAACAACTCTCCTAACAACCCACCCTCATTAAAAATCCATGTAAAAAACTTAGTGTTATATTCATTAAGTTTGGCACATGGTTCAAAATAGCCTTAGCCATCTTTTTACCAAATCAGGTGGATCGATGTCGATCCTCTGAGATTGACACTGATCGGTTAGGATCGACATCGATCCATAAATACTCAATAAACATCCTTTGCATAGGAGGAATGAATGTGAAAGGAAAGAAGACATTTTGATCATGAAATTTTGTCCAAACCAGTTTCAAACCTATGTATATACATTACCAGCACCTTGCCACTATGAAGAACTCTTAATTGGTGATATTATTAGGTGATTTTTGAAGGCCATCTACCTCATTTTGTCATCTCTTTATCCACACATTTTCAACCATCCAAGGTCAGTATCTTATCAGATTTAATTTTTATTTTTCTTCTGTAATCTCTATTTTTTATTTACATTCAGTTTTGATTATTTTACCAATTTTCTAGGCCATCACTATAGTCTATTTTATAGTTCATCACTTTTACATAGAATCAACATTGATCCTGTAGAATCGACGTCAATCCTTAGGATCATCATCAATCCCTTTCAAAATATAAAAATATCCTTATACAATCTATTTTGCATCTTCAATATCTGTTAAATCTATATTTTGGTTTGCTAAAATCTATCTTTTCATGTAGATGATCATACTCAGATTAGTACATGATTATATTAGCATCTTTGATCTTCCCATAGTCCCTAAACCTCTATTTGCCAATCAGAGTGACATTGCATTTTAACTAGGACTTTGCATTATGGATTTTATATGTAATTTTTAATACATTAATGAATAATTAGATGCAATCCAAGAAGATGTTGATATTGCAACTAAATCTTAGGATAATTACTTTGATCAGATTAATCTTGCTATAGATTAAGTTATCTTTGGCATTGTCTACTTTCATCCTATCTATATATATCTTTGTAATTTCATGTTTATTTGTAAATTTTAATGTTGAACATGGGATGACATCCATCTAATGAAGCATATCGCTTCTTGGGATTGGTTTCTTACTAGGCATCCCACTAATCTATCTATTAATCCATTTTTTGTTTAAGTGTGGTGAATTACAGGTTATTCCTCCCTAGCCAAAGAGGAGTTTTGACAAAGCTTGATCAATGGTGTGTAACTAACCTTCATTAGTAGGTAACTCTAAACCTACATTTACTTTGTTTTTAGTAGTCAATTAGTTATATTAAAAAAACATAAAAAATACTAAAACATTCAAGCACACTCGGTCTCATTTCTCTTTGTTAAATTCAAAATTGTTGAATTTTATCTCTTTCCATTTATTTGTTTGTTGCATTAATCAAAAGATAACATTAGGACTGTAGTTTATTTCTTTTTCTTAACAATTTAAAATTAATTGCATTCATCTTTCCTATTTAGATTCTTTCACATAGAATAATCTAGGAAGAAATATATCATAGTTACCATTTTATCCACACACAAACCAAATCACAATATCAATTAACACATATAAACAACTGACATAAGGAAACTGACAGGGATTTCATCACCTCATGACAACCTTTTTCTCAGTGATCCCACTTGGATTTCACCACCAAGGGGAGGACCAACTCATTTCTCTGACTGAGTATAACATCTAGACCATTGGTATATTTTTCTTAAGCACCCACACTAGATGAGGAATTGTGACTTGAGGGGAGCAATCCCCAAGTATCAAACCACATACCAATACCAATAAATATGTCCTTTGAGCACCAATTTTTTTTTTTTGAATGACTTTAGTGTGTGCGTCTTTCATCCATCATTAAAATGAGATAATTCAAAAGGATTTTTTAATATTTGGTTGTTTTATTTTTGTTTTTATTTTCTTTCTCATGGTTTTAACTAGGTAGCAGTCAAAGAAAGAATCTGAGGGGGGTGTTACATCCTCTCCAATGGAATGTACGCCTAGTACCACTTCTTTCCCTGAGTCCTTTGATAATCCTATGCTTCCATAATATTATCCTTAAGGAGATCCTTCCTTTGCAAAAATACTAGATAATAACCCCATTGCTCTTAATTACTATCTTAATAGTCAAGAAATACATATTTCTCCTCCCCCCATACCCAAGGCTCTCCACATATGTATGGGATGCCTTTCAAGGGAACTAAGAGAAATGGAGAATTCACCATAGCCATGGTAACCTTTTCCACTGAATCTCTTCCCTCTGGTTCTAAAACCTAGGTGACACAATCTCTAGGAAACCAACCACCTATAGTATCTACCAATTCTCCAACCCTTGTTACTCAGATTCAAAATACCACTCAACCTATATCTACTATACCTTATTAAACATTATTAGTGTCAATTATAGCAAGTTTCCCACCCATTAGAACAACTTTAACATATAGTTCATAGTGAATCCCTCACACACAAAAAATCCCTTTGACATAACCTCCCCAATAGTATGTCTCCTCAGCACCTAGTACATAGTTTCTTCACAACCAGTGATAAATACTTACTTATAGTCATTCCCATAGAAAAATATTCCACTACAAGTCCCACAATATGTGGTGGCATCTCAACCAATTATATCTACTACAGTAGGATACCTTCCATCATAGCCTATGTCTACCTCTTTGCCAGGTTATCAACACCTTCAATAAGGTGTTTTAGGAAGTGTGCCTCAGACTAATAATTAAACAAACATTATAAACATCCTCATGAATAGGATGGATAATTTGGAAGTCTCCACCTATGGATATAATATGATGCTCACATATGAGAAAATTTGTAATGATCCAATCCATCCTTCTATCCCTATTTGACTATATCCTTCACAATAGGAGATTTCTAAGTTTATTAAATTCCAAAACAAAGAAGATCCCCAATAACACCTGAGAGCCTTTTGAAACATGTGTTATCTTATAGAAAATGATGATGCCCTCCTACTTAGAACATTTCCCATATCATTAGCAGGATCTACATTGGATTGGTACAATTCCATTTCCCAACATTCTCTCTTTTCCTTTAGGTAGTTGGCCCAAATTTTCTTGGAATACTTCTTGATCAATATTACTCAAAAAGTGACTATCACAGATATTTATGATATTATATAATTTGATGATGAATCCATATCAAACTTTGTGGTTTGATAGTGTAATTGAATCAACCAACTAACCTTTTCCTTGCCACAAACAAAATTAATTGAATTATTTTCACATTCTTGTGTAAAACATAAATCATCTATGTTACAAATTAAAAATTTTAAGACTTTTAATGAAGCCTTTACCATGGCTCGTAAGCTTGAAATCCATGGAATTGAAGAGGTAAAAGTTAAGTTATATAATAAAAAATTCAAATATGACCCCTCCAAAAGTAATAAGAATAATCCTAAACCAAAAGGGGTAACAAATGCAGTTACTATAAAAACTTCTTCCCCTCCATTATCCAACCAATTGGGGTCTTCCACTTCTCAAATGCAGCAACCTAGGGGCCTTACTCATTTCCCCCCTAAGAAATATACCCCTATAAGAGAGAATTATACTTTGGTATTAGATAAACTCCTACAAGTAAATGTTATTGAACTCCCTCCTATTAGACTAGTCGATGATACACATCCTAAACCTAATTGGCATAAAGAAGATGAGTTATGTGATTATCATAAGGTAATAAGACATGGCATATAATGATTCCAATCCTTTAAATGATTGGTAAAAACCCTCATTGACAATAGGGACCTTTAGTTGGAAAATCCAAATTATCCTCCTAACCAATCTTTAGATATTTTCAAACAACCATTTCCAAACCATCCATCCACATCGAACACAGTCTAAGCTAACCCTAGAGAAACACAGAATAATGATACACATATGATTGACATAATCTATGATCATTTATTGCCTAAAGAAGTCCTAGATAAACCTTTTATCTTGGATCTCCTTATAGGAGATGCTTTTGATATGAGTCAACCTGAGATCATTAAAACTAGTCCCAGAAACCACATAGAGCTCCTTGATCTCATTACATAGGATCATTTTTGTGAACCATCACATTCTCACATTAAATTTCCTAAAGGGGAAAATGAAACTACTCCTCAAGATGTTACAGATAAACATCTTGATACTTCTAGAGTTGGACATTGCACCCCTTTGATCCCTAGAAAGCATATAATGAGATCCTATCCTTGTGCCCAAAACCTTGACCATTTGAAACCATCTTCTACCATAGTATCTCCTTACCCAAAAGATACTAAAGTAAAGGGTAAATCTCCTATCATTGATAGGTGGGATGATTGTCTTGGAATTCCACTAAAAAAAGCCTTAGCTCATCCTTAGGTTAAAGTCGATCTTTCCCAATCATCAAAAGATAAAAACCTTAGTCTGAATACCCCCTCTATTGTTAACACACAAAATAAAAAAGGGCTTATCCCTTTTGTACCATCTATATCATTTATTTTAGGTCCCCATCCATCTTTTGTACCTATCATAGGTGCTTATACTCAAACACATGGGAAAATGCAAAGTTATCCTCCATTATTAGTCACACCTCCATATCTATATCCCCCTTCATCTATTAAGGGACCATTAGAGAAACCTAAAGTAAAAGAAATTTGTCCCTCCTTTAAAGGCTAAGTGACAAAACCAAATGATTAATACTTTATCAAAAGAGCCTATTATCAAAACCCTTGTAAAACCACAATATGACCATTTGAAGGGATCTTATGTTGTCATCTTGAAAAAATTATTGGATACATCCCTCATTACATTACCACTTGTATAGTCCATCAACCATAACACCCAAAGCCTTGCATGGTATATAAATTAGGAAATATGTTCATATCATAGAGTACCCAGACATGATATAGAAAGTTATAAAGTCCTTAAGGCTATAATCCAATAGTTAGTATAGGATGATGACCTCTTAGTTGACAATCTCAATGATCAAAATCCTAAGCAAAAGGTCACTATTCCATCTATTCCACCCACCCATAATCCTGTCAGTCTTATAAGTGATAAAGAGTTAGTAGCCTCTTCAGATCCACCTTTATTACACATTGATATCATCCATGTAACCACCCGTTATCAAAACCAAAATCCTAATAAAGATAAGGTTTCAATTATAGGAGCCACTACACCTAATACACTTAAAACATTAAAACAAAAGCCTAAATTTTCTCTTACAGGAATTACCCCAGTTGAAGCCAAGGAGTTGGTACAAATCTCTATATTAAAACAACTCCACCAAGTGCCTGTAAAGATGTCATTATATGAGCTTATAAAAAAATCTCCACAACATTGACATGTAATGATAGAAGCTCTCCAAGCTATTGAGGTATGACTAGATGAACCTCAACCTTTGTTATGTTTTATAAGTTCCCTCCAAATGGTCTAAACTCTTAGATTTACTGATTCTAAAGTTGTCCCTTTATCTCTTGAATATTGAGATCTTGCCCTTTTCATTACAGCTCAAATAAATCAAAATAAAATGAAAAGAGTTATGATTGATAATGGGGCCAATATTAATATTATTTCCTCATATGCTTTCCAACAATTACAACTACCAAAAACGATTATTTCCCAATCCCTAGTGATTTTTCATGCATTTGATGACATGATATCACCCACAGTAGGAACATTCATTCTACCTATTTGTGTAGGTTATCACATCATTCTTGAACTTGTTTATGTTATTAAAGGGACATTTAAATATAAAATTTTATTAGGACATCCCTGGATTTGTGTGATGCAATGTGTACCCTCCATAGTCCATCGATGCCTTAAATATGAACATGAAGTCTAAGTACACATCATCCCTACTATCCTCATCACTTTAAATCATGAAACTTCACCTGTCAACCAAGTGATGTCATAATACACTCACCTGATGTAATTCCATCTTCATCTTCTAATCAAGCCTTAACTAGCGTGACTATCCCTGCTTCAAAATTACCTGCTCCAGAGTCCATTGACTCCCTGATGTAGTAGATTTTGATGGGGGAATATAAGTTATTAACCCTTAATAACTTACCCACTCCTGGAGAATATGGTTGTCTTGATAAACAATCCATGTATTCACCCAGCTTAGGTGAGATCATTAATTTTAGACCACCTTTCTTGCGTACTAACTTAATATATGGTGGGATCAATCAAGATACCTTAGAAATTGATGATAGTACTTATGCTAAACCGTTTACATCTAATTTCTCCTTTTTTAGAAATCCACATTTCATTCAAACCTACGTTTATTGATGTGCCTAGACAGGCTTTGGCATGGGTAGATATGAGCAAGGTTCTCATGATGCCACATTAGGATATTTTAGAAGGCCACATGAAAAGCATGGATTAAGTTTTAAAGAAATATTCTAAATTCACCCCAAAACCTATTATTATACAATCTTTAGAAGAATAAGAACCATCTTCATCATCTGACACCTCTTCCTCGACTAGCGATACTATATCCATCCCTCTTAATTTATTTTTATTCAATACAATCTCCTTAGAACCTCTCATCTTCCACTATAATGGTGAAATCTGAACCATCCCCTTAGTATATCCTAACCTAGTAGGATATGATACACCAACCATATTTATTTTTTAGTGTCAATATGATGAGTCAATCTTGACTCATATGGGTGCTAAAAAATCTTATTTATGTAATTCTCTTTCATCTGAAATGTCTAGTTTATTAAATGAAGCCACTACTGATATTAATATTGGTTCTTATGAAACCCCAAGGATTATTAAAATTATCAAACCCTTAGATCCACAAGAAAACCATGATTTTACCACTTTTTATCAGACCGTAGTAAGGTCTTTACTTGGTCCTATAGTGATATGCCTAGTATTAACCCCTTAATCATTATCTATAAGATCATTACCTTTCTTAATGTTACGCTGATGAAGCAAAAATAATGCAAAATACATCCTCACATGACACTCCTAGTAAAAGAGGAATTTCAACACCTTTCATTCACTAACTTTATTCAACCTATTGATTATCCTCAATGGATGTCCAACATCATTCCAGTCACTAAGCCTAAAAGGGAACTTTGTATTTGTATAGACTTTCATGATTTAAATCTTGCCTATCCAAAAGATGATTTCCCTCTCCCTAACATTGACCAATTAGTGGATTTGAATACTGGTCATGAAATGCTGTCCTTTATGGATGGTGTTTTTGGTTATCATCAAATACTTATTACACTTTAATATCAACATAAAAATGCATTTATTACTCCTTGGGGGACCTTCTACTACCATGGTATTCCTTTTAGCCTAAAGAACATAAGAGCCACTTATCATCAATCCATGACTTATATATTTCATGACATAATACATAAAATTGGTGAACACTATGTAGATGATCTCCTTGAAAAGTCAAAACCTTGCAAAGATCACTTATATGTACTTCATATTATTTTAGATCATCTACTCTAGTATCATGTGCGTCTAAATCCAAAAAAGTGCATTTTTGGTGTCTTGATGGGTAAACTCCTAGGTTTCATTATTTATATTCATGGAATAGAAGTGGATCCCACTAAAGTCAAGGCTATTTTAGAGATGCTTGCTCCATCCAACCTTAAGAAACTTCACAATTTATAACGTAAGATCCAGTCTATTCATCATTTTATTTCCTAACTCTTGGATCGATGTTAACCTTTCCACCATCTATTAGAGAAGGATAGTCACTTTATATGGGATTCTCATTGTCAAGAAGCCTTTAATGCACTTAAAGACTATCTTTTATCAGCTCCTATCCTAAATACACCTAAGGAAGGGTAGCCTTCCTTCCTTTATATCTCAACTACAGATCAAGCTCTAGGTATTATGCTTGCCCATCGAGATGAGCATCATAAAGAGCAAGATATTTATTATATATGTCATACTCGCATAGAATATGAAACACGTTATCCGTATACTAAAAAACTATGCCTAGAATTGGTCCTTATAGCTTCTAAACTTCATCATTACTTACTTAACCATAAGACATACATAATTAAGAGTATTGGTCCCCTTAAGTTCATGCATTCTAGCCTTACCAGAATCAATAAATGGCTAGCTAGATTATGCTTTTAGCTGAGTTTGATCTAGAATTTCTCTACCAAAAATTTGTTAAAGGGTAGATTATTGATGATCCATTGGTTGAAGCACCTCTTAGTGACAACTGACCAATCAATGGTGAATTTCCTGATGAATCTATCACTTCCACTTTTTAGTTAGTCTTAGAATATCAAATGACTATTTCTTTGATGGATCTAAATGTGAGAGATGAGGTGGTATAAGAACTATATTAATCCACCCTAAAGGTATTCCCATGCCTTTGTATTTTAAGTTATGCTTTTATTTCACCAATAATATGGATGACTATGAAGAATTGATTATAGGGCTCCAAACTATCCTTGCATTAGGATTCAGGTCCATTAATATTTATGGTGATTCTCAGCTAGTGGTCAGTAAAATTACTAGTGTATATCAATGCATGAATGATATTTTCCAATGATATAATACCTTATCTGATTAGATTTTATCTACCTTAGAATATTTTTCCATCCAATCTACCCCTAGATCAATGAATAAATTCACTGATACTATGGTGTCTCTTGCTTCTTTTATCCCATCCTTGTCTCAAGAGTCCAAATTATTTGTCTTTATCTATTGATTTAATCAGCCTTCCTACATAAGGGTTGATCTTCCATCCATTAATAATATTGAGGAAAACCTTGAGGAACCATGGTATGTACAAATATTTATTTATTTGTCTATAGGATTTTCTCCTCTTCATTTATCCAAAAGTGATAGATGCATCTTCCAATAGAAAGTTGCCTACTATATCATATTGGGGGGTGTTATTTATAAGTGTGGATTCGATGGTATTATTCTCTATTGTCTCCAAAATCATGAAGCTACCCTAGCCATCCAAGAAGTCCACGATGGATCATGCAGTGGACACTTTAGTGGTCATGTAATCGGTGAGAAGATCTTATGTCTAGGTTATTATTGGCCCACCCTAAATCAAGATTGTTATGCATACATTAAGAGGTGTGTAAAATTTTAGCAACATGCAAACTTAGCCCATGTTGCTAGTAAAGAATTATAGGTTATAAGGTAATTTTGGCCATTCTCCCAGTGGGGCTCAATCTTATAGGGGAAAATCAATCCTAAATCCTCCCAACATCATGACTTTATTATCATTGCTATAGAATACTTCACTAAGTGGGTGGAAGCTATGCCGCTTATCTCAACTAAGGCAAAAAAAATTATGGAGTTTATCAACCAAAACATTATTTGTCATTTTGGAGTTCCATATAAAATAAAAAAGATAATGAAAAATATTTTAAAAATAAAAAGTCCAAGCATTATTTGATTCATTTAAAATTAAATTGAGTTTTTCATCACCCTATTATCCTTAGGATAATGGTCAAGAAGAAGGGTCTAATAAAAATCTAGTCAAAATCCTAACTAAAGTTATTATTTAAGCTAGAAAGGATTGACATATTCGTATCCCTTTCACCTTATGGGCATATAAAACTAGTATTCAAACCCCTATAAGTGCTTCTCCATTTTCTTTAGTCTATGGTTCAGAACCTATACTTCCATTGGAAGTCCAAATCCCTTCCCTTTTCATCTCCCTTAAAGACATCATTTTTTATGAGTATTTTCATTAGGAACATTTATTGCAACTTGAACTCTTAGATGAGCATCATGTAATATCCTTTGATCACCTTCATATATATAAGAATGAATAAAATGAACATATAATAAACATGTAAAAGAGCATGAATTTAATATTAGAGATCTTGTGATTAAATAAAATCAACATGTCACTAATATATAATGAAGTAAAAGGGGTAAATTTAATCCTAATTGGCTTGGACCATACATCATAACCCATAAATATGGATCTGGGGCATATCATTTCACTTATCTTGATGGTAAACCAAAATGATAACCTCTCAATGCATTATATCTGCATCCTTACTATAGTTGACAAAATTGGGCTCATCTTGGTTAGATCATCTTGCATCTTTTTATATTCCCTTATCTCAAAATACCAAATAATGATATGAGAGTTATGTGGTTATCTGGTAGTCACTATAACCTCAACCTTAAATATAAATACCCCAACTCTATACATAGCATTCTCTCATGGATAAGTTTCACTTTTAATAGGATAAACTCCAAACTATTATTTCCATTATTTCCTAAAAACCATTAATTTCTTAAGATAACATAATCATCTCATGTGATGAATTCATGGAAGCCATCCTAAGGTATCTTTTTATGCCATTTTTCATTACCTTCTTCGAGATCCAAAATCAATGAAAATAAAAAGTATTAAAATGGGATAAATAAATAGACTGATCCTTTGAAGGATATCTATAATCAAATATGTAAAGGTAAAATAATAGATTGATCCCTTAAAAGATAACTAGGCAAAAACATCAAAATGTAGACCACTCCCTCAAAGGATGGCTACCAAGTAGTAAACTTCCTGCATTGATCAGTTTTCAAATTATGCCATTTTAAAGCCCTAAAAAAGAAACAAAAGTAATATCCTAAGAAATCTTCCCATATTTATCATCTTTCTAATTGTATATTTCCTGTATTGATCAGTATATCCATTGCCATAAAAATGATTCCTGAAGGATAAATCTTGATTTTGAAATATGAGGTGAAAATGAGTTATCTCTAAAGTAATCTATTTCCCATCCCATCAAAAGCATATAATACTAATAAATGATGAAGTTCAAACCTTTAGCTAACCTAGGTAGTGTCATAGTTTATTATCATCTAGCAAAGGATGCATAGGCCATGCATATGAGAGGTTCTCTTTTGGTTATGGTCCAAGTCAATGCCAAGAAAATTCATAATATGTAATCACTAAAATCCATAAATCCACACCCATTAAAAACATTAAAATCCATATATAATCCATAATCATAATCCATTTAGAAAAAATATATCTCGTGTTATAACATAATTCATAATAATCATTAGGAATAATCCATAATCATAATCCATTTATTCAAAAACATAACTTATGATATAACATCCATAATCCATGACATGTAAAATACATAACTAAAAAACCACAAAAATCCACAACATATATAAACACTGATCAAATTTTTTTTAAAAAAAAAACATGTATAAATTCTATAATCCATCACATCTATAATCTAAAATCCATCCATAACATACATGATAAAAATAATCAAAATTATAATGCATAACATTTAAATTCATAATCTAAAAATCCATCCATAAATCCATAAAATCATAACATATCTCTAACTATCAATAAATCCATAAGAGAATACACATGAACCATCTATAAAAATAAAATATTTGTATGTGTGTGTGTGTGTGTATCAAATTCTATACAAATATTATAATATGAATATAATGGGGATCTCAACCCATACCATATGCTCTATTGGGTGAAATTGATCCTGTTGAGGTGAATACTATCACCTCCCTCATCATCCCCTCCTCAATTTGCTATACTCCATAAAATAACTATACTCTTAGGAGTCCTCTATGATCTATGGTGGCTAATCACATATGAATAAAACTAAAGAACATCAAGTAGCCACCTCTGTACTATTATCTCATAATATGACATCTCTATAAACAAATATCTATACTACTAGAGTGTTATTGTATTTGGAGGTGTAACACTAGATCCTGAAATGTCTAGAGTGGGTCTTTTAACTAGGGTAGACTTCAACTTCTCTAGATCTAACTTGTATTCATCACACTCCTTTATATCATGGCCCCTCTAACCCCTCATGCTCTCTAAGCCACTCTGTAGTGTGGCCATCTACCCCTATAATGTGATATGGGCCACCTATACCTCCTATAGATGAGTCCTCAAAGTATCCCTCTTAGCCATAAATATAGCTATATCTATTGTCTCCTAAGAATGGGAATCCTATACTAGTGCCTCCTCCATGTGTATATTTGGATCCTCCTATTCCACCTCTTCCCTCTCTACATCTTGTACCACCCCTGTTGAGGCCTCAATGCTTTATCCTACCTCCTTGTTATCTCCTCTACAAACCATGTTGCATAGTCATTTGTGTACCCCACATCATCTATATCAGTAGATGTAGTCTCCTATTTTAGCACCATCAAAATCACCAAAGTATTAGGTTCTAACTAGTCTAGCTTTGTATCCTCCTGCCTATACAAGTGTGGGGATAATGAAATATCTTGTAACAGTCTAAACTACTAATGGACCTTGTCAAAATAAAATAGCTTGAGGTGATTTAGACATCATTCGTGAACCCATATCTCTTAGGCCACATCAATTATCTCTACTGCTATGCCTGGCCATGTTAGAAAGTCTACATAGGGCCTCCAAATAACATCCCCTATCTACAACTCACTGGATATCTATAGTGCACTAGATCCTACACTACTCTATCTATATGTGGTACAATTAGGTCTTCCTTCCACCAAAGGAAGCCTACGCTATACACTATCTCCCCAAAACTAGCCCATGGATTCCCTCTAGGGTGAATCACATTGATGTGCTCATATATCCAATAATGTAAAATAAATGTAATATCAAGCCTTGAGCGGCATTCAGTACACTAGGTCCATAGCTCTTTGTATATCTACCCTAGCAATGTGGGTGCCCAAGTAAACATTATCTTGAAATCTACCATTTATACTATAATACTTGATAGGCTCCATGGAAATCATCCTCACCTAGAGTCTGGTAGTACATAGTAAGTCAATGCTAACATCATAATGGTTGACACTAGTCTCTCAGTAGGATCTTGATCATATAGTGGCTATAAGGAGAACCCCCTAACAAAGAATCTGATATTGGCATCCTTATTGTACAAGCATGCCAATTTCACCATTTGCCTAACCTTGTCAACTATATATATCAGAGAACCTAGAATTAGTAATCATAAGATGTAGTGGATGTCCTTTGTGGTGATGGTCATCTCACCAATTAGAAGTCAAAATATGTTGGTGGTATAATCCCACTACTCTAGAAATACAACCATCATGCTAATATCTTGATGGAAACATTGATAATGTAAAATCCCTCTAAACCATATTGCCTTAAGGTATGCCCATCTTCATCGTTCATGAACTCCTACAACTATGCCAATAGTAGAGGGACTCTATCCCTCATTTTCAGTAGATCCTAAGCCTAGCAAAGGTATCCTTTTAGTTAATCAAAAACCTAAGTTTTAAGTTTTATATCAATCCTCTAAGGATCGATGTTGATTTTAAATGGATTGGCAATGATCTTATGGATCATGCTTGATCCCTTTTCGATCATTGTCAATCCCTAAGGATTATGGTTGATCCATGTTGGATCGATGTTGATTCCTATTACCTTAAAAATTCCCCCCATAAGCCATATATTTCTCAAAAAAATCAAAAAATAATCAATAAAAATAAATAAATTTAACTCCCCTTCCCCCCACCAATTTTTCTAATACATCTAATTTCTTATGATAAATAAATAAATAAATACAAAAAAAAAATATTAATTTTTTTCTAAATTTTTTAACCCTTACCTCGTATTGTAGTCACTATCATCATCGTCTGATCCCATTGACCTCCATAGTGTCTCATGTTTGTTTGTAAGGTTGATGCATGTTAAATTTGGCTCTCAAATTTTTGTTTTTGTTGATAGCTAAATGAGCCTTTTTCCAAGTTAGATGGCTATATATAGCTTTTTGGGAAATCAACATCGATCACTCCAAGATCGATGTCAATCTTTTGAATCAACATCGATCCCTCATAGATAAACATCAATTGTCCTGGCTTGTTAAATTTTAGCATTTATGGATCACTTCACATGCTTTCAATTTTATTCCCAAGCCCTGTCTTGTTGCTTTTACTTTAGCTATCCCATTTTTGTCTTCTATTACCTTTTAGATTTGAGGATTATAATCACTTTTCAGTTCCCCAATATCCTTAAAGGCATACCTTTTTTTGTGGTATCTTGTCCCTTATAAGATTTTAAGGATATCTTTTTGTCTTGTGAACATTTGTTTATAGGTAACACATACACCATACACCCAATGGATGCTTTGGTTTGCTACTCCTATCTTTTATTTTCTTGATAGATTTTACTTACACCGACTTGTTTTAGTTGTGGAATTTTGTTAGTCAATTCAGTCTTTGAGGCATTGTTGACTGCATTAATTTTTATTCCATTCAATCAGAACTTGGAATTCCATTGTAGCTATCCACATTTTGTGTGTGTCCTTAGCTATCTTTCACTTATCCATTTCACCTCACCCACATTTTTTATCCATTCCATCTTGTTCAAACCCATGATCCATTCCACTTCACTTCTTAACATCCAATTTGAATGGGGATAACTTCTCACAATAAACTTGGGGCATTAAAAGCCTTATAGTTTTTGTATCGTGGCCCACTATTGTATACCACTCCATAAAAAAGGGAAAATATAGATGCTAGCTTTATACACCCTTGGGTATTAACTTTTGCATTATCATTTTTATGTTATTTCTAATATAGTAGCCCCCCATGGGTAATTATTTTAAATAATTACATTTTACTTTCCCATTTACCTTTACCACATAGGTTAATTGAATTAAATTTAAATAATAATTAACCCCTATTTACCCATGGTAATTAATTATATTAATTACTATTTACCACCCTTAACCATAAAATCCATAAAAATCAAATAAAAAAATTATGTAACCTCTCAACAACCCTCCTAAAAACCTACCCTCATTAAAAATACATGCAAAAAACTTAGTGTTATATTAATTAAGTTTGGCATATAGTTCAAAACTGCCTTAGCCAACTTTTTACCAAATCAGGTGGATTGATTTGATCCTTTGAGATCGACACCGATTAGTTAGGATCGATATCAATTCATAAATGCTTAGCAAACATCCATTGATCAAGAGGAATGAATGTGAAAGTAAGGAAGCCATTTTGATCATGAAATTATACCCAAACTAGTCTCGAACCTACGAATAGACATTACCAACACCTTGCCACTTTCAAGAACACTTGATTGGCAACATTATCAGGTGATTTTTGAAGGCCATCTACCTCATTTTTGGCATCTCTTTATCCACACATTTTCAACCATCCAAGGTTAGTATATTATCATATTTAAGTTTTATTTATCTTCTATAATCTCTGTGTTTTTATTTACAATCAGTTTTGATTGTTTTATCAATTTTGTAGGTCATCATTATAGTCTATTTTATAGTTAAAAACTTTTACATAGAATCAACATCGATTCATCTGAATTAACATCAATCCTATAGAATCAATGTCTATCCTTGAGATCATCATCGGTCCCTATCAAAATATAAAAATAACCTTAAATATTCTATTTTGCATCTTCAGTATCTATTAAATCTATATTCTCATTTGCTAAAATCCATGTTTCCATGTAGATGATGCTACCCAGATTAGTACATGATTATATTAGCATATTTGATCTTCCCATAGTCCCTCAACCTCTATTTGTCAATTAGAGTGACATTGCATTTGAACTAGAACGTTGCATTATGGATTTTATACGTAATTTTGAATACATTATATGAATACTTGGTTATAATCCAAGAAGACGTTGATATTGCAACTAAATTTTGGGATAATTACTTTGATCAAATTAATCTTAATATAGATTAAGTTATCTTTGGCATTGTCTATTTTCATCCTATCCATATATATCTTTTGTAATTTCATGTTTATTTGTAAACTTGAATGTTAAATGTGCGCTGACATCCATCTAAGGAAACATATCACTTATTTGGATTGGTTTCTTACCAAGCAACCCACTCATCTATCTATTAATCCAATTTTTGTTTAATTGTGGTGAATTGTAGGTCATTCCTCCCCATCCAAAGAAGATTTATCACAAATCTTGATCAACGGTGTGCAACCAACCTTCATCACCATGTAACTTTAAACCTTGCATTTACTTTGTTTTTAGTAGTTAATTAGTCATATTAAAAATATTGAAACATAAACACCTAACATTTATTGGTATGTGGATGTAAACCCTTATGCTTTTCATTCACATACTAGTAGAATTTATTATCTCTATATGAAAATGAAGGGTTTCATACACATACTAGTAATTATTATCATATTTTTATCAAATTTAAGGTTTTTATTGACATACCAATAAATTTTGATTGAGTCTTTTGAAATTTGTTCAGTTTGTACCAATGTCCAGTTAATATGGGCCCTTAATACGAAACAAAGATCTATTTACTTGTATGTGGATGTAACCCTTGAATTTTTCATTCATAAACCAATAAATGTTATTATCTTTGTATCAAAATTAATAGTGTCATTCACATGCTGAAATTTTTTGAGTTAGATGTATGAAAGCAATTTTTTTTGTGAATTCATTTTGTTGTGTTAATATTATATTGATGTTAAATCACGTTGTTGTGTTATTCATTAACTTTTTTGACTTTAAAACTATTATTTTCCATAGTTTTTGTTGACATGTTTTCCATTCTATTATTGATTAATTTATTCACATGTTATCATTTTTAATATAAGTGTAATTATTTTAAAAGGGTGAATTTTTGTTGGGTTTATCAAAGTTATAGATTAATAAATGTTTTACAAGAATTATATTTCTTGACACTTTTTATATTTGTACAACTTATAATTATCTTGCAGTGATTTCATTTTGTTTCTTTACACAATTTATATATGTGAAGTTTGTAATGATCTTACACTTATTTTTATAAATTTAATAAAAGTTCTGGGGTGCACTAGCTAGCTAAGTTCACTCATTTAAGTCATTCTATCTGAAGGTATAATGTGTTTCAATCTCATTATAGAGGGTATGAAATTTACTTTTGGCCATTTTTCACCTTTTTAAGGTCATGTCATCATTTTTAGTCCCTACACTTGGTAAACATGTCAAAATACTTCAATTCTAACATGAAGGTGGCAGTTTCAAGCACATTACATAAATGTCAAGGTAAAATAACATTTATTTTATAGGAGACTATATCGGTTTAAGGAAATGGAGGCATACCAAAAATAATTTCAACTTTAACAAGTTAAAATAATGATTATGAAACATTTTTAGGCCCAAATAATGTAAAAAACCATTCATGTTCTCCATCAAGCTTCTTGGCAGTCTGGGAGGGTCCAACGGTTTACACTTAGTTCTTAGAGGAGAGAGAAGATATGGTTGAATGATATTTTGGAATTAAATTTACCTATATTTCCTTCCTAATAGTGGTATTGGTTCTTAGATTTAGGTAATGTGCTTTATGAACCATTGCTAATAGTATAAGGAGCTCTTAAACCTTTTAAAACCCTATAGGGTCTGTTTCCTCATAAAATATTGTGGGATTCAATAAATTATTGGAAATAGTTTAAATAGGTATATTAAGGATATTGTAGTCTATGAAAATTTAGATTAAAATTCATTTTCCATTGATAACTCTTGTAACTACAACAAACCTCTCTATTTTCAATGATTATCGGTCTGGTAGGCAGGTTTTGCTTAGTTTGGAATGGTTTCCCATCTAAAAATGCCTTGATGTAACCTGCATCACCCTAAAAATAGTTTTAAAAAAGCCATCATGTATGTTATCATCTCCAAGAAGGTTCCATTATTCCAAATTCAATAGGCACACCTTAATAATAAAGAGGTGCTCCAAGTCTAAAAAAATATCTACATGCTTGTTGTAGGCAAATGAGAGGAAATGACATATTCATGGTGTGGAATATATATTTTTGGAAGGTATGTGAAGGTTTAAATAATTATTAATGATACATAAAATTATTATCAATATAACTTAGGTGACATAAGTCCAAAATAAGAATAAAAACCTCAAATTGCTATCAAGAAGTCTAGATAGAGACCTATAGGTTTGTATTCAGATTATGAAGATAATAAGCAGTTTTGTATTGAGATTGAGTATTTAAGGGAAATATAAGGTTTTATGAGTCATTAATAAATTTTTTTAAGAATTTTTTACTATTTTAAATAAATATAAACCATCAATAAGATGTCATATTAAGTTCCAACATAGTGTTAGGCCTTGAAGACAAAATACACACTTACCTATAGGTTATGAGAGAAGAGACAAATTTTTGGTGTTGAACAGAGTGTGAATGGGTTATTATAAGGTCAATAAGAACATAAATTACCTATTAATTTTTTTAAAATTATATAAAAGTGTTAAAAGGATAGTTGAATAAGTCCTACTCCCAAAATTGTAGTTAAGAAGCTCATAGGCACCTACAGGTCTGATCTCAGATTATGAAGAGAACATGAAATTTTGAATTAAGATAAAGATTATATGGTTAGGATAATCATAAGAGATAATTAAAAATTTATCTCATTTATAAAATAGGTTCAAGTGGGCATAACAACATGAAATGAGATATTTAAGCCCAATAACCACCTATATGTTAGTTATAGGCAAACAAAAGAAAATGACATATGGTGGTGTCTAAGGGAAAGTTAATAAGAATGTTGAGAAGTTAGGAGTAAAATGAATAAAATATATAAAATATTTTTAAAATAAATTAGTTTCCTATAGTGCCAATGGTAAGAGGTATACCTTCATATTTTTAGTCAAGAGACCTAAATATAGACCTACAAGCATAATGTGCACCTATAGGCCTTTGGGTAAAAAAGTGTGAGGAATATTGTAGTTTTGAGGTGATTTAAATAATTTATATAATTTTTAAATATATAATACTATTATGAAATATTAAATGGAGGTTTTAACTCCTTTATTGAGCAAGAATATGCCAAAACATAACAGTTAGGATTAAAAACGTTAATCTACCTACAAACCCGATGTATAAGAAAGTCAAGTTCAGGACCAATTGGTGAGAAATAACCTTTAATAAAATGTTTATATACATGTAATATAATATTTTAGACCCATTAGAGGTATTTATAACCAATAACAGTCATTTATAAGGCATCTATGACTAAAAATCTATTTCAGTCCTTACAAATAATCCTTCAATGTTGAGAGGTTATCTTTCTAAGCTTAAAACTAACATGAGAGTTTGCATATAATCCCGAGAATTATTTCAAAAGGTGGATATGGTTGAAAAAATTATAATATTGGTGTTATTTTTTTCACTAAATTCTATAGCTTTATGAACACTACTTAAGAGTTGAGACCACTCTAAAACCTTTTTGTCACCTTATGAAAGATCGAAGAGGCATAGGTTTTACCTTATAACTTAAAAGATATTTTTCATTGATGAAAATTATTTTTATAAGTGTTAGGGTAGATAACCTAATAAAAAATTATGGCATCGTTGTATAGATCAAGACACTGTGTAATATGAATAATCCTTAGGAGGATTGATCACTAAAAATCCCCTTTTCACCTTGTGAAGAACTAGAGAAGGTTTAAATTTTTGATTAGCTATAAAAGGAGAAATTTCATGGAATAAAATGGTGTTATTGGATATTATCCACCCATGTGACCTATCAATTCATGGCATTAATTCTTATGTATAAAACCTTACCTTTATGAGTCATTGTTAAGAGAAAAGTAGGCCAAAAACCCTCTCCAAACCCTTATAAGAGCTAGGTGGACGTATAAGTCATTATATTTACCTAAAATTCCCATGAATGAATTTAAAAAAAATTAGATTATATATGTACACCTATATTAACCTAATGGAGTCACTATCTGGCATGCATGGGATAAAATGTATGGATGACTAACTTAAAAGACTACATTTTGGAGCAAATTTATAGAGTTTTGAAATATATAGGTATTATTAACCATTTTTAGAGGATTATTGAGATAATAAAGAGGTTTTTTGGAATTTAAAAAATCATTTTAGAGGTCTTCACATTGATAGTATAAGGAATAAAGGGTCAACTAGGACTCAAATAATAAATGTGATCAATCTTGCACCAAGAAGGTTAAGTTGTAGATCTCTTATGGCATAAATGAATTCAAAGGAGTATGAATTATAAGTTAATTTATTTTCTAGGTAAGAAAATATTTAATCCAAGGATGGCATAGTGAGGTGTCAAAAAGTCTAAATAGACATGTATCAAAGTATGATCTTGTAGTTCTTCCTAGATCAAGAGGACAATTTCAAATGAGGTTGATGAGTTATCCAAGAAGTTGAGGAGTCTCTTATATAGAATTCCTATAGAAAATCATCATCAAGTAAGAAACACATGCCAAGGAGATGTATAAAACTATTCTTAGACTTTTTTCTTGGATTGTAACTGAATTGGATGAAGTGAAACTTATCATTGGAGTTTTTTCCAATGTCTTTTTCATCTATTTATTTCATTTTCTCCTATATATACAGTCATGTAAGGTTTGTAATGGATCCCTTGGCTGATTATGGTGAATCCATATTTAGATAAACACTTTTTCTATGCCTTTAAATGTGGAAGAAAATTATTTCTTACCATCTCAAATGTGTATAATTAGTGTATGTGTGTGATTATTGATGAATGCTAGTAGTAATTCTTTCACTCTCTCTAATTTATCCTCTCCTACCTCTATGAAAATGGATTTTATTATTATAGATCACATGGTGAGTTTGAATATCCTAAAATAATTTAGAAGTGGATTTGAGTCATTATTGCCTTCTTTAGGCATATTGTTTATCCCTTACATTCAACATAATTTTTATTACCTTCATGTTGAAATACTCATGTGTGAAGGTCCATATTGATTAGTGTGATCATATTCAAGGATAATTTATGTTATTACTATAGTATAATCAAGTGAAAGGTGTTAATTTTTTACATCACCTCCCTAATTTAGTTTACATTCATCTCTCTCCCTTTTCCTAGCAAGTAATAGGTTTAGTAGTAGTTCAAGGTGATAGAATAAAAATAAATAGGCCTATCTAGATATTCACTCACTTATTAGGCCACCCACATCCTAGAGGTGTCTCCATGCTGTTTTGAGGAGGATGGGCAAATTTTGATGATAACATAGTTATCCCCCATGCCTTAGATTTGATGAATATTGACTAGGAGATTGTGTAAAACATTGGGATTTGGAGATGAATATAAAATTCATATTTTTGAAAATGTGAGTAAGAAACAATTTAATGATTTATGAAAATAGAAATATTCCAAATTCAATTGATTTTACCATTAGGATGACATTAGCTAATTAACAATGGTTAATTAACTAATGCAATATAAAGTGATTCTTTATGGGATAGAGATTTCAAACTCATGACACAATTAATTGACAAGGGTGAGGGGGAATGGGTTGGGTGTTAGTAGTTATTGGAATATATATGTTAGTTTTAATACAAAACTTATTAGATAACTAAGGATGGTGTTAGTGTGGATTAGTAAGATAGATGGAATCGACACAAAGTGTATGATTTTAAGTGTCTATAGTAAGTGAGTGATGCTTTAACATGACACTTTAATGCATGGAAATACAAATGCATCAAAAATATAAATAACACATCAAAATGAATTTAAAAAAAAATTTAGTTGGATAAAAAAATAACATTTGTTTTTAAATGAATGAAAACCTCTAGGGCATAAGGGCGTCATTTATGAATTGAGTAATAGTTGGTAGAAAACAATCACATTTACTATTATGTATTAAAAACCATAAATATGATAAAAATTACTCATATGTGAATGAAACCCATCATGTTCTCCATCCACATATCACTAAATGTTTAGTCTTCCATCCCAAATTACTAGTATGCAAATAAAGACCTCTATAAATTCCATCTAAATACTAGGAAATGTTGAGTCATATGTGCATGAAAATGTGTCAATTTTGTGGCTTAAATTATGGGTAAAATTTCATCCCTCCAATATGGTGACACTATAATCTCCGTGCAAATTTGCATTCTATAGAAGATAAATTTGGGTTGCATGATTGTGAGTGGAGAGTGACTGGAAAATGGCATGTTGAATAATTTTTAGAGTTTATATTTGGTGGAATTAGCTCACCACATTAATGAAAAAAATACATCCAAGTGTCTTCAAAAAAGTTCCTTAAATGCATATTAATGAAAAAAAGTGTCTTCCAACATGGCCATTAAATTAATAAAATGATATGATTTGATAAAAACATAATAACAGTTATTGGTGTGTGAGTGAAAACCTTGAGGGAGACCATGTGAACCTACAAGTAAATTTGAATAATATGTAAAGGCACACAAAAATAATTACAATAAAAATAATAGTCATTTGGGTTGCATGATGTTTAAGGAGAGTGACTTGAATAAGGTATGCTGAAAAAGTTGTAAATGATGTGTATGGTAGCATTAACTACCACATTAATGGTGATTTTACTTTTTGGACTTAGACATGTAAATCCTAGGTTTTTAAAGGGGATGGGAACAATGGGTAAATTAAAAATATATAATGTAAATAGATATACCAAACTAATTTACTAGAGATGTATGAATAATGATAAAATTGACTTATCTAGAGTAAAATAGTCATTATAAGATGTCAGAAAATATGGATTAGGTTTTGAGATTAGTTAAGAGTCCTTCATTATAGAATTGGATTTGAAAAATACCTTCAAAAGGTAGCATGGTAAGGAGGATAGTACCATACTGAACTAGTGTCCAAGTTACCATGATCATGTCCTTGTATGGATAAATTGCCTAAAACTTCTAGAGATGTTGTGGGAAGGTTTTAAGGATTTATAGGTACGTTTTGAGATTATGATCATTTGTCTATGTCACTTTTTTATTTAATCTTTTCCAAAACCAAATGAACAATTATACACATGAAATAATAATATCAAATGTAAGAGGAAGATAAAAATGGGTTGTGGTATGTTACGATCATGTGATATAGAACCCCTATTATATTGATTAATTCCTAAATTAACCCCAATTATATGGGTCTAGGATCACATGTAGTTATCCCTTGGGGTATGTGCATAATCAATGCACATGGTATGTTAGAATGACTTTTGATTAGGTCCTTATTTCATAAAACATGCAAATCTAGGTGTGATTTCCAAGTAATATGTAGTGTGATGAGCTATACTATTCATTGATTTTATGTAATTATGTGCCAAAATAGTAAATTCTAGATGTAAAATTCCTTGTGAGGCTCTTTATATAGAAGGAACTTTTATTTGAATGTAAGACCCTTGTTTATTGGCTAACAAGACGTAAAATAAAGATAAAATCATAAGAGAAGGATCAAGGAAGGGTTAGGACCCAAAACATGGTAAAAATGTGTTTGTTGGACACTAGCACTAAACTCGACACTAGCACCAAACTAGACACTAACGCACTATGATTATGTCTAGGACTGCACTAGTGTCAAGGGAACATAAAACTAGGTGAATATTGTGAAAAATAGGCTAGGGTAACCATGACTAGGATGGGATCACATAGGACCACTACAGGTGCAAAATAGTGAAAAAAAGTCATAATAAATATTAAAATACCATAAATGACCATGCAAGCAAGATTCACATCTATCACTAAGAATTTATTGTGAAATATCAATAAAAAACATAATACTTGTGGTTTCTTGACCAAATTAGGATGTATACATTTACCCCCCTTTTATTCTAATAATGAAATGAAATAGAATTACTAGAATAAGAAGAAAAATAAAGTGTGTAATAGTGTTTATTTGTGTGATCAATATGTGTGGAGGATGGATGTGCTCTAGGCCTAGACCACTTCTTAGCTCAAGAAGTGGATAAGATCTAGAATTATATTTGTGAAGAGGAAATACAAAATGTGGATGTCACATATACTAAATTTGAATCATGAACTGAATAAAGAGGTATCTGAAAGTGTGGAGAAATAAGCCCTGCTTTCCCCCACTCTAGTATGTGAGATGAATCTAAGAAGTGATCTATAAATGTGGAGAAAAAACCCTATTTTCCCCACTCTTTCATGTGAATTGAGTCTAAGAAGTAATTTTCTCAAACGTTAAAATTGCCACTCATCCTTTGTAATCTAGGTCTAGTAACAATCTATTGATCAACTATTACATTTGGTTATATGACCTAACCTAGTGAAATCTTGGGGCATCCTAGTGATAATCTAAGTGTAATCTAGTAATATACATGTAGAGAATGATATAATGTGGCATTCAATATATAAAACCTAGTAGAATCCTATTAGATCAAGGACACATGCCCTACATCATGCCCCCAAATGTGATATCTAAGTAATGTAATTGTTCTCCTTGTGTATAAAACTATATTTATATAGGGAAGGTGTACCATATATGTTCCCCCATAGTCATATTTGAGTTTAGAACTATGTCAGTGTAAAATATGAGATGTGAACAAATATCTGAGATGATTATGTAACCCTACAAATATGAGTCAACCTATGTGTCTGAACATCTACACCAACTATATCTAAATAATTGTGTCAACCTATGTATCATAATATCAAATGCATCCTATGTATATGAACATCTACATCAACCTTTGTATACAAACATCTATGTCAACTTGTGTATCTAAAGATTTGTGCTAACCTATGTATCTAAATGTCTGAGACAATCCAAACCAATTCGAGTCAATCTATGTATTTTAACCAATCTACGTATCTAAATCAATTTGTGTATCTGAATGTTTGAGTGAACCTGTATATCTAGGTATTTGAGTCACTATATATTTGGGTATCTAAACTAGTGTGAATTTTTTATCTATGCCCCCTTTTGGGTAGAGAGAAAATATTATGGTAAGGGTGTCAAACCAAAAGTGATGTTGGTAACCATGTTAGTGATAGTTAGAGTAGCTAATATGAGCATTCAATTGATTATTTAGACATATGTAAATGAATTATTTTTAGAAACAAGAGCCAATATAGGCTTATGGTATATGGTGAGTTTGTTAAGGAACCATAGGTCTTGTCACTTTATGGAGTTAATTTGATTAGAAAGTATTGGAACCATAATAGTGTGGGTGATATTGTTATCAAGTCCCATGCACATGAAAATCATTGAAAATAAAACCTATGGTGCCTTAGATATCATGTTTAGAAGAATCTGGCATTAATTAGTGAAATTTGTGTGTAAAGGCTACTTAGGCAAGTGGCATTTTAAAAACATCGCTTAAGTAGATTGGTTTGAGAATCATTTCAATTAATTGAGTTTAGAAAAATTATTTATTCTAAGCTTAGAAACATGTTAAGGAGATGAAGAATGAAAGTGACCTATTACAAGGAGGTGGGGGTATTCATCTAGGTTTGGGAGGGGGTTACCCTAGTAATGAACCTATCATTTTCCCAATTTTTAAAAATATGTATTACCTTTTTCATTAATTTTACTAAAAATTTGGTAGTTTAGGGACATTTTTGGAGGAGCACGCTAGTGTCCTTAGGATTATGATAGTGTCCTAAGCTACTACACTGCCATTCTAGGTACAACATTATTATCTAGTGCTAGTGTCTTGGGTACAATGTTATAGTCCACTAGAGCCAATTTTGATCTTTTTTCTTCTATTTTGTGTTTAGTGACTATGACTGCATGTTTTTGTATCATTTAGAGAGCTTAATTCCATATTTGTCTATGTTTTATAAGTGAATGCATGTATGAGAGAGATACACAATAGATAGATGATGGAGTGATTATGTGGACTTCCTTTGAAAAATGATGAGAGGAAAGTGATCGATAGATCTGGTTTGGGCCATGTGGCATCACTTGTTTTGATCTTATAGGACTACCATATGATGATGATGTTGTGTAGGAGGTGGAATACTAATACTTGTACATTTTGGTTTCCCACTTGAGAGATCATTGTGATGTTAGAGGATATATATAGGCTATTGATGTTACCCATTATTGGTCAATGATTATATTTAATGGAGGCTATTGGATACATACATATAGATTAGGTTTTGAGGTAATTTTTAGTTATGATTATGGAGACCCATCATCCATGGAGTTTTAGTGATGTGTTATTGTGCTTGATTACTATAGTTAATTTTCCTTGGTTATGAATGTTTTTGGTGTTGTTACTAGATTATTTTTTTGTTACATATGGGAGTAGGGTATCTATTTCATACAAGATGCATGGTATAGTGTAGGATATAGAAGATCATGAGACTACATACTCATGGGTTTGTACTATACTATCCCACCTATATTAGGATTCACACCATTTTACTTAGGAGTTATATACATGTGGCATTGGGTCTTCAAAATTATTGCATTGTTGGGATTATGAGCATATTGCAATGGCTAGAATAGATGTTTTTTTGAGAATGGATTAGGATCATCCAAAGGTGTTTAAAAATAAATGGACAAGTATGGCTCATTTATGATTGAGGATCAAGATGCACTGTTGATATGTGTTAGATCAGTTCACAATTAGAGATATTATTTAGAGAAAATACAAGGGCTTTCATGTGTGGCCTAAGGATGGTGTTCAAGTGATATGTGTTTGAGTGAGTTGTTGGTTACATGACCATTGGGCCAATTTATTTGAGATATTTTAGTATGAGTGGGTGACATGATTATTTATTATTATCATAGATGTGCCACCTACACCATGGGTGTGGTTGAAGAGTTGTTGGGTGATAGCAAGGTTGCATATTAAGTTGACAACAATAACTAATAATTTGGTTCTAATTTAGGTGAGAGAGCAAGATCTAGTGTTGGATATACCTAATGTAGATGACATAGGACTGACCAATTCCTACATAGCATAGTCGAGACAACATAGATGTCCACCTATATTTCTAGGAGATGGGGATACCATATAGGATGTATTATATCTAGAGACAATTAGGGTATATGAGGGTATATTGTCATTATGGATTTGTATGTTTTTTTAGTTTAATGTTTGACTTATTGATGAGATATCTAATACACTATATTAGTATGTGTAGTTTTAGGAGATGAAAAGTACTAGGAGAACATTATTAAGGATGAACTATGAGAGATACCATGACATATCCATGATGTTGCCATAGATGATTGGCTAGTGGAGAGGGCCATAAGTGCTGCAAGCATTCATGTGCATCTATTTGATCAAGTAGCATTCCCACTATAGCATATAGATGAGCAACTACTGATAGAGATTAGACATGTGTTGAGATGCACAAGTGAGTTGTGCCCCACTTGATGTTCTAGGTAGGGAAAGTGGTATAATTATAGATGAATACATTCATCTACAATGAGACTATTTGGAGCTAATGGCTGAGGTAGTAGTATTAAGGGATAGAGAAAAGAGATGTATGTGCAAATTGAGATCCATATGGGTTGTGAGGGCATCTAGTTCTATTGTTGATGTATTTGAGAGTGAGATTGTGGAGGGTGGTATTTGTGACTAAACTCTAATTACTAAGTTATTATGTGTTATTGTATTAAAACTTGTTCTAAATCATATATATATATATATATATATATATATATATATATATATATATATATATATATATATATATATATATATATATATATATATATATATATATATACTGACATATATATCAACTCCATCATGCATATACATATGATCAATCAATTAAAATTCCCTATTTGAACACATAAATATCTATATCAAAACATAAACAATAAATACAACAAAAACACTTACTCAAGTAAATAATACCACAAATTAAAATGCCAAATAACATAATACCCATGTAACAAAAAGTACACACACACACACACACACAGATATATATATATATATATATCTGTGTGTGTGTGTGTGTGTGTACTTTTTGTTACATGGGTATTATGTTATTTGGCATTTTAATTTGTGGTATTATTTACTTGAGTAAGTGTTTTTGTTGTATTTATTGTTTATGTTTTGATATAGATATTTATGTGTTCAAATAGGGAATTTTAATTGATTGATCATATGTATATGCATGATGGAGTTGATATATATGTCAGATTAGGAATGTTTATTTTTATAAAAGTGTTGTAGTATATTTGAGTGTGGATCATGTAACTACGACATGCACTATCTGAATCTGGATGGCTTGGTAAATAAATGACCATACTGCTCATGTTGTGTAGTCATTGAATTAAAATTTAGAACTGATAATTATCATGGTGCACTATTATTAGTTTCATGTGTAGAATTTGTAACAAATATCTTAATCAACTGTCATATTGAAACTATGCTTTAATCTCTGTGATTATTTACAAATATCTTAATTGTTGGTCCAATTAAAACTATGCTTTGATCTATATGAATATTGCCAAATATATTAATCAATGGTAAAAATAAAATTGTGATCTAATATCTATGATTGTTGCCAAATATCTTAATCAATGATTGAACTAAAACTATGTTATGATCTATGTGATTTTTTCCAAATATCTTAATTTATGGTTGAACTAAAACTATGCTATGATCTTTGTGATTATTTCCAAATATCTTAATCAGTGGTGAAGATGAAACTGGTGGTGGGGTTGGTTTCTATTTCTTTACCACGCTACTATAAGTAGGTTGATATTTATGAACTAACTACCATCTTTGCTAAATTTGTGTTGTATGAAATCTCACATCGGTAGATGTCCTTGAAACCACATGGCTCATATAATGAGTAATCAATGGTTCCTTATAAAACCCATTTCAGGATAACTCACTCATAGAAGAGGGAGATCTGGGATAGTATAGATAAGGAGATCTCAATGCCCCCTATGTGAATTCTATAATGCCTCTTTCAACACATACATCAATATGATCTTTGAGTGCACAATAATTATTATCCCGATGTCCATTAATTTTATGATGGTTGAAATATGGCTTGTTTTTTATTCTCTACAAATAATGTGCTAGATGATGTTGACCAGGAGGAAGGGTGATCATTCCTTTGTCTAGTAGCATAAATAATATATCATAAGGCCTATATCTGAAAATTGTATCGACCCACTATAGGTTTCCTATGCTCTATTAAGAATTTAGCTTTTTCATTAAGTAAATTTAGGTATTTACAAAATGGTAAAATAGTAATAAGTGAGTTACCATTATGTAAATTAGTATTTACTATTATGGTTATAATTCTATGGTTAATATGGGTAATTTGTATAGGTTAGAATATTATGTTGTTAGATATATTGTTATATGTTATAACAATATATCATATTTAGGTTTGAATTATTATAGGAGGTTTCATCGGAGAGATATTACAGGGATTTCAGAATCCTCAGATATAGGAAATATTCTCCTATATATTTGTATGTAATGATTGGAATATATTAATCAGAGAAATAGTTTAGAGAAGAAATAATATATATTATGTGTTGAAAAATTTGTCTATGTATTATGTTTGACTCTTTCATGAGATAAATATTTGTATATGATCTTTTAATTTATATGATTGGTATCAGAGCAGGATGGGCTTATGAGAATTTGTGAGGGGAAGCCATTAGTTTATCTTTCCCATGTTGACGGAATAATTTTGTTTCAACAAGATCTATTTATTATGGTAGGTGTGAAGTTTTAGTTTAGTTTTGTATAATAGATGTGCGTAACTATGAATTGTATGGCATTTTTTTAGCGATCTAATATATTTATTATCACTTACAAACTCTTTTAGATAGTTTTTTATTAGTGGGTTTTGACTAAAATATTGCTCCAAGATAGTTTTCACCTTGCTTCATGCCTTTGTATTGATATATGTGGGATCAAAAATAATCTAATTCAAAATATTTTTATATCTATTTTTCTATTCTCACCTGTATCATAGTTCTATGTATCACTCAATTTTACCTCTTGTGACATCTTGATTATCAAAAAAAAGAATGAGAGATCTACTCACGAATCATATCATGATTTTTTTTTCATTCCTTGGCTGAGTCTTGACATATTGTGCCACCACCTAGACCTGGTCTTTGTTCAAAATATTTTTCAACTTGTATCTTATCCATTAATTCATGAATCCATTAAGGGTTTGACATTGCATCATTATGAATTTGGTCTGAATAACTTGTACCATCATCCTTTCCCAGTTTACACTACATTACTAAGCTTATTATAGGAATACATGAGCTGTCACATCTTTGACATTGAATTATTAACTCAAACCTTGAGTCAAGGAGCATTGTGATAGTTTGGTTTAGTTTTTTAATAGTGAGCATTAATTTGGCATGTCAAAGTTTTAATTCATTTAGTCCATGGTATTTTAAGTTTTATGTGAGTCAAATCTTTAGGTTTTTTAATGAGTCTTAGTTTATAGATTGAGGGTTTTATATTTACATTTAATAAGTATTATGTGTCAACTATTTTTTTTTTTTGGTTTTACTATTATGTTGTGTCTATATAAAGTTATATTAAGTGTCAAAATAAATATAGTTAAAAAGTCCTTTGCATCAAAAGATAATTTTTAGGTTTATGAGTCAAAAAATTAAAGTTTTCAATATTAATGTTTTAGTCATAATTATGTGTCAGTGTCAAAAGTCCTCAAAATATTTTTTAGAATTAAAAATTCATTTTACGTCAAAATTGTCATTAGTTTTTTGGTGTTTTATGACAAAAATTCAAAAATTTTAGTTTAAATATAGTGAGTTTTGTATATCAATAGAGTCAAAATTCATTTTAAAAAGTGTCAATTTTAATGTGTCGAGAGTATTAGTCCTTTATGTTAGTCATTTTGTCAAAAGTCCTATAGAATCAAAAATTGTGGGGGGGGATATCCCTAAAAAAATGAATTTTCACTTGTACATGACATCTAAATTGTGAGGGGGATATCCCTAAAAAAATCACGAACTTCATAGAGACATTGCCTAAGTAAACAATGAAGTTACTAGAGGATGGAGGCTACATGGATGATGGAGGTCTTTCAACGACCTCTTGTTAGTCACCAATGATGGGGCTACATCAATGTTTGGTGACATGTGTGGCATGTTATTTTTTTAGTTTTTTAGTATGGTGTATTTTTATTTCCATTATGTAATAATAACTAAAGTATGTACCTTTTCACGTGTGAATAATATTCCCATGTAACCCTTTTATATATTTACATTAGAGAATGTTGATCTAAAAAACATTTTAGCAATCATGATGAAAGGGTTAGTGGTAAACATGGTAAAACCATGTTCTAAGGTTAGTGGTAAACCTATGAAAACCATTCTATAAGGTTAGTGGTGAACCTGAGAAAACCATTCTGTAAGGTTAATGATGACCTTGAGAAAACTAGTTTGTAAAGTTATTGGTCAAGTTGAGAAAACCATTTTGAAAGGTTATTAGTAAACTTGTGAAAACCAATTATAGATGAGTGTGATGGAACATGTATATGGAGAATATCATGAGTACACAAAGGTGGAGCATATTGTAATCAGAAGTAGAGATATATTGTACCATGTAAAAAATATGATGGAGAATGTTATGAATTTAACTTTTACATTGACTAAATTTAGGTGTTTACGAAATGGTAAAATAGTAATAAGTGAGTTACCATTACATAAATTATGATTTACTATTGCGGATATAAACGTATGGTTAATACATGTATTTTGTTTAGGTTAGAATATTATGTTGTTACATATATTGTTATATGTTATAACAATATATTGTATTTAGGTTTGTATTATTATAGGAGGTTTCATAGGATAAATATTATAGGGATTTGGGAATCCTTGGATATAGGAAATATTCTCCTATATATTTGTATGTAATGATTATAATTTATTAATCAGAGAATTAGTTCAGAGAAGAAATAATATATTATGTGTTGAAGAATTTATCTGTGTATTGTGTTCAGCTCTTTCATGAGATAAATCTTTGTATCTTCTCTTTGAATTTATATCAAGCTCTATCCACTATAGGATATGCTATGTAATGTGGCTCTTTGTCTTTATGGAGTACCTTGATTGGTTGTTTCTATTCTACCTTTTTCTTACGTATAGGTGGATTAGGTGCTTATACCATATTGGATGAATATGGTTGTGGGAGATCTAAATCCAAATCTACCTTTGAATATGTCTCAACTATTCCTAACTTCTTCTATAATCCTTAGGTATGTTACATACATGTCACAATGATTTGTATCTCTAGGGTAAATGTACACAGTTGGGGGACAGAAAGGGGCTACCCGTGGTCATCATTTTAATGAAATTTCATAAAATTGACATTGTGTAGATAATTTTAAATAGCTAAACTCAAAATTTGAAGATGTTATAATAACATGAATTTTAAAACTTCAAGTCTAGTTTGTGTTTAGAATTAGTCCTAGTTTATGACCATACAATTTATTTTGCACTTGTATGGATGCAAAAAAAAATATATTAACATGCATAGGCATGCATATTTATGACATGTGGTGACCTAAAAAACCTATAGTTATAAATCAACATAGTTTATATCCTTAAAATAGTCCAAAAATTATAAAAATCTTATGTTTTAAAAGAGGAGAGCATGTTTTTCATCATGGTAATATTTTTCTAAATTTTGTTGTTGAAATTCCTAGTGTATTTACAAATGGAAGTTGAGGTTTTTTATTTGATATCAAAACTCTCAAACATGGCTGTAGATTGATAGGATCAAGCCTTTGGCTTAGAAATCCTTGCCATTTACAAGACAAAAGGTTAGGATTTTTAATTAAAACTTACAATGCATATACATTATGCTATAACACATATGCATTATATTAATGGGTATACATTATAGTATAACATGTTTTTTGCCAAAAACACATACACATTATACAATAACATGTATGTGTTATGATGGAATACATATGAATTATACCATAACGCCTATGTATTATACGTAGTATAAACAAAAACTTAATTTTCAATGGACATTTTTTACCCAATTCAAGTATCCCTATAGATATTATTTATGTGCTTATGTAGTACTTTCAAGTCTAGAACAAGAGATATCAAGTGATGTTTTGGACTGCACCTTTGAAAAACTATCAATTATACAATGTTTTATGGATCATATTCAAGAAAGATAAAGAAGTTGAAGAACAAAAAGTTTGAGCAAATATATTAAGTGAAATAAAAAACAAGGCATGAATTCAAGTAATGTTTTGTAAAACAAGGCAAAAATACTCTTTGATGAGACAAATGTCATAGAAAATGATGCAATTGATAATAATGAATTGAATAATGACAAAATTTAAAATAATCAATTCAATAATGATGGAATTGACAATATTAAATTGAATAATGATGAAATTGATAATAATAATTTAGATAATGTTGGAATCATTCATTCAAAATTTAGTGTTTTTGATTTTGTTGATGATGAATGTATGCATGATGCTTTATCGCCCAAAAATGATGAAATTTTCATGCAAATAAATAATTTTGAAATTATTAATGAATATAATTTCATGGAAGCATATAATGATGAAATAAACAATGAATAAAATACCATCACACCACTAATCAATGAAAGTAATGAAGATTTTGAAACACCCTTTCAACAAATTCTACCAGTAATAACACCTATAAGAATTGTGCATAGACAAGGTATGTAATTAATTGAAATCAGTGAAAATATTTTGAAACCAATGCCTAAAAAAGTGTTTCACCACCATTCAATAATGCTAGCTCAAGAAATTTGGGATATTTTCTTTCATAATTTAATAAATGATACTAAAATATGTCAATTTTGATTATTTCATTGATGAAATTAAATAAGATGAGACATACCATGTATACATTAGCACTAAAAACATATAATATGGATGATGAAAACACATAAACTGTTGACAACTTAAATGATCCATATCATACTATAGGCCCTAAATCACACAACAAAGATTTTTAATGCTACCCATCATATAATCACAACTTGTGGAGTAAGTAGTCAAATAAGGAAAAATGATTGATTTTAAAAACAAGCCAAACACTTTATTTAAATAGAAAAACATTAATCAAAGTAATTTCAAGACATGAAATACTTAATTAACCCAATGCCAATGAGCTCTAGGCATTCTCTAGTCAACTTCCACTAACGGACAAGGCTATAACTAATGTTATGAAAGAGTTACTTGCACAATTTTAGAAGGACAATACTAAATTTTTAAACAATGCAAAAAATGTAATAAAATACAGAGTTAGTTATTGTAAATGTGAACCACATATTAAACATTTCTTGTATATGACTCAAACATAATTGTACTCCAGATTTTATAAAAAACCACATATTAAACATTTCTTGTATATGACTCAAACATAATTGTACTCCAGATTTTATAAAAACATACACAAATTTCTATTAGTCAAAGATATTTTGAGATGGCCAAACCTTTTTATTTAAAAATAAATCACACAAAAACCATTTATTATTTCAAGAAACATCTTGAATTTACAATGCACTATGATGTTTTATTACATGTTCATTATACATTACACACTAATAATATTTTGCAGGAGTGTAGTTTATAAGTTCCACCAGAGAATCTATTCCAACTATTTTTTATGAAATATTAGATTGATAGTTATTTTATAGAAACTCATGTTTTAATAGAAATTACAACATTTATGGTGGATTACCAAAACTAAAAAATTATATCCATGAAGATGAAACAAGAGCAATTAGACAAGAATTACTTGGTTTGAGAAAATACAAATCTATGACTTATCAAGTAAAAGATGCCAAGGAATCTAAAAGGTATGATCTTGTTACAAAATAGATACCCATTTAAAAAATAATGGTCATATTCAAGAAGAAAATTATTTATGAGTATGTAAGGTACACACATAGGGCTAGATGGTTGGGTGAACATTTCAAGATAAAAAAGGACACATTCTCACTTGGATCGATTATTTTAGTATTTGAATTTACTAAAAATTACACATTAAAACCACAAATGGAAGTCCAATAATAATATTACAACTCATCACATGTTACCATATTTGTGCATATAGCATTCATGCATGCACCTAATAACATTGCGAAAGATAAAACAATATTAAGGGAGTATGTTCATGGTTGTTTTGAGAGGATTTATGGATAGTTGTTTGAGAGGAACATTAATTTAAATTAATATTACATTTGGTCAGAAAATTTCACATCACAATTCAAAAATGCATAGATGTTTTATTAGTTGATCTAGATGCACATTACCATTGGTGTAAAACATATTTTGAGTTTCACTAAGGCTAGACATGGAAAAATGGATCATGATGGCAATAGAGCATGTGTAAAAAGAGTCATTGAAATGGAGGAGTTAAAATTTGATGAGGGTGCTGATTTGATTGATGCACAAAGTGTGGTTGAATGGTGTAATAAGAATTTGTGACATGGTACTCAACTAAACTCTACTATTTTTAGACATTTTTGGTTAATGGAGGAAGAAAACTTGAGAAATTATGAGTATTGTATGACTGTAATAGGTTCAAGTAAGCTCCACTCATTTCATAGCTTAAATACAAGCTCCTAGACTACTCATAAAAGACACTTATCATGTTTCTATTCTATATGCATGTACTCAATTTGGAATGAGTGTGAGTCACAAGAGTGTGTGGATGACTAGAGTTCTAGACCTCTAATTACAATAAACACACTTTAGGTTCCACGAACATTGTAATTTACAGATATGTCATCATCAAATGACTTTAACCATATATCTAATCTACTATAGCTAGGTAGAATATTATTTATTATGTACTATTTAATCCCATTATCTATCTTTATATAGTGTAATTAAAAATTATTTTTTGTGATACAAGGCATGTTTTTACAGTTATTGCAGATGAAGACAATGAAGAGGAGAAAATTATTTATTATGTATACGAAAATAAAAAATTCACATCCATAGTCATAGATGGAGAAAACATTTAGTATCCTAATGGGTCTATGGTAGTCATTGTAACTTTTCTTTAATTATATCCAATCAAAAATTCATATATATGGTTGTTTAAAGAACTTGAAACACACATGAAGTTACTACACTATTCAAATTGGCTCTTGAAATGAATATTTAATGGAAAAAATATCATTTGAGGCCATTAAACAAAAATATATGGAAATTTTGTGAGTCAGACCATGAAGCTATTCTTGCTACTATCAAGATTAGAGTAGATCCCATTTGTTTAATGGACTGATATGTGCAGGTATGTTGACTTCTAAAAATTAGATATAATCAATTATACTAAATGTTGTTGATTTTGTAGGTAATACATATAAATTTAATTGTTAATTACTTACTAAACTTTTATTTTATGTTAGTGGTGCCATATAATCTTACACCTTCATTTGGTTGGAATTGTAAGTCAATAATTTCATATTTTTGAAGTAAGAGAATAGGACATAAAAGTACTTATCATTTGTCCTTGAAATGAGGTTTCCTTTAATGAAGGAAGGCATAAAAGGAGCATCATTGTTCTTTGAAGTGTTAGATGTTATCAAATGGCTTTATGAGTTGACCTATATATTTAGGGATGGTGGTCTCCTTGATTTCATTTTGATCTTAATTCACCATGTGCTTTCCTTCAATGCTTCACTTATTCAACCAACTTGATTTCAAGTCCCATGAAGTAGTTCCATTATTATAGGGTAGTTTGAATGATTTTCAATGATTCTTTGACTCCATAAAATGAATATTTACTTGATCATATCATATAGGTAACATATTTTCCATTAATGAAAGCCTATTTACTAGGATATAATGGTATAATTGTCTCCCATTTAGCATTTATTCATTCTTACCTACATGTAACTAATTGTCAAATCCCAAGTTACCATTTCTCATTGCATTCACTAGCATATGCATGATATTGCAGGATTTTAAGTGTAGGATCCCCACTTATGGACATTACTCCATATTTAGCATAGAAATAAAGTGTATGAATATTTTAAAATATTATTAAATCTCAAAATCTATTAAAAAAACTTCAAATTAGAGACTTATTTCCTTGGGGAGGCAAACTAGCTCCTCTTGATTATTGACTACAACAATCCTCCTCATTAGTGTAGCTAAGGTGGATAGTGTATAGATAAATATTATTATGATCAACATGAGTTATTCCATTTAAAAAAAGAGATAATCCATATCTTGGATCATGCCAACCTCTCACCTTGTGTCATTATTATTTTGATTGCAAGAAGGTTCACTCTGCCACTAGCTTGCTAGGCCTATTTGGAGGTGGATGAAGAGTAAGATTGGAGATCTAAGTTGAGAATCATATTGAAACCTCTAAACACCCTTCTGAGACTATGTGGCATATTTTTATCCATTAGAATATCTAATAACCTTTGATGTTAAGTTATCTATTTACATCATTAAATTAAATTAACTAGTGAGCAAATGTAGGGTTTTCTTCCACCTAAGCCCTCTCAAGTTTGTAATGGGGTATGATATGACACAATCATACACAATCCATTATTATTACATTTTAAGGTTTACATGATCTCTATTATACTACCGGTGAAGTGAGATAATGTTGTTTACCTTCTTATAAATGTGTTGGGATGGTTAGATAGCCCTTATACTCTATGAACAACTTCCAAAAACCCTAAGATAGATATAATGAAGATAAATTAGCATTATAAGGAAAATTATTGAGAGATAAGGTATACAATTTTATGTGTACCTATTTTAAGACACTATTATTATGATAAAGTGGATTCCATGTTTCAAAGAACCTTTGTATGTCTCATCTGACAGTCTAAAGATTATAAAACCTATAGGGGTTAAGGTAATTAGGGTTTACTATAAATAACAAGGGTCATATCTATACATCTGATCCTTATGAGGGCATTGAAACTATGGAATTGTATAAAGGAGTGTGTTAGATGATTTAAGAAATATTAATAGCCTTGATAAGATAAAAAGAGCCTGATATGAGGATAAGTATCATTGGTCTCTAAGAGACCAATATAAGTGGATACATAAGAGAGGATAAGAATATCTAGTAGAGGCCATTGATAGAGTACTACTAGTGAGTGTTTAAGTAATCAAATAATTCAAATTAAATTTTTGTAAATCAATTAATAAGGTTATGGGCCTAATTTCATGAATTAGTGATAGTGATTTTGGGAGATTTCCATCAGAAGATAATTGGGATAATTTAAAAATCATTTTTATGAAAAAATGTGGGTGTAAGTTAAACTAAAATCATTTTTTACACAATCTAGTCCAGTAAAATTAAAACTCAAACATCATAAAAAATTCATAGTGAAAAATCTCATTAATAAGATTTTGCATATAATATGATGATTAAATTATTCCAAGTATCACATGACTTTTAATAATCTAAATTTATCAAATCACCTAAAATTATCAATGTTGGGTCAATGGTCAAACATTACATTTCATTGTTGATAATGGAATTCAAAAAAACCTCATTTCTCATAAACTATTTTTATAATATAATAATAAAATATATAAAGGATTACAAAATAAAAATGTAATATAATATCAGGTGAATTCAATATAGGTACATGTATAGTGTCAATAATACATAGATTGTCATTTAGGCATACATAACATGTGTGCATTGCCATATAGGCTTACAAAAAAATACATCATATAATATGTGAGCTAATCATCAAATATCCTCCCTCTCTTTGCCTTCATCAAATAATACCCTCCCTAGGATGCCCACTATTATATGAAGATCCCTCAAATGCCTTGGATTCTTCCAGGGTCCGAATTTGGTTCCTACACTCATAGATCACTTTTAGCTGAACCTATTCCAATATAAGTATTATTAGAAAATTAACATAGAATACATGAAATCAAGTTAATAAATTAATTTTAATATATAATAAAAAACATTTAAACATGGAATTACTGTAATCTAATGGTCCTTCTAAATCTTATTTTGACACTTAATTGGGTTAGTAGTAGGCTGATTTGTACAAACATGCATCTGAAATGAAGAAGAAACATGAGAAGTTTCCATGCTAATCATCTGTATGGGACTATCAGATGTCATGGGATAACCCTATATACACAATACATTCACATAAGTTATTTATTAGGCAATTATGTAGTGAAATTATTAAAAAAAAAATCTATTTTATAATTCAAAATTATAAGTTAATATGTACCTCTATTTTTTAGAATTTATTTTCAGGCCACCTAGTGGGACACATTTTATAGTTTGACCTTATCACTTTAAATGTTTTATATGTAGGTAGGGGATAATAAGCATGAATGAATGGAAACCTAAAATATTATTACCAAGGGATGAATTGGTCCAATTATCTCACTTCACAAGTGGTCACGAGGATGATATTTTGGAAACATGTTCTATATTAATTATTTGTTTTATAAGAAAGTGTTATATTTTTTATGATATAAGAGATTGATTGAGAGATAACATCTTGGTTTTGATTTAGAAGGGGTATGATAAATACATATACAAACATACATACTAGAAGAAATACTCAAACCCCATTTTATCACAGATGCAAACATGAAGGTAATTGGGACCAAAATGAACCCATTTAACATAATTGTGAACCTAATTTTGACTATAGGGAGGTAATTTAGGGGTCAATTGACGCCAATATCATAATAGTAAAAATATGGTTAACCAAATCATGTCTATGATCACATAGACATAATATACATAAAACATACACATTATAATACACATGCATTATTATTTACATAGACAACAAGTCATTGTCCAACATTTATTTTTTGATAATTTTGACCCCATAGACATTCTCTACATCATTATACATAGTGAAGACAAGAAGAAACAAATTATTCATAGGGTCCCCCACCATCAAAAAGAATCAAATGGTTCTTTGCCTAGTCACGGGTGATGGAGCTCATTCAAAGAAGAGAAAAAATTTAAAGCAAAAAACACTAGATAAATTAGAAATTTTGGGAGAAAAATAAAAGGTAAGAATTCAAGCATTTTGCTCAAGGCAAGGTATAGACACTATCCCTAATGACCCAAATTTCATAGATAATGATGAAATTGACAATAATTAATTCAATAATGATGATGAATATTTACATAGAAGTTCAAATTATATTGTAAGTCCACATTCAAAGTATACATTTTTTATTTTATTGATGATGAATCTATGCATGATGATTTACCCAATATCAATTAAAAAAATTCATGAAAACACATAATTATGAAATTAAAAATGAATAAAATGTCATCCCATAACAAAAAATTGAAACTAACAATGAAGAAACTAGTAGTGAACATAAATATTTTGAAACACCCTCTCAAAAAATTCCACCATTAAAAGCATATCCAAGGATTGTGCATAGAAAAGGAAAGTACTTAATTGAAGTTTATGAAAACATTTTTAAACCAATACATAAAAAAATGTTTGACCTCTATTCAATAAGATTAACTAAAAAAAATTGGGATAATTTCTTTGATAAATTAGATTTTGATAGTAAAAAATGTCAAGTTCTTATTTAATCGATGAATCTGATTAAGTTAAGACCTATAATGTACACCCCATAACTAAGAACATCTAACATGAATGATGGGGAAAAAGTTTTTTTTAAAAATAAACATGATGCATATTATATTTTAGTCTTGAAATAATATATTAAAGATTGTGATTCTGCCCGATGAATAATTACAACTTGTGTAGTTAGTGTTCAAATGGGTTAAAAATGACTGATTTACAAAACTAGCTGAGCACTAGACAAATAATTTTTTTTTAATGAAAGTAATTAGAAAATTCCAAAGGCATAATGATGCCAATACCACTTATCTCTATGAATTCTATGGTAGATTTCTTGAAATGAACAAAGCTATTGTCAATACTTTAAAAGATTTAATTACACAATTTTGGAAAGACAAAGCAAGAGTTTCACCCAATATAAGATATTTAATGAAAATAAGAGTTGGTTTTCCTAACCGTGAATTACATCTGAAACATTTCTTGGATATGACCAAAAAAAAAAATTAATCTTAGGTTTTAGAAGCATATCCAAATATTTCTATTAGTTAAATATATTTTAAGATGGACAAACCCTTTTATGTAAAAATAAATCACACACACACACCTCTTGTTGTTGTAGGTAACATGTTAAATTTTCAATGCACTATGATGTTTTTCACCATATTCATTATAATTTTCATATTGACAACACTTTTCATAAATGTGGCATATAATTTATGCCAAAATTAGCTAGGTAATTTATTCCAACCATATTTTTTAAAATACTAGATTTATAATTATTTTATAACAAATCATGTTTGGATGGGAATTACAGAATTTGTGGTGGATAGCCAAAAGTAAAAAAATGTATCAATGATGAGAGTAAAAGTGAAATTGGATAGGAATTGGTTGGTTTTGGAAAATACAAATCTATGACTTATCAAGTAAAATATGGAAAAGAATCTAAAAGGTGTGAGGTTGTTTCAAAAGAAATAACTTTTTCAAAATTTATGGTCAAATTCAGGAAGAAAATTGTTTATGAGTATGGGCACACACATAGGGTTAGATGGTTGGATGAATATGTCAAGATAATAAATGACACATTCCTAATTGGTTATATTATTTAGTTAGTCAATTTTTTTTATAATTACATAATCAAACCACAAATGAAAGTATAGTCATAGTATTACAACTCAATATAGGTTGTCATATTTATGACTATGACATTTGTGCATACATCTAATAGTATAAAACAAGATTAAAAAATATTAATTGAGTACCATTTTTATGTTAGTGATGACCAATAAAATTTTACAAATTATGTTCAAGGTTATTTTGAGAAGTTATATTGATAATTGACTGAGAAGATAATTAATTTCAATCATCATTACATTTGGTTAGATAATTACACATTGTAATTCAAGAATGCACATATATATTACTAATTAAGTATAATTTACATTACCACTAGTGTAGAACATATTTGGAGTTTAATTGAGGCTAGAAATGGAAAAGGAAAACATGGTGGTGCTAGAGCATGTGTAAAAAGACCTGTTGCAAGAGAAGATTTGGAGTTCAAAGATGGCGCTGTTTTTACTAATGCAAAAACCATTGTTAGATGGTGTAATAATAAAATGGGCTATGATGTTCAAGAAAGTTCTAATGATGATAGATATTTTTGGTTGATAGAGGAATACCACTCAATAAATTATGAATATTTTACAATTGTAATGGGATCAAGTGATCTCCACTCATTTTGTAGCTCAAATGTAGGTTCTTGGACTATCCATATGAGACACTTGGCATATTTTTGTTATGAATGCATGGACTCTATTTGGAATAAGGTTGAGTCAAAATAATGGGTGGATGAATGGATTAATAGGCTTGTAATTATAATGGACACATATCAGGTTCCACTAACAGTATAACTTATGTATATGAGATCATCACATGACTTTGAGCATGTATCTGATTTAGTGCAACTAGGTAGAGTATTAATCATTATGTACTATTTATTCTCATTATCTAACTTGACAACATCATTAAATTGGGAACATATTAAGTTATTTATTTTCATTATCTATCTTGTTACATGGAATGCTTTTACAATTATTGATGATGAGGAAAATGAAGAGAGAATAAATTACTACTTATGTTGTTCTATAGAGGAAAATAAAAATTTGACTTCCCCAGTCATAGATGGAGAAAACATTGACTATCTAAGTAGGTTTGTGGCTATCATAAGAACTCAGCTTCAATGATATCCTATAATTTTTTTAGATATATGGTCATTTTAAGACTTTGAAACACATAGTAAGATACTACACTATTCAAATTTGGTTCTTGCAATAAATATTCAATTGGTCAAATATCTTGTAATTCTATTAAATAAGAATCTATGGAAAATTCATGACTTAGATCATGAATCTATTCTTTCTACTATCAATATTAGAGAGATCCTAATGGTTTTTTGGATTAAAATTCCAAGGTATGTTGACTTTTCAAATGTAGATATATTTAATTCTACTAAATTTTATTGATTTTTTAGGTAGTACATATAAATTTTATTTTTAATTATTTAGTAATATTTTTTTATAGGTTAGTGGAGATAAATAAGCTTCCACCTTCATGTGGTTGACACTATTTTTATGGGAGGCAAAGAAACTCATCCTATAAATTATCTACTACTTAGACATGTTGGTAGTGCCAATTTATAACCATAAAACGTCAGAGACTACGTTCTCCAACTATTATTTCAAATTTGATAACATTTATTTTTAATTTTTCCATACTCTTGAATAGTAGTGAAAAGATTCATCTGTATGGGTTTGAAGGTTGAGGTCATGGGAACACATGTAATTCACTTATCTAGAAATGTTAAAAATTGATAGAGTTATAACTGGAGGTCCTAAAGGAAGAAATGTCAGTTGGAGGATAAGAACTTGTCTATTTAATGGAAAAAAATTTCATTTTAGGACCCATCACTGTAACTTTTTCCATGGATTCATCTCCAAGGTTCTAATAACATCCTCCAGGTTAAAATTAGAGGGATTCAACATGCACGTGATGGTTCTTACAATTAATGAAAATGACTTATGGTTTTTGTTTTATATACTCCTAAATTTAAGCTAAAAATTTTCATTTTCCATGTTTTGGGAAGGGCATTCTTGAGGTTAAAATGGGTGATGGGTCTCTTAACTAAGCATGAGTAGAGGATAAGAACCTAGTATTAGATGTTATGCACCACACATACAAATTATCAATTCTATTTTCAATCCATGAATCATAGGAGGTGGAGTTATCCAACTATAGCATCAACTTTGACAACATTTATTGTTAGTATTTTCACAATCCTAGGCAATAATGAAAACACATTTTTCAATGGATTTAGACATCATGGTAATGGAAAATGTGTGATTTTCCTATGTATACATTATTTAAGAGAGGGAATTGTTGACCAAATTTGGTCTACATGCCAAAAATTTGCCTAATCTAAGAATCCAATGGAAAGAGTAGGATCGTAATTAAAGAGTGACCTAATGTCACAAGGAGTAGGTCTAGAGTTGTAGAGCCCCATAACGTGTCAAAAGTGCTTGGAAAAGATATGAAAAAACATGGAGTTCATCTAGTTCTTCATTAAGACCATATTGACATTTAGGTGAAGTGGCAGAAAGTCCAAGTAGGCAATTTACAGAGTCTATATCTTACACATGTGAGTCTTAGGGAGAAGTGATCACATTGGTTTATCTATCTTGGTACATAGTTATTATGTGCTAAGTTTAAGATCATCCACTAAAGTTTAATATAATTTGTGCATGTTTAAAGTTAGATCCTTAGTCAAATTTTGCTAAGTTTCTCATACATAGCCAAATAAGCTAAAACATCGCCAAGACGTCATGCAAATAAAAGATGGACAAGTAAAATTGAGTATTTTATATCTTTCTCAATAAAACTTACACAAATAGTGGATCAAGTGTCAATATATTTTTACATGTTAGGATCATCCTAAAAAAAAATTAGACTCACTCGATCTTTCTGGTTTGAGTTAGAAGCTTTCAAAGTTGAACCTATGCAGTACGAATTTGTATCAATGTCAAGTTTAAGATCAAACAAAGTAGGTCATTTTAAACTTAAATTTGATAGTCATGTGAATGTCAATGAATTTCATTTAACATCCCATAAACCATTGAATTTAAGATCATGAACTAGTCATTAGATTTCAAACTATGGGTTTTAGCAAGATCAACCATCCTCACTCACTCATACATCTCAATACAATAGTGTGAGATGAGTAAAATAGTTAGCTAACTCAAGAGATTGACACATGGTGTAAGAATGTAAACTAGTAAATTGATATCAAGATAATTAGGATTAACACATGTCTAACATGTGGTGTAAGTCAGGACAAGGTTGATAATTCAAAGTTAGATCTGAGGGCTCACATTCATTTGGACCTAGAAAATCTAATGGAGAAAGTAAAATCAAAGTGTGAATGAGCTTAGTTAGTTTTAGATAGCCCATTGGAACAAAGGCAAGCCTAGATTTTTTGATGGGATTCGAATCAAAGCCATTTTTGATAGAAGCAAATGGGTCTTGTAGGGTCATCTTGTTAGCATGAAATCTCAATCCAATGCTATTAATGGGGAACAACCATGTAGTAAGATATAATGAACATATATGGACCATAATTAAGGCTAAATATGGACTTTTGGTTTGATATTTTATATCATGTAGGCTCCATTATGAGACTATGTTCACCATTTTTAAAAGAAAGGACCCATGTATATATGAATTCTCAGTCTCTGTAGAGATATAATGGGTTTATTTGAGCCTATTATAGTACAAAAAAACACTATATAGTCTATGGGTTTATTTTAATATAAGGACTATAGAAAAAGAAATGTCCTTAGATTGGTTTTCCATCTATAGGTGGGACCTATGATCCAAAGATGGAAAATAAATGAATATATGATAAATGAAAAGGGGACCATCATAAAAAAATAGTTGCTCTAACATGCAAGGCATGTCATGATTTTTAGTATTAGGATTTAAGGATTTGATCTTCATCAATAGATCAACTATAGGTTGCATATGTCTTGAGATGAAGACCTGGTGGTTGCATAAGGATCATGGATCATTAAATTCTTTTGCAAAGCTTTAATGTTTGATCTTTCATGATAAAATCATGAGTCAACATCCTCAAATTGGTGATAATCCATTATAATTAGTTGGGATTTTTCCAATGCACGGTTCCCCTCTCTCCTTCTTTCTATACATATAGGCTTTTAAGCCTTGAAAATATCTTCTTAATCCCTCTTTTGGGCATGACTACATGCTGCTTAGATTTGATCTTTATAGCCTCTTGATATGAATAAGGGAATCTTTTTAGATTTTATTATTTTCATATAGTGTGTTAATGTTAGATTGATTTGCATATGTGTTAGAAATATCTCCCTTTTCAAATCTTGATCTCACCTAGCTACTAGATTATATTGTTTTGTAGGACATGTTTGGTGTTGAATTTCATTTGATTAAAGCAAGAAAGTGGATACATTGACTTTTTAGTGCCTTAAATTAGGCCTCTCCATCACTTCCCTTAGGTGTTGATCATTTGATGAAACTTTTCATGAAATACTAATGCATAAACAACCATTTGGAGTTGCAAATCTAATCTCACTAGTGTTTTTTAGAAGTGTAGATAGAGTGGATGAATAATCACATTACTGGTGCATCACCTCCTTTACATTTTTTTATGTTTTGTTACCAATTTCTCTCTCCCTTTTCTCAATCAATTTTAGTTTAGGTGATAAATATAAAAGGAAGTTGGATATCTCTAAAGGTCTGACCCTGAGATAGGTGACCCACAACCTAGGGTTAGGCCCATGTTGGACTAGATTTGAGTAGAGGACCTAAGCAATCCCATTCCCAAATAGGGTGCAAATATAGAACATCAATAGTTTTGGAACACCCAATGGCACTGATTGGAGTTTGTATTGGTGGAATTACACTTGTAGTGGTGCTATTTATGAAGAATTTGGTGATTCTAGGCTCAAGTATTTGCCTATAATAATCTAGGTAGTTTTCAAGTAATTTCATTTTCATTGCACTATCTTGATGTTATATTCATGGCTATAAATGACGGAAATACCTATGATATACCTCCTTATCATCCCTATGATGGAACATACCAGCCTTTTCCTGATCCATATGAGCCTTGTTATGAGCCTAATTAGCATTACCAAGAATTTTATCAAAGATATGATAAGCCTTATCAAGTTTTCCATGATCCTTATTATCAAGAGCATGATTCATACCTTATTTATGAACCATATCAGTTTCAATAATAGATTTCACCTATCCCATGTGGTTATAATGTTGCATATGAGCAATCTTGTTTACAAGAAGCTTAAATTTATAGCATATGTAAGAAAAGTATGTTCAAATTCATAGTATAAAGAAGTGAAGGAACGATTTATAAATATGTCTAATCATCTAAAAGAGAGGATTGGGTTTTGTACCTTTGTATTAGAAAAAATAGAGGCTTGTGAGAGGCAACAAATTGAGTTGAATTAATTATCTCAAAGAACCCTTTGTATTTCTTACCAATATTCTTGTGTTCCTTATGCTCATAAAGTTCTTGACCATGTTGATTGTGAACCAATGAAGATTCCTAGTTGGAGTCAAGAACCTATTCATATGCCAATTCAAGAGGCTAAACCTTCTTATAGTCCCCTTTCTTCACCACTCATCCCTCAAGTTCAAGTTTTCCCTGAGGACAAAAAGGTTTCAAACCTTGATGAAGTGTTGGCCAAGTGGATAGAGAAAAATGTAGAGGTTGGCAAAGGCTTCTCTTTCCCTCTTCTCTAAAATCCCATTACTCCCAAGATCTAAACATATGATCATGATCAACCTTCCATGTAGTCTTTACTCCTTTCCCATCAAAATCTCAGAGCCTTTCCTTCGTGGAGAGCCATTCAAGAGGCAAAAAAATAGGAAGAGGATGTGAAGGTGATCCAAGAAGATTAACTTAAAGATCAAAATTAGGTACCTATGGTAACTTCTTTAGACCTCTCTCATCTTGCTGAATATTTTCAAGGGTCTACTATGCCACTCTTGGAGGAAGAACCTCTCCTTTGTGAGATAGAAAATAATGATGACTTTAGTGAACAAGAAGAGGATATCATTATTGGGACACCACTTGGTAAGAGTAAGCATATCTTGGTCTTTAATAATGTCAAAGAAGATGAGCTGTAGGAGCATGTGAAATTTGGAGATGAGATCCAATAGGAAGAGGTTTTATATGTGCATCAAGAAGTTACTTCTCAAGAACCTATTAATCATATATTAGTGGTCCAAGATCAATATTTTTCTCTAAATCTTATCATAGCTTATATAAATCAAGTACATGCTCATCTTTATTTGGAAGGTAGCTATGAGGACAACTCACATAATACCATTGATAAGGTAGAGAGGATTCCTAAAGAAGAAGACCATTAACAATAGTTGTACCATGATGTCATGAGTGAAATTGAAGAGTTTAAGATGATAGATCTTGATGATAAAATAGTGCAACAGGTTGAAATCTTCATCTAGGGATTCCACTAATGTTCTAGAGCTTCATGAAGAGAATGCTAATATGGGGATGCGCAAGCAAAATGAGAAGGAAGATCTTTTTATGGAAGGAATCCATCTAAAATTGATGCAAACTGATGTCATAATTGAGGTTGAGATATCTCCTTTTGAGAAGGATCGAGATACCTTTCAAGATGATCCTATTCAAGTTGATCAAAGTGAAGAAAAAAAATGATTAGCATATATATCTTGAATCTCTACAAGAGATTGAAAATCTTTGTATAGATATGTTGCCCACTAAAGAGCATGTTATTGAGAAATTTCATCAAGAATCACCCATTCAAGATCATGATATATATTGGGTTAATTATTTAGATCTCCTTGAATATTTGGATGAACTTGCATCTGTTGATAAGAAGGATGAGGTCATTCAAAGATCATGCATAGATGACATGTCAATTGGCAAGGTTATAGTTGACAAGCATCATAAGAAAGATCTAGAAGTGCAAGATGAATTTGTATTTATTGATGAATGGTTTTCTATTGATGATTCATTTTAGGAGATGTTAAGAGAAATAATTGGCAAAAAGAGTGCCTCTTCAAAGGTCATGTTTAATAAACCCTCTACTTTTCAACTTGTACCATCTTTTATATTGAGAAAATTCATGAATTTCCCTTTTGATCATATTGCATCATGTTTTATCATGGTTAATTAGATTAGTTTGTTTATATTTTATCCCAATTAAGTGCTTTATTTGCACATTTAATTTGTTAGGATAGTTTCCCTACTTTCTTTTGTTTCTTCCCATGTTTGGTGGAGTCCATTATTTTTGAAAATTAAGAGGTTTTTTGCAATCATGGAATAGATGTAATATCCATTATAAGTAAAATGTCATGTACATGGTCTGATTTTGATCATAGCAAGCCTGTTTCCAAGCCAAGTTTCCAAAGATGTTGACCAAATTTGGTCTACATACCAAAAATTTGCCTACTTCAAGAATCTAGTGGAAAGAGCAGGATCTTGACCAAAGAATGACGTAATGTCACAAGGAATAGGTTTAGAGTTTTATATCCCCATGAGGTTTAAAAATTGATTAGAATAGATATGGAATTGTATGGAGTTCATCCATTTATTCATTGAGTCCATCTTGACATTTGGGTCTAGTACTAGAAAGTCCAAGTAAGTAATTTGAAGAGGCCATATCTTGAACATGTGGTAGTCTTAGGGAGAAGTGATCACATGGGTTTGTCTATCTATGTACCTAGTTACTATGCACTAAGTTTTAGATCATCCACCAAAGTGAGGTAGAAGTTTACCATACTCAGCCAAATATGCTAAATTATTACCAAGATGTCATGTGAATTAAATTTGGACCAGTAAACTTGAGTATTCTATATCTTGATTAGGAAACCTTATGTGATCAATGGTTTAATCACAAATATATTTTTACATGCCAGGATCATCCTCAAAATTTTTTAGAGCTACACAAGTTTTCTAGTTCAAGTTAAAAGCTTTCAAAGTTGGACCTGTGTAGTGAGATGCTTGTGCTAATGTCAAGTTTAAGCTCAAAAAAAGTAGGTGCTTTTGAAATTAAATTTTACAATTGAACAAATGTAATTTGACATCCCCCATACCATCAAATTTAATATCATAAACTAGTCATTGGCTTTCAAACTATGGGTCCAAGCAAGAACAACAGTCCTCACTCAATCTTACATCTTAATCCAATGGTGTGAGATGAGTTAAATAGTCAGATATCTTGAGGGATTGACATGTGGCATAAGTATGTATGTTGGTATATTGATAGTAGGATATTAAGGAATAACACACATTTGACACATGGCATAAGCAGGGACAAGGTTGATAATTCAAAGATAGATTTGAGGCCTCACATTCGTTTGGACCTGGTAAATCCAATAGAGTGAGTTGAGTCAAAGTGTAAATGAGCCTAATCAATTTTTTATCATGAATTAGAGTAAAGGTGAGCCCAGGGTTTTTGATAGGATTCAAACTGAAGGAATTTTTGATAAAAGAAAATGGGTCTTATAGGGTCATCCTATCACCACAAAATCTCGATCCAATCTCATTAAAGGGACACAGCCATGTGGTAAGATATAAGGAACATATATTGACCACCATTGAGGATAAATATAGACCTTTGTTTTGATATTTTTTATCATGAAGGGTCCATTCTGAGATTGTGTTCACCCTTTTTAAAAGGAAGGGCCTATGCATATATGCATTCTTGATCCCTGTAGAGATATAATGGGTTTATATGAGCCTATTATAGTATAAAAAAGTGTTATATGGCCAATGGGTATATTTTAATATAAGGACTATAGAAAAATAAATGTCCTTAGATTGGTTTTCTATCTATAGGTGGGACCTATGATCCAAATATGGAAAAGAAATGAATATGTGATAAATTCAAGGGTGCCCATCATCAACAAATAGGTACTTCACCACCTAAGGCATGGCATGATTTTTAGCATCAAGCTTTTAGGATTTGATCCTCATTAACAAATCAAGTATAAGTGGCATGGAGTCTTGAGATGAAGACTTGGCAGTTGCATAAGGATCATGGAACATTAAATTATTTTGCAAAGCTTTAAAGTTTTTTCCTTCCTGATAAGATCATGAGTCAGCATCTTCAAATTAGTGCTAATCCATATAAAGTATTTGGGAATTTTCCAATGCACATTTCCCCCTCTCTCTTTCTTCTTTTATATAAATATAGGCTTTTAAGAATTGAAAATAACTTGGTAATCCTTCTTTTGGGCATGGTTGGACTCTACCCAGATTTGATCTTTGTAACCTCTTGAGATGAATAAAGGACTCTTTTTTTTAGATTTTATTATTCTTGTATAGTGTTTCAATGTTATATTAATTTGCATATGTGGTAGAAATATCTCCCTTGTGAAATCCTAATCTCATCTAGCTACTATATTATATTATTTTGTAGGTCATATTTAGTGTCAAATGACATTTGATTAAAGCTAACAAGTGGATACATTGATTGGTTAGTAACTTCAATATGGCCTCTCCATCACTTCCCTTTGGTTTTGATCATTTGATGAGCCATTGCATGAAATACTAATACATAAACAACCATTTGGAGTTGTAGATCTGATCTCACAAGTGTTTTTTAAAAGTTCAGATAGAGTGGATGAACAATCACATTACTGGTACATCACCTCCTTTATATGTTTTAATGCTTTTTTAACCATTTCTTTGTCCCTTTTCCATGTAAATTTTGGTTTAGATAAGAAATCCATAAGGAAGCTGACCTTATCCAAAGGTCTGATCTATGATAGCTGACCCATAACCTAGGGTTAGTCCTATGTTGGAGTAATTCTGAGCAGAGGACCTAAACAATACCCTCTCCAGTTAGGGTGAAAATCTAGAACACCAACAAAACTTACACTTCAAGGTTATAGAAGTGTAAATATTAGTTGAAGGAAAATGACATGTCTCTTCCTTGTAAAAAAGTTACATTTTAGGGCCTACCACTACAACTTATGCCACTAATTCATCTCTAAGGTTCCATAAATGTGATTTGGGGTATAATTAGAGGGATTATTTATCTATGTGAGGGTTCTTCTAGTGTATTCTAATGATTTATGAGTTTTTTAATGCACCCATAAAGTTAGGATAAAAATAGATTTTTCTTATTTTGGGAAGGGCAATGTTGAGTTCTAAATGGGTGGTGGGTCTCTTGAATATGCATGATCAGAGGCTAATAACCTAGTATTGTATACTATTTTCCACTCTAGACATGTTGGTAATGCCAATTTTGAGCCATAAAGCACTAGAGGTGGAGTTCTCTAATTACATATTCAACTTTGATAACATTTATTGTCAATGTTTCCATACTCATAGACAATGGAACATATATATGGTGAGATGAGAACAAATGTCCAAGATGAGTGTAGTGGAGATGGAGATAACATAATTTATGAAGCAAAACAAGGCTATAACCACCAAAATATTACAAATCCTCAAGAGACATGAGAATTAAAATATTGCACTATTTCAAATGGCTAAAGAAGAGTCTCCAAATAAGAATGCAAATCATAACCAAAGAGAGAACATCCCAAATTAGGAGGTATGACATAACTAATTCATCAAAAAAACATAAGTAAAATGTATAATATCATCTAAAGAAGGTTTGAAATTTATTTGTTTTAATCAAGTATTTATTATATAAATGTGGTATGTTTATAACTTTAATGAATACAAAACATAAATATCAAGTAAAAAATGATATTAAACCAATGTATCAAGGGTATACACATTCAAATAGTGATAAATGGTGTATTCCAATCATGAGGTACACATCACAGTAATATATGACTCTCTGTCAAAAATTATACTCTTTTATTCCAAATAGTTTTAACTGTAATGTATATTTAAATATTGTATATTAGTATTAATAAATTACGTGAAGGAAATATTAAATATGATAATATCTTAATATGTCCATACAACAATAAAATTTAGTTTTTAAATAATAATGTGCCATAAATTATATGTAGAAAGATCATCACCATAAAATGAGAACACACACACACACACACACACACACACACACACACACACACACACACACACACACACACACACACACACACACACACACACACACACACACACACACACACACACACACACACACACACACACATGCCTATATGGAAATGTATTTGTTATTGGCATTCTATACCCATATAGCATTCATCCAACATTCTATTATGTTCTTTTTTTATGCCTTACATAAAGGCATAAAAAATAAGAATATAATAATATGTTGGATGAATGACATATAGGTACAAAATGGCAATAACACATACATTTCCATATAGGCATATAAAAAATTACATCATATAACAATAAAATAGAATGTCAAGTGAATGTATTATACCCATACAATGCACAAAATCTGAAACTTAACATATAGGCATACAAACAAGTACATCATATAAGACATCCTACTCATAAAATAGTCTCCCTCTCTTTGCCTTCCTCAAAGAAGAATCTCCCTAGGATGCCCTACTCATAGAGGAAGATCCCTAAAATACCTTGGATTCCTTCAAATCCTGACTATTGGTCCTTCTATTTTTTTAGCTTGCCTATAGATGAACACGTTCTAATATAAATATTATTATAAAATTTGCATACTATACATACAACCAGGTTCATAATATAATTTTAAACTAGAAAACAAAAATAATTTAAGCATGAAATTACTACAATCTCATGATCATGTTCAATCTATAGCTAACTCTAAACATAATCAGTGATAGGTTAAGTTGTACAAAAATGCATGTGAAGTGGGGAAGAAACATGAAAAGATGCCATAATAATCATATGAATGGGACTATTAAATGTCATATGAAAACCTTGTATACAAAATACAATCACATAAGTTATCTTTTCCCAAGTATATAGTAAAATTATTAAAACAAATATTTTTTTACAATTCAAAAGTATAAGTTAAAATGTACCTTGGTGAGTGCCTGTGCAGGTGACATTATAGTAGTAATGCCTATGTTTGTCTCTACTCATAGATATAGAGGAATGTCTACTATGGTCATCAACTAAAAAAAAACCTTGCTTAATTTTATAGAGAACTTAAGCTATTGCATAACATGCATGATTCACATAAGAGAACAAACTTGAGTATTTTAAAGATAAGTAGTTGCACTATATGTAGCAATGAAAATAGTGAGTACTTAAGAAACACTATGAAGAAGTGATGATAAGTGAAATATGAAGCATTAAAAGGAGTTTGAAAAGGTGAAGTAAAACCAACATTATGATTGGAATAAATAAGAAGAATATATTTTGAAAAAAAAATGATAAATACATCATTAGACATTTAAGGATACTATTTATGAGGTTGATCATTATTTGGTTCTTTATTTTCTCTCTATATCTTTCAACACATCTCATAGATATAAGTTGTATTCACATCATGTCATTTAAATTTTAATTTGAACATGTATGATTTTTAGTCAAGAATATATATATATATATATATATATATATATATATTCTTGAATAAAAATCATACATGTTCAAATTAAAATTTAAATGACATGATGTGAATACAACTTATATCTATGAGATGTGTTGAAAGATATAGAGAGAAAATAAAGAACCAAATAATGATCAACCTCATAAATAGTATCCTTAAATGTCTAATGATGTATTTATCATTTTTTTTTCAAAATATATTCTTCTTATTTATTCCAATCATATTGTTGGTTTTAATTCACCTTTTCAAACTCCTTTTTAGTCAAGAATATATATGTGTGTGTGTGTGTGTGTGTGTGTGTGTGTGTGTGTGTCTATATATATATATATATATGAGTAAAAAAAACATTAAATCAATTTTATTTGTTTAGATACATCCTATAGTATTTTTATTCAAAATTTTAAGTCATTTGGTTGGGTAGTTCACAAGTTTTAGCACTTTTAGTATGAAAAATCTTGATCTAGGGTTTTATCCCAAAATACATATCAAGAGCACTATTTCTATGATATATTGAGTGTTAATGAATTTAAAAAACTTATTGTACTTGGATTAAAATATTTAAAATATCATATTACCCTAAAAAACTATTTTAGTTCTTTAACAATATTGAAAAGCATAATAAAATACCTTTTATCTTTAATGTGTTACCATATATTCTTTTTCAGACCTCTACACCCATTTAAACCATCATAAAAATATGAAATTGGTTAAAATAACAATTAGATAATGCACTTACATATTCAAACATCTTGATATTTCAATAAAATCATCACAAAAGCTTATTTATTCATATGTTCTTCAAATTGATATACCAAACCCAATAGTCAATGATCAATCTCCATATAATCCTTGAGTCTTAGAGACCTCCAATCACAGTTACCACCATGGAATTTCTAAACAAACTTATATAATCTTTATTAAACCATATTTTACCTCATTATTACATTATTTAATCCTTATCAACTCTAAACTAATATCTAATCTTGGTCTTTTCTTGTAACATAAACCAAAGATCTTTCAACAACTTAAGACTTATCTCAAAACATGTTTATTTTTTTCTTTTTTGTACATTGACATAAGTTGATTGGTTTTAAGACAAGTGGGGAAAAATTTTAATGGATAAAAGATATTTAAAACATGTAAATAGATCTTAATTTCCCCTTTTCAAAGGGTTTTAATTATGCAAAAGGCATGAAAATGTCTTAAAACACTTAACACAAATTAAAATTTTGGAATTTCCCATTTTGATAGGAAAATGGAAAAATCAATATGTGGAGTAAATTATGGGTTTTGGAGAACTCAAAATAACATGGACACACCCTTTATACCTCATCAACCTTTCACATCCATAATTTTACATATATACATGATTACAATTTATTACATCATGATGCTTCTGTATCATACTCTCTAGGTGAGAAAATTTGATCTGCTATTCAAATGAAGTTTTGATTTCTTTTTCCTTTTATTCTAGTTGTGTTTAATTTAAAACTTATTATTTCATTTGTTAAAATCTTATCTTTTTAATTTAATTTTACTTCCATATTCTTCTTTGTATCTTTATCTTCCAAGATGAGTATTTCTTATCTTGCAAGTCGTATCCTCTTTACTTGAGCTCTTTCAAGAGCTTCTTTCTCTTTAATTTTCAGCTCCTCAACTAATGAAATCGCACATATACAACTTAAATGAGCATTAAATATAGAATATGGAGACCTTTGGCCCTCATCAAGTGTCTCTTATAACTGCATTTGTTTTTCTAACTTGAAACTTATTTTATCGATTGTTTTATCTCCTTTTTCTTCTTCATTATTTATCCTTTTGAGCACTAATTCAGGGGTATCTTCATAATACTCCACTACTTCTTTGTTCAAAGCATAACATAATTCTTCTATTTTAGCCTCTAATTTTTATGGACTCTTATAGACAAATGAGTCATTATATTTCAAATCTTGTGTCCTTTCAATGAACACTTATTCCTTAAATTAATTATTCTTCTTTAAGCCTTCAATGAGATTTATCAATTAGTCATCTTCTTCTACATCACTTTTTTCATCTTACAAATTTTCATGGCTTCTCTCTTTATGACTATCTTATTTGTTGCCAACTTGACTATCATATTTATTCACATCATGTACCTAGTCTTTGTCAACTTCATCTCTCTTGATTATACTTTCATCCTCCAGGCTTAAGATCATTATTTTCTCTTATTTTTTAATTTAACATCTACAAGCAATTATTCATGGTTCATTATCAACTTTTCATCCTTATTATTTTTAATTTTTGAGTGCTCAAATTGAGTCCTCTTTTCATAAAATTTCATACCTACAATCACATATTTAAATGTATTATTAGAGTAAAAATTTGAGGCCTAATCACCTCTCCATTTTCCTCCTTGGGTTGAAATACTAAAAACCTTATCATTCACTTCGAATTTTTGAGTTTTTGCTATCTCTTTCATCTATACATGCTAGAATTTAGTCACTCATGAGTATATCATATAAACCCTTAAAATTACCACCATCATCATCCAAAGGTCTAATGCATATATCACCATAATATATGAAATGGTGAGGTTAGGTATACACACTAAATGAAATATCTATAGCATCGATCTCAGAAAGCCTATTTGTATGTTGAATGAGTGTACTAGTAAGTACACTAAGCACATGAAAAGTATCAATATCTGTGACCCACTTCAATGCAGATGGGATTATCAGTTTAAGTGGATTTAAGGTAGGGATCCTTGTAGGCCAATTAAAGGCATAATGTGCACCTAGTTGATCCTATGTAGATTATTTCCCTAAGACTTGAAACTCACCATAGTAAAAATAGTTTTGAATCTCATGAGGAAAAAATCAAAGCATAGTTACTCAAAAAATATGATAGGACATCATGGCTATTACACAAGGGTAATCAAACACCATCCACCATTGGTTCTAATTTTTTTTAATCAAATTGTGTTGGCATCAGTGGATTCAAAAATATTTAGTGGTTACTAGAAAAGGTGCATTGGTTGTTGGGTTAATGAATAATGCACAAACTAGGTATTTTTGATATTTCTTTATCTTTTACCTTATCCACTGATAATTTATTAGCATAGTAAGCCATACATCTATCCATATGTGATAATATTTTTTTAATTTGACTTTTTATTGAGTTAACTTGACTTAATATTAACTCTAGGGTATTTTCCAAATAGGTGTGGTGAGTGTTGGTCAATGTGGGGTTCCTAATTATCCTAATTGTTTATTCAATTTCCATTTTATTTTTCACTATGTGTGTATCTAGATCATCCTAAATTATTATGGGATCTTATGGAACTATAAGAGGTCTATGAGGGTTAGGAGGGTTAGATGGAGGGTTAGGAGGATGGTTAGCATGTTTGTCTCTTACAGTGGAGTGAGTTGTTAAAAAATAATAGGTTTTAGTAATTAGACAAAGCAAATAAAAAATTACAAAAATTTAATGTTAATAGGTTATGTTTTTGATTACTTACCTTCCCTCTATGATGACATTACTTATTCTATGTGGTATTAGGTGATCTAAGTTAGTTTTTTTATTCCTCCAAGTAGAACATGATCACAATATAAGAAAGACAAATACATAGCAAGTAGGAAACAGAGAATAAAGTAGGTATGCCTACAAGTTCAACCTTTTAATTTTTATTTTTTGATTCAATAACATGTATCTATTATTTGGACTAATATTATTACCAATAACACGTATGCATTATGTCTTATGAATCCCAATCCTAAATTCAAATAACAAATACATGTTATGACCATAACACATATGTGTTATGGTCATAACATGTATATTTTAGGGTAAATGTTCAAAAAAATATCCCCTATCTCTGTGCACATATCCATAATGTACAATGCACATTTTGCACACCCATTTTACCAACACTAATGAAGTAATGCACAAGTGGATGCATGGTCACCATGAAACCATATAAGTTTCACTTTCTCTAATCAACCTATATACTCTCACATAACCCTAAAAATATCTAAACGGTCCCAGTTGTACCTATAAACCTAAGGATTAAAGGAACACATAACTAAATAGAGGTGGGTTCAAGCAACCATTTGCTTAGATGAGACAACTTAACTTACAACATAATTCAAGGAGGATTTAGAGTGATTCTAGCCAATCACTTTACGCGGTTATCACTTAATTCACAAAAGAAATCTAATTTCACATTTACTTGAGTTCAATAAAAATGTAAAAACAAATAAAAAATAGAACTCATAGGTATTTAAATGTGCCTAAAATATCTTGTTTAATGTCTTTGATATGGTGTACCTAATCTCCATTATTAGATCAAATTGATCTCGAGTATGAGATATGGTAAAATTAAGAAGGTGACTAAATATGATCATGGAGGCTATGAGGTCTCTAAAATATGCATTGAGTGGAAATATATATATATATATTTTTAAGGTTGGAGGATGAATTTTCTATAGTCATCTATCCTCTTTTTTCTCAACCCTGAATGACTACCATTAATGGAGTCTCCAAGATTTTAGACAAAATAAAAAATTTCAATTTCAATTTTATAAATCAATAAGAAAATGAGTATGTAAGTTTTGTGGGTTACCAATTCAACTTAATGATCATATGAGGTCTCAGTCTCATATGGTTTTTGAATAAGTCTAGGGAGATTCAAGCTCCTTCATAGCCATTAACGACTGCCACAAAGTATTTTTTTAATTTAGTTTTCATATTTATACTTTTGGTTTAGATAGAATGGGGATAAAATAAATTAATATCCCCCTTTTGGGTCAACCTATTTAGGGATCCTAGGATCATATGATAGATAATAATGCCCAAACATGCCTCCATAGGACAAAACAAAGACAACACGGAAAATATGATTTTTTAGGTCCCAAAATTACTTCCAAATAGAAGGGGATGAAAATTTTATGGGGATACATTTTGTCCCCCACATATAAACCAAAATTTCTCTACAATAATGGTTTCCTAAATATATTTACTAGGTTGCAAGGAGGTTTACAACATAGCTAAGTTAAAATAGTGAAAAATAGAAAAATGTGGTTCTAGGTCTCCAAAATCATAACGTAAAAAATAGTAAAAAAATTAGAGTAGAATACCTTTTTGATCCATTCCACCTTCACACCACAAGGGTAACACAAATGAAGGACAAAAATGAGGTCTCAAGTCTTTCTAAGGTTCTGGTTCTATTTATATTTTTTTTACAGTTATAGGTTAACTTTATAAAACCTATGTTTTATTTTAAATAAATTTAAAATTATTTATTTTTTCTATTAAGAGAGTGATTAGTAAAATTAATTACCTTGGTCTTAGTATTAAATATTATTTTATAATACTAAAATGCATTGTTATAAAAGCCACATGATTTATCCTAAATCATTACAACACTCACATGGTAGCCATAAGTGCTACCAACTAACCAAACCACCTGATGCTATTAGGCTACCCTTTAAGGTTTTAGTCCAATAAATGCATGGTCCCATGGGGTACTAATTCTTATTTTGGACAATTTACCTATTTGAAGTGCCCTATGTCCCCCTAGAGGCCACGTGTATAAAATAAATTACCCTACAAAGTATTTATTTTTCCAATTATGAATCCAATGGATTTGGGTTTAGAAAAGCCAAAAATTCATACTAAAATTATTTCTGACCTTTTATTGCATCATTTTTCATGCCAATTAATTATGATAAGTGAAATAAATTTATAAAGGAGATATTAGGGTTTTTAGACTAGAAACTTTAAAAATTAATATTAATTCACTCATAGATCCAAAAATTATGTTATCAATTTCTTTGAATCCCTAATTAATCATAATTTTTAGTACTACATAAATTGGGAGAAATATAAATTATTTTGAGTGCTTGAAATTTTAACAAATGAAACTAGCATTCTATGGTTTGACATTAATAAATAAATTTTATAATTTTTTAGAAAGATAAAACATTTATTTTCATTAAAATATGAAATTATAGAGATATAAATGTATAATAAAAAATATTAAATTATAATTATAATTTAAAATAATTCTTTCCATTACTTTTATAACCCATTACACTCTCCAAAAATGGTATGCAAGTACTAAGGAGCATCATTCCAAAAACATGTTACAAATTTATTTCTTTATATATACACACACACACACACATACACACATACACACATACACACACATATACATATATATATATATATATATATATATATATATATATATATATATATATATATATGTATATATATATATGTATATATATATATATATATATGTATATATATATATATATGTATATATATATATATGTATATATATATATATATGTATATATATATGTATATGTATATGTATATGTATACACACACACACACACACACACACACACACACACACACACACACACACACACACACACACACACACACACACACACACACATACATACATACATACATACATACATACATACATACATATACATATATATATATATATATATATATATACACATACATACATACATACATACATACATACATATATATATATATACATACATATACATATATATACATACATGCACATACATACATATACATGCACATACATACATATACATGCATATACATGCATATACATACATATACATACATATACATACATATATACATATATATATATATATATATATATATATATATATATATATATATATATATATATATATATATATATTTGAAATAAAAACAATAACCATGGATCTCAAATGTCCAATAAATTTATTTACAAGCTTAAAAAAATGTTAATCATTATCTTCACATGGACTCCACACTCAATTGTAAGGCCAACTAAAGTAAGTCTCACCTCTCATCCTTTGGACATCATCAAGGGGATGCCCTAGGCACCCACGATCCTAAGAATCCTAGCTCCTAAACTCACCACATTAATATTTAAGGTAGAAAATTTTATTCAAGTAGGATTAGATGGTAACAAGACTAGGAAAGGGATGCTCACTAAGAAAATTCATCCAAGAGGCTATAAGTCCAACTACCTAAAGGAGGGATTAAATTTATAAAATATAATATAAATCAAATTAAAACACCATTTAAAATGATAAAATGTAACAAGATATCCATACAAGTTTCCAACACAAATAGGCTTTCTAGTTGAGAAGAAGATGGAGAAATCCTAACCCTTATTCTACCATCTCTTGGCCATGGGAGGGAATACACACATTCATTAATTCTAATTATATGTATGATGGAATATGATTTTTTGGTTCCATAATATCAACTACTGATATGTGATGAATAACTACAAAGAAGGGCATAAAAACTTAGTTCCATAATAGTAACATCGCTACGTATGGTATGCACAACAAACATACAATCTAACACAAATTTTAGAAACATAACGCTATCATTTTAAGATAATAAAATGACATAAAAGATATCCAAAAGTTTTAATAGGGATTAAAAATATCCAGGTACCAAGTGAGAAATAAAACATACATGGTGGTTATGGGCACAACCATGGCAATCAATGGTAAAAATTGAGTAGGCCAAGTGACCCTATACCTCTTTAAAATAAAGAAAATTAAAGGAAGAAATAATGATAACTTTAATAAAAATATAAAAAATGGACATGGAATCCTAATTTGGTTCCTTATATAATCCACTCAATAACACCTTCTTACAAGCTTTAGAAATGGCTAATCTCCTCTTCCTCTAGGTCTTTCTATTTCTCCTCTTTTCCACACTAATTTCCAAAATTTTATAAATGAAGAAAATTTATATCATGGAATGATTTTCTTCCTCATATAGGCTCAACTCATTTCTCTAAAATCCAATGATAAGGTGACATGTGTCCTTTCACATCCCTTTGCTTATGCTCAAAAAGTCTTCACCCACCATAACTCCACTTATAATCCCATGTGGGCAAGCAAGTGATCCCATAACTCATAATTTGACTCACTATTCCAAATCATAAATGGAACATGGGCCACTTAAAATTCAAATAAGGCTCTTTGAAAAACTATCCTACCTTCCTATTGGTCTAAAGGTTAAAATATCAACACAAAATAACTAAGACATGGGTTAAAATAGTCTAAAATGTTAGATCTCTAAATCCATTCAAGTTTTATGTTAAATGGGGCTACTTAAGTGGTTTAAAATAAACTTTTAAGAATGAAACAAAACTTTAAAGAGAAATCCTAAGGTTAGAAATGAAGGTGTGAATAGTGTCAAAGGGGGGAATAATGCTTAATGAGATAAGGACATGTGCATTTTTGACAAGGCCCTCAACAAGGAAAAATAAGTGTTTTGGATCATGGTAATGTCAATTAGATGTGTAAACACTCTAAACATGATGTGCTTATTCCTAACGTAGTCTTAGTTATCTTATTTTCTGCCCCTATCACATGCACAATATTGCACACATGAAATGCCTTACCCTAGAAGCTCAAGATGCATAATATAAGCAATAGAAATGATCTAAATACAACAAAAGCACATGTCATATCTTAGTTATCAAATATAAATGGTGATAAACTAATAGTAAACATCTAAATATGTGTAATCTAAAAAACATGTTCAAGGACAATATCTATGTTGTACTAAATCAATACACATCATAATGAAAAATAAAATAACATAAGTTGATATCAATATATAGAATAATAATCTAATATAAGCATATAACCATTATTGTGTAAGAAAAAAATAAAAATCTCATAAAATATAGAATCAGTGTCTCAGTCACAAGGACTCAATAACATCCAATGTCTCAATAATGCATAAGTCACATCTCAACATAACATGTCTAAAACACCACAAGTCTAAATGTGAGCATTGTGATAATAGGGGTCTCATAATAGTGTTGTTCTTTATATAAAAGATATAGGTACAATATAATCTGATGACTATGATGATCATATCTAAGTCTATAAATACTTCACAAAAACCTCTAAAGTTAACAAATCTTTAGAAAATTTATCCCCTTAAAAATCCTTATAGGCTAACTAATCTTATAAATGAATAACAAGAAGATTTGTTCCACACCCTATGCTTAGGATTAGTAGGATTTTTAATTAACAACTACTTATTAGGGTCCTCAATAGTTCAAAAGAACATTGTAAAAAAATGAATTATAATGCACAGTGATACAGTTGAGTGATCAGGAGTATTTGCTCCATATAAATTTTAATGTTATGATTAATGATTGATTTATTATTATAAAAAATAGCAAATAATTTAAAATTATTTTGTGTCTTTAATATTTTATTTAAATGCCTGATTTGATTACTTTGGAACTTTCAATGTATGTCTCTACTATGTCCTTAAATCACTAATGCCCCTTATGTATTTATAGATCTCTTATATTTAAATGAGGAACCTATTACCATGCAAACTAACACCCTATATATAAAAATGCAGATAAGATAAGATCATATGCCACTTGTGCACCCTAATAAATGGTAAACACTATTATGTCAATACATTGAGGTGGTCAACATTTAAATTACTTGTATAATTAATATTATTTTTGTATTTATAAATATTACCTATCGGTATATGAGTGTTAAAATGATATAATTTAATAACATATTATTATAATAATATATAATATTTTCATACCATATTGAATACAATTCATAGATATAATAATAATATAATATATTATTTTTTGGATTGATCTTAGGGATAATGGGATCCCTACCCATATAAGCAAAATTAGAACAAGATTACCATAGTATGACATAGTAGTAGGATATACAGTATGTATATGACAAAAAATCTATATTAAGAAAGGCCCCAATAGTACAAAAATAAAGAACTTATAGGCTAATGTAGATTTTATATTATAAATAATTTCAATATTGATTAGGATAGAGAATGGATATATCAATAGCGACTAAAAAAATTGAACCATTATGCCACTAATCACAACATGATGAATAGTTCACCAAAACACAATAAAATGATTAGTCAAAAAATTTGATCCATTCTTGAGCCACACCCTTTGCTCTTTCACACCTATAAAAACTACCTATATCCATCTAGGCTTAGCTAAGGATACAAACTAGAGCATGTCAATCTCCAGCATCTTCACCCCTTTGATGAACAAACACTGATAGATCCAAGCTGAGTAAACCAATCAAATAGAAAATGAGTCTAAATGGTCTCTAAAGGATATAATGAAGCCCACAATATCACCCTCGGTGAAGCCAAATAAACCTATTTAAAAGCCTAAAATTTTCCATGATACATCCATTGAGCTAAGAATTTTAATGTTTCTACACAAGCTGGAGATCAGAAAATCACCACCAAAGCCACCAACTCCAGAATGGGATCCAACACCTCCTGTAGAGGGGGTCATTAGAGGAAGTGACCAATATTTGAAGGATTTTGGAGCATATACTAAAATTCCTCCACATAAGTTAATAATGAGATATATTTCACCTCAAAAGCCTTGAAAAAGAAGACATGAATAAACCCCACTCCCTTATTTTTGGATAATGAAAGGCATTTAAATGGACCATTATCAAATTTTTCCAAGTCCTCGTCCAAGCCCACCTAAAATTTATGAAAATTTAGTAAATCCAATAGCTCTAATATTTGAGAATTATCTGCTACTAGAGAAAGAAAGTTGCTTGCAAAATGAAATGTAATATCAGAGTTTACCTTGATTCTCAAATTGTCACTAAGAAGACATTCCCCAATGACCTAACACAAAAACTTCATCACCTCTTTTGATGACATCTAGAGTACCTTATTAAGATTCCTTAGATATAAAAAATTGATGAAATCCATTTCCTTGACCTTACCCTTCCCAAAGGTCATTGGTAACCCCAAATATTCAATCATTACTTGATCCATCATGAACAAACTAAAGCCATTAGGACACCAAGAGAATAGATATAATAATAAAGTTTAATAGCTCCAAAGAATAGTTAAATGGAAGAAATATCAACCACCAGACTACACATTAAGTAAAATTATTTTAATATCAAGTTAACATGAGCCAAGCCCAATCATCAATATCTCTTAATCATTGACCCACCACCCTAACACTCAATAAGATGATCCAATGCAAGAGATGGATGGCCATATCAAGAACCAAATTGAATTGATGTAACATCCTCTATGTCCTCCCAAGTGATGTGACAATTATCCACATGGATATCTTCTTATTTATTTATGCCCAAATTGGCAAAAAAATTGGCCATAGAGTTAGCTTCATGAAAATAATGAGAAAAACCCAAGATTTAAAATAACTCATAAGTGGCTAGGTATATTTCATGATAATATTAGGATTATAAGACACAATGCCCTTCTTCTATAGAGAAAATATCTCAATTTAGGAATCTCCTTCAACTTATAAATTCTCAATACCACAAGAGACAACCAATTCTAGTCTAGCCACCAATGCTTTTGCCTCAGCGTCATTATTCATCCCATATTTCAATTTAATAGAAACAAATAAAATGAGATATCCAATAAAATCCTTTATCACAAATCTAGTTCTTAAATCACTTGGATTACCCTAGAGGCTAGATCAAAATTTAGTTTAAACCAACAAGGCCTCAGGGGAAGACCAATAATCTCATATCTCTTTTTCTTGCTTTATTACACTACCAATTATCCATTAATAGGATGGATGGTCAAAAGTTTCCATTTCCCCCACATCCTCATATCCCAAATCAAAATTTTACACTTGATTTGAGAAAACACTATCTCATAAATGTAAACATATGTATCTATTAACACCATGAATAATTATTGCTATCTAACTTATAAATGCATTGATTTATTTCCTTCCAAATAGACTAGATAAGGATGGATGGACATACCTATCAAAGACAAAATAGAGAGTTTTTGATATCACCAATAAACCATGTGATGAAATCTAATTCTAGTGATGGAAGCCATACCCATGACTAATCAAATTTACTAAAAATCCAAGACCAACACCAAAAAAAGGAGTAATTAAGAAATAGATATTCCAGCATTTCCTCCTCATTTATACAAAAGTAATATCTTGATGGACCAACCAACCCACATTTCTATCATATATGTTTTGTGAGAATCTTGTCTTAGAATATCAACCAAGCAAAGGAACATGCTTTATATAAGCCTTTCTTACTCCAACAAATAGGATAAGTGAACTCAATAATTAGATAAGTGACTTCATCCATGTGATACCCAAACTAATGGAATAAAACCTAGATTTTTCAACTTCCTAATATAGCAAACTTTATTTAGTATTTATAAACACCTTTCGTCATCACAAATAACTAGAAATAAGTATGCCTTAAGATTTAGGGATGGGAAGAATATCCATTTTTTTCCACTACCAACAAAAATTAATAATAGCATTCAATGGTTATGGATAATCCACCACTTTACTCCACCAAAAGGTAGTTAGATAGACCTAGGGCTCATCTAACTAAAATGATTCGATAACGGCTTATGCCCATTCTAGGAATCTAACCATAAGTCAACAAGATGACCACTATTGATAGTATAATATACATAATATATTATTGAATATCATTATTTTAGAAGGAAATTCCAAACATGTGATCCTTTAGGATGATTATCAGTGTCCACCATGCTCCAAGTATCCTTCAATCCTGTAAAGTGAAGTAGTCTAACTCAAAGAGCATCAATAGAGACAATAATATTATATACAAATTTCACCCGAAGATATAGATTGTGTAGATCAAGATCTTTTACCCCTACCTCTCACATATTATGATGCTTGCACACAATTTCCCACTTAAGAAGCAAAATGTTCTTTTTCTCACTAGGTACTTGTCAAAGAAAGTCCTTCAAAATTCTATTCATATATTTGATCACATGGCTAGGTGGATGTAAAATAGACAAAAAGGTAGGAACAACACTAATAATTTATTTAATCAAGTTAAGGTGACCAATTAGTGATAACCACTTCCATTTTTAGGATGCCATCCATGATTTAAAATAAATAACAAACCCCTCCCACTGTGAGGACTTCCCTTCCCCAATAAATAGGGGCACTATGAGGTGTTTACTAAGAATTTTACCAATTTTCAAACCTAAATATAGTGATATCACCTATTATTGGCAATCCCAAAGAGAAATCTATTAGTGGAAAAGTGGTGATATGTTAAACTTTCCATTTCATTCACCACCTTAATCCCACTTAACCTCCCTTATGTTATAACCTACTCCATAACTCTACCTAAAGCCTTAGTCATTAGAATGAAAACAAAGGGAGATAGTGGACTCCCTATCTAATATCCGTAGAGGCTCGAAAAGACCCAGTCAGACTACCATTGATAAGAATAGAAAACTTGGGCCAAACAATGCATATAAACACCTAGTCACACCATTCTTTAAAAAAACCAAAATTCTCACAATATTTTAGCATAAAATGCCAATTATCTCGATCCTAAGATTTAATGATATCTAATCTGATCAACATACCTTTTTTATGGTTATGTGATAGATTCTGGGCGATATCTTGAGCCAAAATAATACATTTTTGTATATATCTACGAGGAACAAACCTAACTTGCTTTTTAGAGACCAGATTGTCCATCAATGATTTGAAATGAGTGACGATTGATTTTGAGATGATTTTATAAATTGTTTTTTAGATGGAAATAGGTCAAAAATCATTAAATTTGACATGGTAATATCCATTTTGAAAGAGAGAAATAAAGGTAACACTAAGATTTAGAGCTGCTTTCTTACTTTATCATAGCTATTCTACCATATTTAACATATCCAAGCCAACAATTTCCTAAAAAGACTAAATAATGATATAGGAAATCTATTTGGCCTAGCATCATTATCCTTGGACATGGAAAACACCACAAACCTCACTTCTTATAGAGATAAAGGGGAGATCATTTTATTTTTTTGCAAGAGCACACCATCTTGGGAATGAAATCAAGATTTCCATTTTGAGCCACTTCTAACACTTAGCTCACTCACCGCTATGCTATCAACACTGGGTTATTTTGATTTGAGATTTGTTGAAAACCTTTTATGTAAATATTTTATTCATTCAATGAGAATCAATAATGCTTTTACTTTCATGAAAATTTTGTGTTTATACATATTCATTTTTTTTCTTATATAGTCTGTGTTTTCATCATAAATGAAATAATTATCTAAATCACTTTCTTTCACTTTAAAAAAATTATCCAAATCAATTTACATAATTTTATTATTAAAATTGAAATTAATATAAGATAAAATACTAAAGGGTTTTCAATTAAATTGAAATAATTATCCAAATCACTTTATTTTTTTATAATGTCTAGTTTCAAAAGTATTAAAAAAAAATTAATGTACCTATAACTGATAATACACATTCCTTGTAATAATTTTTAAATGAGTGGATAAATTAAGATTTGTGAAAATTATGCCATGATTTATGTCATTTCAATTTTTTTAAATAAATTTAACCAACTTTAGGTATGGGAACCACTCATTAAAATAATTCATGTTTCGTAAGATTTTTAAAATGTTCACATTAATGTAATCATGGGTATTTTGGATAGGAGTATGGTTTCTCATTTTAATGATGTTTACTTGAAATTGCATAAATATTTAAATGATGAATGTCATTAATTATATAAGGTGTTTGGAAATTTGACATAGTATAAATTGGTTCAATGTAAGCCCTTCCAAGGGCTTTAAACACATTTTATAAGTGCACTTTAAAAATTAGTGATTAAAATAAAATACAATTTTGAGTTTACTTATTATTTTTTTTTTGGAAGGAAATGAATTTTATAAAATTCTAAAATAATGGTTTGAATTGGGAATAAAAATTCACAAGTGAATTTAAGGTGTTTATTAGTAAAATATTAATAGTCCTTAAGATTTTCCCAAAAAAAAAGCCTTAGGTAATGTGGGTACCCATAATATTTAAATTTCACAGTAATTAATGTGAATACGAAGAGTTATAAATAAAAATTACCTCATTCCATCCATCATACCCTCTCACCAATTTCAATCCACTTGTTTCTCTAATATTTTGAGTCAACCTAACCATAAATTTTGATTTTTTTATAGAAAGTCACAAGTGTTATAAAACTAAAAATCACTAACTAAACTTGCTCAAAAATAATCTAAAAGTTAACCTAACATTAAATTTTGATTTATAGTCCATAAGGTCATAAATATTATAAAACTCAATAAAATTAAATACAAATCACTAACTATACTAGCTCACAAAAAATTCACAAATTTGGCACAAGATGTCAATTCAAAAAATTGGTGCAAAATTATATTATATAAAGGAACTAAATGATGTAAAAATAAAGCATAAAACATCAAGATAAAGTGTTGGTAAATAACTTTAATAATACACATCAAAATGAAAATGAATTTAAAATAATAAATTAACAACAACAACAACAACAACAACAACAACAACAACAACAACAACAACAACAACAACTTCAACAACACCAACAACAACAACAACAACAACAACAACAACAACAACAACAACAACAACAACAACAACAAAAAAACATGTTTTTGAAAAAAATGCACACACAATTCCAAGTCTAAAATAATAATATAAATTTAAGATATTTAATTTTGGGTGAAGAAGACAATGGAAAAGTTTTAACTAGTCTTGTCTATGTAATAGTATGGATTTTATTGATAAGTATGATAAATATGCCAAAAATTGTACAATTAACAATTAAATGAATGAAATAAAATGTTTCATTCACAATCTTGAATGTAATTTGAAGTATTTTATTATGGAATGTTTTAAGCACTTGGGGAAAAATAAAAAGTTATAGGAATGGTGGTGAGTTATGATGGAATGAAATTTACTAGGTGATGAATCTCAAAAGAATGCCCATCAATTTTATAGTGAAAATATAACTAATAGAGATGTTTTTTTTGGATTTAAAGGTGAATATTTTTGTATAAAAAATTAAAATTAATAAAATGAAATATATCATTCACTATCCTGAACATAACTTCAAGGTGTTGACAATCAAAAATTTTAAGGACCCAAAGAAAAATATAAATATAAAAATGATTATGAATCTTGATGGAATGAGATTCACTATGGTGAAAAATATTTCAAAAATTTCCATCATTCCTATGGTGAAAATGGAAACAAGATTTTTTTTTAATGTATTTAAATAAGAATCTTTACTAAAAATTGATAAAATATTTTAAATTTTTTTCAATTATCTTAGTTGGCCTTCTCCTCATCATGGTGGTTCAAGTAAAGGCTAGGGTCTACCTCCCCAAGGCAAATTCCCATGCTTGGATCTAGTTATTTCCCCTAAAATAAATCAAAATGAGACTTTGGAAGAACATCAAAACATTGGTTGGGAGCCCTTACCTATAGACAGGGATGTTCCTACCATGGGATGAAGGGGTGATAATCTTTTGGGTCTGTCATCTCCTCTGGCTCCCCCAACATCCATGTTTTTTGCTGCTATTTAATTGTTCTTATTATTGTTATTTGTACCTTGCTTTCTCTACTTTTCTGTAAATTAATGATTTGATGTGATTTTTTTGGTGTGATAATTTTGTGACCAATTTTCTAGTTTTCTCAAGGGATTTTTTAGGCCTAATTGTAACTTTTCTTATGGGGTTTGAATTTTCCACCGATTTTTTTGTATGATTAGTGTTGTACCATATTTTGTTTTATATATAAATATATGTGATTTTTAATTAAAAAAGCAATGCATAGATTATAAAATCATCATGAAACATAAAAATCCATCACATAGCATAAAAAAAAATCACATGAAATCATAATACATTTGTATACAACAATATCCAATAAAACCTTCTTATGGTAATAAATAGAGCAAAATAAAAAAATTAAATAATATCACAAAAAAATCACTAGAAATTAAGAAAAGCATTGCAACAAAGAATATTTTTACATGCAAGCTAAGAATTGAAAAACATCACATAAGGGAGAAATTATACTAGGTAATCAATGATAAAATCAAGATGAAGTACACAGAATATTGAAAATGTTAATTAATTCTAGTTGAATGCATTAGATTTTAATCTTTATGTGTCATGAGTTGAGACTCTAAATTTATTTAAATATGAGATTAATTTTATTCACATAAATAAGAGTGATAACTATAGTTTTCATTTGGAATCTTTGAAACATAAATTCAAAGGGATGTTTTTGGAGGTTTGGAACAAGGGAAAGAGCATAGAATTGGAATTCATGGTCAGAGAAGAGTATGATGAGTTGCAATAGATGATGTCAAATGTTCACATATCATAAAAGCATTTTGATTGTAAAAAAATTCAAACTGAGTATGCTATTCATAAATTAGCTTTGAATAAAATATAGACATTGACATGGAGGGATACATGGTGTCTCTTTAGTCTACCAATTGTTCTCCTTTCTCATATAGGGATTTATTAATAATGTAAGACCCAAATAATTTGAGTAAAAAAAATTCAATAGTGAGCATAAGTAAATGGAAGATTTTTTTTTTTTTTTCAAACTTAACATCTTAACCTTCTTTGGGTTTGTGAATGATATACTATAACTGGTATTGAGAATAATTTTGAAGGGAAAAATATGGTTGAATCCTAATATAATTATATCCATCATTGAAAAACCCTAGTTTTGGTAACAAATTATCCTAATGAAAGGTAAAATATTTTTTGATATAGGGGAAAGATTCTATTGTGTATAATTCATTATGTAAAGAATATATATCAATGGAAGATTAGAATGAGATATGTTCTCCTAGGAAGTATGAATGATATTATGGATAGAAAACTCTTTAAGCATATAAGGAATCAGTTTTGGCATACAACTAGAGATTCAAAAGATGTTCTAGTAGGAATAATTTTTATTACACACTAGATTGTTTTTTCTTGACATTAAATATAATTATCCTGATTATTTTACAATTAAATTTCTTAAGATATGTAACTAAAATTTTATTGTACAATACTCTACAAAATTTTAGAATTTTTTTGGTCTAATTTTTATACTATTTATTCACTAGAAGACCCTATAAGGACCATTGAATATTTATCAAAACTATGACCCTAGAAAAATTATGTATTTTCAAGAAACAAGGGTATGCACAATAAGGAAGAAAAAATAATTTGGAAATTTGGTTGTTTGAGTTAATGGAGCTCATCAATGATAACCCCAAAAAAATATAAGTAATAATTAGTTACCTTGTAGACAATATGTATGGTATATTCATGATAGATAAAACATGGGTTGTATGTACATGGAAAAGAAAGTTTGAGCCTAATCCATTACCAGTGTTTGAAATAAAGTAGTTTTTATTATAATAATTAGCACATTAGTACAGCACAAATCAAAACCTAAAAGTAGATATAATTAATATTAAGGAACCTAATGTATTAAGACCATATAAAGGACATGAATATAAATTTAACAAGTAATGGAAGCACCAAAAAACTAGTTGATGAAGCATGAAAAAAAGAGAGACTACAGTTGAGCCTTCACAATCTAATGATAACACTTGTAAGGAAAATGAAGAAGCTTAGAAGGACGTGTATGTGGGGAATAAAATAAAAAAGATATCACATAATTAATTAAAAATACAATGTTTTTAGAGAAAATACATTTAAAAAAAAACAAATTGGCCTAAAATAAATAATTTATAACATCTATTCTCACTGATAAGGTCACACTAACCTATAAATTTATTCCACTAAGTTTAGGGAATATACCATTAAAAAGAGAGGAATGAACTGAATTTATTAGGATGAAGGTTATTTAAAATTTATAAGAATATAAAATCTCAAATATATGTTAGCCAGAGTCCTTGCAGATACTAATAGTTACTACAACTATAGTAGAAGGGATGAGTATTTCTCAATACCAAGTTGAGGTAAGACCTTAAAATAACTCTTACTACCTACCTTGAGCTATTATAGTGACATTGTCATAGGACATATACATCATTTATATGATTTTTAAATAAAATAAATTCAAATAAAACAAATACATTCATAATTGTAGTTACTATAGTAGGTAAGCCAATGACTTCGCAAAGCTACATATTGTAGGGTATTCTTCCTGTTTGTTGAATATTTTGTCAATCAGCATACTGATAAATAAAATAGGTCTGATAAGCCAAAGTAGGAAGATTAGTCATCTAAATGTGTAGGTTTAACACATCAGAAGGGGACTGATCTCTCCTCTCATCAAGGGGAGGTTCCCTATATATATATATATATATATATAAAATAATACTCAAGGGTAGGACAAACCATCCATCTCTCTTTCTTCAAAGATGATGTGTGTGGATCAAAGGAGAAACTCAAGGAAAATGACAGAAAGCACTCCTCTTCTTTCAAAAGTACTATTCAGCAAGCCATAAGAATACTCTAGGTAGAAACAACAAAATGTAACAAAGGATGTAATAACCAACAAATCAAGATGCAACACAAAGTCTTCACCTGGATTGTTCAAGAGTAAGATACGAAGAACAATGAGGGGACAAAGTCGCCCCAAGGTCCTTTACATAGAAATGAAAAGAAAACACACTAAAGGCAATTATGGGAGCACAAAGTCTCTCCACAGTTGACACTTCAGGACACCTTGACTGCTGTCACTAATTTTGATTGTTGAATTAAAGGAAAAGAAGATATATTGAAGAAAAATACATAAGAATAGTTTCCTCAACAACAAAGATATTACAACACAAAGTTTGAAAAACCATTTGCTTTCTTATTCCAATAACAAAATTTGATAAACAAACTGAGCTCAAAGTCTCAAAAGTGTCTTTCAATTTGGGAAGAGTTTCAATCTGATTGTCAAAAAAGAGATCCTTATTACAATAGAAGAGAGTCCCTTATATAGCCTGTTCAAGAAGGACTCGACAATAGTAACACATCATGTTGCATTGAAATCTGTTAAGGAGACAAGCTAGAATTTAGGGGCATTTACCCATTTGCTTTTCTCAATGCAGAGAAATAGGTCATGCTTTCAATGTCCACTTGGCAATCTAATCCTTCTTCATCGTTCCTTATTTTTTGGTTATTTGAATTGGGTCTTTGATTCAATTCGATGCTCTATTCCTTAGTCAAATTTTGTTGGTCTTTAGTAATTAACACATGGCACATTCTGCTGCTAAATAGGTGAAGACACGTGGCAACTTCCATGGGACTCTGAGAAACATTTATTGATAGAGGCTTTGAAACCTATTAGAAATTCAGAATCACAGATGTAGACACATGTCGCTCTCTACAGAGTTACAATGTAAAAGGTGGCAACTTCTGCTTGCCTCTTGAGAATCTTGTGGAGGATGACACATGACAACTTCCATTGAGCTTTTAACTACCTTTGAAAAGTCTTCGAGACTTATATTAGTTCCTCATTGAAGATGACACGTGGCAGCTTCCGCTGCATTTGATGAGAGACATGTGGTAGGTTTTGTTGCTTTGATATTGTGTCTCAATGGATGACACATGGCAACATCTGCTGTGACTTTGACGAAGGACATGTGGTGGCATCCATTGAAATTGTAGAAGCTTTAGATGCCTTTTGAATGTCCTGTGGAAGATGACACATGATGGCATCCATTGCATTTTAGAAACACTATAGAACTATGTGTAACTCATTTAGATTCATGCAGATGATGCCACTTGGCATGTTCTACTTAACTTGCCAAGGAGACGTGGCAGCTTCCTCAGCTCTTAGAAGCAAAGTGAAATGAGACTCAAAAGACAACATATCCTTTGAGAGCCCTATGGAAGATGACACATGGCAGTCTCTGCTACGCTTTAGCGGCCTTTGAAAACACTCGGGACTTATTTAAGATTCACATGGATGATGACACATGGTGCATTCTACTATGCTCAAAAAATGATTAGGATGAGCTTAGAAACTTATTCAAAACTCAGACGCAGACACGTGTCATTCTCCATGGAGTTATAAATGAACAGGTGGCAACTTCCGCTCGTCTTTGGAGAGTCAGGTGGATGATGACACATGGCACGTTTCACTTTCTTCAGCAACTCACTAGGGGTCCACCACATTCTTTATGAAAGCAAGAAGCAGGAGGGAGAAATTGTAGAGATTGACACCTGTCAGCTTCTACCAAATTTTGCAAGGGACACATGGCATGGTCTGAATACATTTGTTAGTCATGCGGATGTAGACACTTGGTGCATTTTGCTTCATTTAGTCACTCGTCCTCGGGCCCAACATGGTCTTTGCTCAAAATAGTGAAGTTAAGGGAAGAGACTACAGATATTGACACTTGGAGGCTCCCAACAAGCTTCAAGAGGGACACGTGGAAATATCTGCCAATTCACAGAAACAAAGTTTAGTGGGGCTCGATTGTCGACACTTGGCAGCATCTGTCAGATTCTGTCAGGCTTTTATCTTGGTCTGTTTATTTGCCTTGGTCACTTTTTTGCCATGGGAATTCCCTTCACAAGGGCACTTGTGTCTTTGACTCTTGGGGCACTCCTTTGGACTTTGTCACTTGAACCAACTATTGAACCAAGTTTTGGTTCAACGGTTCAAACAAAGCCTTAAACCAATTGATGAATTGTTTGATTGAACCAAAGGATGAATCAAAGAATTTGAAATAAAGCAGATGAACCAAATGAGTGAAAGAAAGTGTTGAACTGCTTGATTGAACCCACCTTTGAACCATTTGACGTTGAACCAAAGGATGAACCAAATGTCGAACCTACTGTTGATGCTTACCGATGGAGATTTTTATTTGAACCAAGGCACTGAAGAGTCTGTAGATTTTTTAGAAGCTTGAAAATTGAGGAATTTTAATGCCCAGGACAAATTTTGGAAAGGGAAGAGATAATTTTGGTTTGTAAGACCAAAATAGTTCAAATGTTGTCTTGAAAATGAGTGATATTTTTGGGGGACAACAACTGGCTCCACTTGGGGAACTTCTATCAATTACAAAGATAATCGAGAGTAGAATCCAGAATCTCTAATGTCTTCATGTGTACCATTGTGTTACAGAGTCATGCTACCTAGAAATGAAAGACAACAAAAATGAAGAAGAAAGGCATAAAATAGAACTAAAGACTATAGAAATATACATATTTAGAAATGAACTTATCTGATGCCTCAAGATTTGAAGCACTTCAAATGTTGCCCATTATGAGATAATGATAATGGTGTTCCATCCTGATAAACCAGTAGGAAATCATTTTATCCTCAGAATCGGTGACGGGCGAATGGAACTCTCCACCAGGGATCACATTTTCTGTGCCTTCCCCTTGGTTTTCTTTTCTTCTTGCCCCAAAGCAAGACTTGACTTTTGGTCTAAAAATCATGAATCTTTGCTCTCTTAGCAAAGAGTTCCTTTTCCTAATTTTGATGGGCAGTAGCATGGCCTAGTACCATAATTTGTTATTCTGATAGCTCAGCCCAGCACATGTTTGGATTATCCATATCAAACTCCTGACAAACTGTCAAATTAACATCTCCTTTGATGTGAAGGAGTTTGACTTCTTCATCTTGAGCAACCTTCAATTTAAGCAATAGAGATTCACATCCAACTGTGTTGTTGGTGTTGCTGACTTGCAAATTACATGAAGGAAGAATATCTCTTTGAGGAGATATCAACATAGTTCCAACTTCATCATTGGTGGAAGAATTGCTATCATCATTAGAAGCTAATCTCCTATCAGATTTCTCTCCATTAGAGATGGAAGATCCTTCCTTATTTATATTGCACCCTACCAATTCTCTTGAAGTCTTATTTGGATCAATTCCTATATTGTTAGCTACAGGACTTTCATCTGTAGAAACATGAACATCCTCTATGGTAAATGAATAATTACCCCTACCTGAAGACTCAAATAGAATTTGTGCTGTAGGGGCTGATGTTTGGATGACCACATATTTTGCCTCCTTTTCAAGGAGCAATCTCTTCATTACACCTTGGACAGGGATCCTTGCTTCAGACAAGTCCATGCTTAGTTCTCTTCCCATGTCTTTGTAGAAATTTCATCTAAGCAAAATGCCATAGGATGCTAGGATGTCAACCACCAAGATTGTCATCTTGATTCTCTTATCTGGAAAGGCTACAAATGCAAATTGGGCATCTTTAATTTGCCCCAGCAATGGTACTTGCTTGTTCTCCATGGAGAAACATCTCCCAAATGTCTTGGTCAGTGTGAGACCAAGAGATTCAACTACTTTATTAGGCATGACATTATCAGATGTGCATGAATCTATGATACAATTACTCAGCTTGTGTCCATTAATTAACAGGGAAACATAGAAAGGTTCTATGTTTATAGGAGCAGCTGGAGGAGTAATGCCCAGATTATTTGGAATAGGCATATTCTTTGGAGAACCAGGAGTTACCTTTTTAGCCTTTTGTCTTGTAGGTATAGTTTGGTTCTTGACATATTGGACCAGCTTATTCAATTGATTAGGATTGGACTAGAGATATTCAAACTCAGACATTTGTATTTTTGTCTTTTTGACATGATCGATTATGTCAAATGGCTGAATTAAACTAGGTACAAAGAAAGGCACTTCAACTTTTTGAGTTTTAGGAGGGATGGGGGGTGGGTTGGTTTATAAATTTGAATTAGAAGGAGAAGGCAATATTGATGTATTTGCCTTTTGGGTGATTACCAAATCCTTTGACTAAAAAGGTAGAATGGTTCCATGCTTTTCAATTGTGACTATTGGCTGCGGTTGCTCTTCTGTCTTCTCTTTATCAGCCTGTTGGACTGATTAGTTTTTGGACCTGGTAAACACTACATATGATCCATCAAAAGCTTCTCCTTTACTTCTGGGTTCATCCTGGTAGTTTAGGAAATTGATATGGGAGTCACCAGCTGATTCTTCTTGATTGTCTTCAAGGAGATCAATGTCATTTTCTTGATTCAATTTAGGCTGGAAAGAGAATTTTGATTCTACTTTAAGATATCCCATTGCTGAATTGGTTAGAGGAGCTTCCAGGGCAAGTTTCCCTTATGGGGGAGGAAGGCGATTCTATTGCCCTTGATTCTTGGCAGCATTGCCCTTATATGAGTGATTTGGGAATGTCCTTCTGTATGAAGTAGCAGAAGACATTCCTTAAGCCATTTGCTTTATGAGAGCAAGCAACTCATTTGCTAATTTCTACACCATTGGATTTGTGGTGCTTGTAGATGCATATTCAGAAGATGATGAAGCTCTATTTCTATTTGGATCTCTTCTTATCTTCCTTGCTAAAATGAGATCATCTTCTACCTCAGTGGCCAAAAGTTGAGCTACAGCAAGATCTATTTGACCAACACGTCTCAAGAGAAATCTTACTTCAAGTAGTTGAGAATTAATGAAAAAGCATTTGAGATTCTCAGCTGTAGGTCAAGTACTTATAGGGATTCTATTTCTCAGTTTTTCAAATTTGGCTATGAAGTCTCTCATAGGCTCATGAGGCTCTTTCTTCATCTGTGTAAGTTGAGCTAGAAGTGTATGTGCATCTTTTTCAAGTTTGAATCTAGCTTGAAACTTAGCTTTGAGAATATTCCAATCAGTCACTGACCGAGCCTGTAGATGATAAAACCAATCTATAACAGCACCTTGTAATGTTTCTACAAAAATCCTAATTGCTACATCTTCAAATTCTACTCTGATTACTCCACAAGCTATGTTGAAAGCTGTAATGTGCTCATCAGGATGAACTTTCCCATCACCATAGAACTTGGAAAAGTTCTTCCTTAAACTATGTGGAAGCTCATGTAGAGGTGGAGTAAGATTGAGAGGACTAAAAGCATTACCCCAGGGGCCTTGAACTGCCATTGTAGAATTATGAAAAGGAGGGATAACAAATCTTAGAGGGGTAACTATTGGCAAAGCTTTATCAATAGCAGAAGTAAATACTTCGTCTAGAAATGGAGATCTAATTTTAGTAGGAGGAAAACTCTTGGTTCGTTGGAGACAAGATGGTAAAGGAAATAGATCAAAATCACTTTGCTATACCAACTTGAATACAGGGTCAATGATACCTTTAGCCCTTTGGCTTGGTGTATACCTTGAATCTGCCAGATTGTGAAATAAAAATGGAAAAGAATTGACCTTACTTCAGTTAGAGCTTGAGGCTTTAAACTGTGCGTTCTTTTCCAGTTAGTGTGGAGGTGAATGGATAGATTATAAATGAATAATGGATTTTATAGTCCCCAACAGAGTTGCCAAAAATTGTTGCATGAGGCTTGGAGGAAAATTTTAACAATGAGAAAACATTGGAGTAGTTCACTCCTCCACATCAGAGTACAATGGATAGGTTATAAAAATAATGGATAAGACAAGTAACAAAGTCTCCAAAATCTATAATGGATAAGGGTTATAATGATAATGGGTAAGACACATGTGATGTTTCAATCTAAAACTTGAGGTTCCAAATTGCATAGAATTATGTATATCCCTAGTGGATTCACCAAAAACTGTTGGTTGAATATTTTGTCGATCAACGTACTGATAAACAAAATAGGTCTGATTAGCTAAAGTAGGAAGATTAGTCAACCAAATGTGTAGGTTTACCACATCAAAAGGGGACTGATCTCTCCTCTCATCAAGGGGAGGTTCCCTATAGATAGGTTATATATATATAAACAAAAAATAATACTCAAGGGTAGGACAAACCATCCATCTCTCTTTCTTTAGAGATGATGTGTGCAAATCAAAGGAGAAACTCAAGGAAAATGACAGAAAGCACTCCTCTTATTTTAGAAGTACTATTTAGCAAGCCACAAGAATACTCTAGGTAGAAACAGTAAAATGTCAAAAAGGGTGTAATAACTAGCAAATCAAGATGTAGCACAAAGTATTCACCTGGATTGCTCAAGAGTAAGATATGAATAACAATGAGGGCACAAAGTCACCCCAAGGTCCTTTACACAGAAATGAAAAGAAAACACACTAAAGGCAATTATGGGAGTGCAAAGTCTCTCCATAGTTGACTCTTTAGGACACCTTCTTGACGGTTGTCACTAATTCTTCTTATTGAATTAAAGGAACATAAGACATACTGAAGAAAAAGACATAAGAATAGTTTCCTCAACAACAAAGATATTACAACACAAAGTCTGAAAAACCATTTGCTTTCTTATTCCAATAAAAAAATATGATAAACAAACTGAGCTCAAAGTCTCAGAAGTGTCTTTCAATTTGGGCAGAGTTTCATTCTGATTGTCAAAAAGAGATCCTTATTACAATAGAAGAGAGTCCCTTATATAGCCTCTTCAAGAAGGACTTGAGAACACTAACACATCATGTTGCATTGAAATCTGTTAAAGAGACAAGCTAAAATTTAGGGGCATTTACCCATTTGCTTTTCTCAATGCAGAGAAACAGGTCACGCTTTCAATGTCCACTTGGCAATCTGATCTTTCTTCATCATTCCTTCTTTTTTGGTTATTTGAATCGGGTCTTTGATTTAATTCGATGCTTTGTTCTTTAGTCAATTTCTGCTAGTCTTTAGCAATTGACGCATGGCACATTCCACTGCTAAACAGGTGAAGACATGTGGCAACTTTCGAAAGACTCTGAGAAATGTTTATTGATAGAGGCTTTGAAACCTATTAGAAATTTAGAATTGCGGATGCAGACATGTGTCACTCTTCATGGAGTTACAATGGAAAAGGTGGCAACTTCCACTTGCATCTTGAGAATCCTATGAAAGATGACACGTGATGACTTCCATTAAGATTTTAGCTACCTTTGAAAAGTCTTTGAGACTTATATTAGTTTCTTGTGGAAGATGACACGTAGTGGCTTCCACTGCATTTGACAAGAGACATGTGGCAGGTTTCGCTACTTTGATACTATGTCTCAATGGATGACACGTGGCAACATCCACTATGACTTTGACAAAGGACATGTGCTGGCATCCGTTGAGCTTGTAGAAGCTTTAGATACCTTTTGAATGTCCTATAAAAGATAACACATGATGGCATCCGTCGCATTTTAGAAACACTATAGAACTATGTGTAACTCATTTAGATTCATGCGGACGATGCCACTTGGCGTGTTCTGCTTAACTTACAAAGGACATGTGGCAGCTTTCGCTACTCTTAGAAGCAAAGTGAAATGAGACTCAGAAGATGACATATCCTTTGAGAGCCCTATGGAAGATGACACATGGCAGTGTCTGTTGTGCTTTAGTGGCCTTTGAAAACACTCGGGACATATTTTTGATTCACGCAGATGATGACACATGGCATGTTCTGTTGTGCTCAAAAAATGCTTAGGATGAGCTTAGAAACTTGTTTGAAACTTGGACACAGACACGTGTTACTCTATGTAGAGTTATAAATGAAAAGGTGATGGCTTCCACTCGTCTTTGGAGAGTCAGGTGGATGATGACACATGGCACATTCCCACTTTCTTCAGTAGCTCACTGGGGGTCCACCACAGTCTTTATGAAAATAAGAAGTAGGAGGGAGAAATTTTAGAGATTGACACCTGTCGACTTTTGCCAAATTTTGCGAGGGATATGTGGCATGGTCTGAATACATTTTTTAGTTGTGCAGATGCAAACACTTGGTGCATTTTGCTTCATTTAGTCACTCGTCCCTGGGCCCACCATGGTCTTTGCTCAAAATAGTGAATTTAAGGGAAGAGAATGTGGATATTGATAGTTGGAGGCTCCCAACAAACTTTAAGAGGGACACATGGTAATATCTGCCAATTCATAGAAACATATTTTAGTGGGGCTCGGCCATTGACACTTGGCAGCATCTGCAAGATTTTTTTAGGCTTTTGTCTTAGTCTGTTTGTTTTCCTTGGTCACTTTTTTCCATGGGAATTCCCTTCGCAAGGGCACTTGTGTCTTTAACTCTTAGGGCACTCCTTTGAACTTTGTCGCTTGAACCAACCTTTGAACCATGTTTCAGTTCAACGATTCAAACAAAGCCTTGAACCAATTAACGAACCATTTGATTGAACCAAAGGATGAATCAAAGCATTTGAAATAAAGCAGATGAACCAAATGAGTGAAACAAAGCATTGAACCGCTTGATTAAACCCACCTTTGAACCATTTGATGTTGAACCAAAGGATGAACCAAACGTTGAACCTGTTGTTGATGCTTGCCAATGGAGATTTTTGTTTGAATCAAGGCACTAAAGGGTTCGTAGATTTTTGAGAAGCTTGAAAACTGAGGAATTTGAATGCCCAGGACAAATTTTGGAAAGGGAAGAGATAATTTTGGTCTGTAAGACCAAAATAGTTCAAATGTTGTCCTGAAAGTGAGTGATATTTTTGGGGGACAACACTTCCAAAGGATTTGAGGCTTAGTTTGTGATAGGTATAGTTAAAAATTCATATGCCTTGAATTTTTTTGAATAATAGATTCATTTTAATTTCCCTAGTCTATATAAAGGTAGTCATTTGGAAGGAGTGAAAAATATAGAGGATGAATTGACTAAAAAACCACCTCTTAAATCTACTCCCAAAGTACCACCACATATTATAGAGATTAAAGATAAATATAGTGTTGAATATTTTCTAAAAAATATAGAGTAGGAATTGACTATAAATCCACCTCCTAAATATACTCCTGAAGTACCACCACATGTTATAGAGATTGAAAATAAATATAAAGTTGAATCTTTTGCTCAATTAGCATCTACTTAAGATATGTAGACACAAAAAATAGATGTTATTTTAATATCCAAAGGTCTAGATAAAATATAAAAAAGATTCAACTAATAGTGGCAAAATCTCACATACAAAGGAAAGGGAGTCTAGATCGAATACCAAAGATCAAAACCTAATTATGTAGAATGTTCAAGACATGAAGTAGATTAAAAGGCATAATAATAAACATATATTCAATAATATGTGTCAATAGATCCTAATCCTAATATTTGGAAAATAAAGAGATAAAATACCTTATTTTTACATAATTTTTCCTTGTCAAAATTTGTAGCAATAAATAGTTGAAAATCATAAGTAGATATAGGTTCTAAAAATATTTCTTCGTAAAACCATGACAATCAATTCTACTATTTTTATTGTGAGAAAAAAATGGTTGGAGAAGAAGCATGGTATACTATTGTTATCAAAAATATTTTGATTCTATTGAGACCAAGAATAAGCTTCAAGAGACTTACTAAAATGTGTTCAAAAAATTCTACATGAAGTTGGGTTAATACATGTATGCCCTGACCTTCAGAAGTTATCCCATTGTTTTTGGCCCAATTACAATTCACTACATAAATTGGAATAAGGATGGTGTATCTAAACAATGGATCACTAAAATCAATAATTAATTAGAACTAATGGTACACACTATGTAAAAAGACATAAAAAACTAAGAAAAAGATAAGGACATCAGATTAGGAATACCTTTTATTTATCTAATTTTTTTATCTAAGGGATGTGTTCATAGGTTGAGCTTGATTTTTATTCTTCAACTCTTGTTCCTTCTTCCTCTTCACTCGTACCTCATTCAACCCTAGTGGTAGGTGATTTCTTAGCTTCTTTGGTAGATTCGAGGGTGTGCTTATTTGATGGTATAAGGATGTCTCCCAAATATCTAACTATCTATGAGGTTCCTTCTCTCCTCGGCTATGATTTTAGGGCTTTTATATTTTCTGCATTGGCCTTGAATTTAGGCACCAAATCTACCCCTATTAATGATTTTGATAATGGAAAATAGGGTTATAGGTGTGGTGATGGAAGGGTTTCAACTGGGATGCTTTGGGATCTGTGGTATTTCTTGCCCTTTTTGGCATTTGGTTGATTTATGTGCTTAGAAACTAGCTTTGCTAAAATTATTTTGTTGGATAGGGTGGGTGTCCAACTTCTCAACTTTCCCACTCATGAAGGCAAGATTTGTTAATAGGGTGAAGTAGAAACTACCACTTCACCCTGGCATGTCCCTATGATTTTTACTTTGTGGGCATGGACTTTTAGGTTCTGTGTCAAGGTTGTTGGTTTGGCCTTGCATTATTTATAAGAGTGGTGATATTAGGTGTTTTTGAGCTTGGTTTCATATTCAAGTTCTATAGGTCTATGGGTGCTATTTTTTGGTATGGTGGAGAGTATATTATCCTATGTTTTATTTGATATTTCATGGGATTTTTTGGTGGTGATTCATCATCTTGATCTTGTTGTCATTGTACCCTCTTCTTTGTATCTTGGGATTTTTTGGAGTTTTTTGTGGATGTAGTGATCTAATTTGGGATTATAATGGAGTTTGGTATTTTTCAAGCTACTGAGGTTTTGGATGGTGCTAATCTAGCTTGGATCTTCATTATATACCAATTTTGGGTTGGGTATGGTGATGTTGGTTTCAAGCTAGTTTTGGTTGTAGTTGGTCGGTTGGCTTCTACTGGCTTGACATTTTTTGGTACCTTGAGCTATGGATTTAGACTATCTATTTTTAATAGTCATCTTTAATATTTTTATTCTAGTTTTTTTGGTCTTTTATCTTTTCGTGATTTATTCAAACAAGCCATACCCTTTTAATCTTCCATTTGAATATTTTCTTGGGTAGGGGACCCTATAACCTTGATATTAATCTAAAAAAAGAATACATTATTCATAAAGTTAAAAATATATACTTCATTTTATATGCTTCTAAATAAAATTGATATTTTTATATATTTCATCATTTCAATTTTCATAATGGATCTGAATTCTCTAATTTGAATAATAAGTAATATTATATAAGGTAACTCAAATTAGAGTAAATTTTCCCATCACATACTAATTTTACCCAATTTTCACATTACATTCGATTATATTTCTTTAACCAATTCAAAAAAATTATTATATAATAAACAATTTTGATATATAGGAGAGGTCGTTTCTTATATTTAACAAATAGAATAGCTTAAGCAAAAAAAATTATCATCATAATCATACTTTTTTTAAATATTCACTTTATATTCAAAGTCTAATAACATATAATATCATAAAAGAAATGGTTTTGAAAAGAAATGCTTCAAAACCTATATTCAAGATAGTATGATCCAAGGAACATATAGTCCATAGCAAATCTTCCCAAAAGAAAATAATAATATTTCAATCATAATCAAATAAATACGAAATAAACTTAAAAAATCACATGTTACATTTTTTTTAATAAAGTAGTTTATGAATTTCAACTATAGTTAACAGATTAAGAAGATACCAAGAGTTCAAGTTAATGCATCACACCATTATGAAATCTATTACAAGCATAATAACAAGGCACGAGCCAAAATTAAGAGATCTGCATCATATTTTCAATGAAAAGTTACGAGATTTATAAAATTCATATCATGGTATATTTATGCCTATACACAACACATACATATCTGAACCATGATTCTACTTGAAACAAGACACATAATTAGTGATTTAGATTTAGAATTTAAATATTTGGTCATATATTTGAGTAAATTTTAATTTACACAATGACAAATCTGAACCATGATTCTATATTTTGTCTCCTATATGTTTAGCATGAAACATTACATATATTAAAGACATGTATCCCTACAGAGATGATGATGGACCTCAAAAATTCAACTCCATTATAAAAATGAAATATAAATAAAAAGTTTCCAAGACAATTGGCCATAAAAATAAATTATACAGAATACATTTTCATTGGCTATCCATAAATAAATATTTTTCACTTTTTTAAAATAAACACATGGATAAGAAACTATTTAAGTTAATGAAATGTAAGAAAAATATTTATTTAAAAAAAATGAAAAGATATTTATTTCAAAAAAAAAATAGTTTAAAAATAAAATATTAATAATTATGATTGGTAGTTGGGTGTGGATCTATGTGTTTTATAGCTAAATATTTGGTAATATTTGATTTAAATCTTTGTCAAAATTTATTTACTTTAATTTAATTTTTATTTTTTTAGAATTAAAGTGATATTCTTTACATGTTTTTATTTTTAATTATAAAGTTTAAATATTTTTTCTATTAGATATGGTTGAAAGACAAGTTAAGGATCTCATTACAAATACAAAAGAGTTCAAAAGATATAATAATAAATCTCAGAATGGGTGTTACATCGAGAAACCCATGACAAACATAACAACCAACTGGAAATAGAGAATTTTTTGCCAATCATCTATTTTTGTAAGACAACCGCACAATAAAAGAAAAGAAAAAGCCCTCTCAGAAGAGCCATAAGATACCAAACATCGAATAGATGGAACAAAAAATTCAAGATAACATTGATTGCAACCTACCACCATCTTAAACTAAACCTTTGTGAAATAGACATAAAAGCTCTACTACCATAAAAAACCAAACAGGGAATAAAGAATCCTCCCCCAATTTTTCGCTTCCACTAAACTTTTGCGCAACAACATCCAAAGATCCCCAAAAACATTTAGGTCACTTCTAATCTTTCTTAGAATGTTGCATCCCACTTTCTTGCCTCCGCCCCCACCGACCACCCCCAAATATGTCATGTTGGACTCAAATCTTCTATCATTTTTCTTCCTATTTACTCTAGTCCATGCTCCCTTGTCTTCTATAGATTTTGTGGCTAAAGGAATTAGGATTTCGAAAGAATCAGAGGGTTGAGATTTGTCTTTCATTCAAACCACAACCAATGGTTATGCCCTTGGAGTTTCAAAAAGAATATTAACACCCTTAACAATAATTGGAATAGGGGTTTCCAATGCCAAAACTCATCCCCTTGTATCTAGATTTGGTGGGTCTACCTTGGAGTCCCCCTTTGTGTCAGAAAAGTCAGCACTGGCATCATTTAGAGTAGGAGACACAAGGTCATCAGAAGATGAATTTAAATCACCACTCATGGATTTATTGGCATTCACAATGAGATTTGAAAGGTAGAATTTAGACCACCAGGAGGTTTCCTTCTTTTTTCTATGATTACTACAGTCTTTAGTCAAATGCCCTATGTTGAAATAGCTACAACATAACATTAATCCTTCATAGTTGAGGGGTTGGGACCATGAACATTTTCCTACTTACAAGATAACATTTTTAGTAACATCTTTTGAGGTATCAACATTCACCAAAATTATGGCAAAGGTGGTGTGGGAAAAATAGTAGTTATACGGTGTGTTTGCAAAAATTTACCCAAAGATTTGCCTATAACTTTAAAGTTGTGTTCACCCCATAATTGAAAAGGAAGGTATGGAAGTTGAATCTAAATAGGTCTTTCATTCAGAGGTTCAGTAAGGGGGTTAAAGAAGGGGCACTAGAGTTTTATGATTAAAGGGTGGAGATTGAAACTTCAAAACTGATTTTAAATCAAATCCTTGTCCTCACTATAATATAAAAACAACAATGAAAAATATCTTAGAACTAGGATAAATCTCGAGCCTACCTTACAAGAGAGGTTTCTTGTTTTTTGAGATCCATGCATGGAGGTCTTGGAGTTTTAGCCAAAGATTAGTGAATCTGCATGTGACACCATTGGATGCAAATTATTCTTCATAGGAGAGCACTTCCTTAGTCTCCTTCTCATCAAATATCACCACTATTATGGAAGGAGTAGGTTTGAGAGCCCTGGGTACAAATCTGGTGTTGGTTTGGAGGCCGCTTTAGCAAAAGATTTTGACTTATGTTTGAAATCAGCCATGTCTTCCAACCGTGTGAAGAAGAAACGCCTATCCATAGGGGTACCAAATTTGGGTTTGGCATCTCCTTCAAAGCAATAGGGCTATAAAAATCCTTCCCCACCCATGTTCCAATCTTGAACTGATTTGATCCTGAGGAGAGGCGCTTTAGAGAATGGCGACAGAGCTATCCGCCGAAGGGAAGATGTGATGAACACCTACGGAACTTCGTAGGGAGGCCGAAATAAAATCATGTTGCCATGGTCCTCTTGACCCAGACTGCATGGGGGAGGGCGGTCGAGGGTTCATCCCTCCATTAGGTAGAATACCAAACATAGAAAATACTTTCCCTATGCCTTGTATAGAACCGACCAGTAGAGTTTGGGGTGTTGGATCTGGGTGAGCACTATCGTAATAGTAGGAAAAGAAATGAAGGAGATTTAAATTTGCCCTGGGCAGGAAGGATCCTATAGAGCCATTCGTGAGCGACATGGGGCATTGGATTTTAAAAAAATGATAAAGACGTTTTAAGCATCCATTTTAAATTAAATTTTTGAGAAATCTATTTTAACTAATTTTGATGTTTTTGATATATTAAAGTGATACTTTCCACATGTTCTTGTTTTTACATATAAAATAAACATATTGAAAACATTTAAATATAATTTCATTTAAATATTTTTAAAATTAAATTAAATTTATTTTGATTTTTTAGTACTAATTTATATTTATATATATATATATATATATATATATATATATATATATATATATATATATATATATATATATAAAATTTTACATATAAAATATATATATCAAAAACATTTGAATACAATTTAATTAAATTTAGTTTAATTTATATTAATATTTCTCAGGCATTAAAATAATATTTTCTATAAGATTCAATTTTTAAATATAAAGTATATACATTGACCCAAACATAAAAAGACACCGAAAAATATATACTTTGGAACATCTTCATATTTCTAATATCTAATTTAGATAAACATATTTATTCTTATTCAATTCATAACTCACACATACCACATTTTATCCATGTTTATATATACACATTTACCCCTCTCATATGTTTCACACACGTGAAAGGAATGTATGATTTGGTTCTTAATAATTAGTTAAAATTCTCTTCATACATTTATTTTTTAGATATAAAGTATATACATTAACCCAACATAAAAATACATTAAAAAACATATGAAATACTTGAACATTATTTGGAATATCATCTCCATATTTCTAACATCTAATTTAGATAAATACATCTCTTCTTATTTAAATTATAACTCACATGTACTACACTTTATCTATATCTATATATACACACTTACCCCTTTCATACGTTTTCACACATGTGAAAAGAAAGTATGATTTAGTTCTTAATAATTAGTTAAAATTTCCTTCATACATCCAAATTTTAGATATAAAATATATACATTAACCCAACATAAAAAGACATTGAAAAATATATGATATACCTTAGCATAATTTGGAACATCTCCACATTCTTGACATCTAATTTAGATAAGCACATCTCTTCCTATTTAAATTGTAACTCGTGTACTATACTTTATCTATTTTTATATATATACACTTACCTCTCTCATATGTTACATAGATGTGAAATGAATACATGATTTAGTTCTTAATAATTAGTTAAAATTCCCTTTATACATCCAATTTTTAGATATAAAATATATATATTGACCCAACATAAAAAGACATTTAAAAACATATAATGTACCTTAACATAATTTAAAACATCTCCACATTTTTAAAATCTAATTTAAATAAACACATCTCTTTCTATCTAAATTGTAACTCACTATACTGCACTTTATTTATGTTTATATATACACACTTACCCTCTCATATATTTACTAATAATTAATTAAAATTCCCTTCAAACTGCACTTTTTTGGTACGCTTCACATCAACCTTGGCCCATAGTAGGTTCGTACTAGTTTTTTAATTGTACATAGGTACCGCAAAATTTGAAAAGGATGCTGACAACTAATCATAGAAAATCAAATTTAATGTAAATCTAATGCCAACAATTTTACAATTGTAAATATTAAGTAAATGCATTTCATAGAAAGAAATCCGTGCTTTTGTTAAAATACATATTGCAGGGCAAAAATGCATCCAAGAGGGGGAAACAGATAGAGAAGTGCAGATGTAGAGAAACAATCTGGATAATTTTTCTATTATGTTATTTGCATATCATGATGTTTATAATTTTTAATATTTTTATTATCACCCACTTAAAATTATGATATTTGTAATTTTTTCTTTTTGATTATATCAAATTCTTAAATATGAAAATTTATGATACATTTTATAAGGTATAGATTAAGTTATTTTCAAGTAGGTAAGTTGTTTAGTCATTAGATAAACAAAGGTACTAAAAGCCTTGTGAAGCAACATAAAATGAACAAGTAATGTTGTCTAAATAAAAACATAGTTAATTTTTGAAAGCAGCATCAGATTATAAAGATTCTTGTTCTTAATTATATTGGAAATTTGAGTTGTCATCACATTGATGTATGCTTAAAGATTTGTGGTAACTATTTTTATTTTGTATTGTTTTACAAGGATTTGAGTATTCTTATCTATCCAGTGAGTAATCTATTAATACATTTGGAAAAAAAAATTATTATATTAAATTGTAGTGTTAAAAATTATAATATATTTTTTTGGTTATTTTGATTTTGTTTAAAATATACTTTTTCTCTTACCAAAACTAAATACCATTTTTTTTTTTTGATAAAATTCATTTTTTTAAAAGTCAATATAATTTTGATGCAATCATATTTTTAGAATGAACTTCACATATTTTAAAACAAAAACATAAATTTTATACAATTTTATTTGGAAAAAAATTGCAAATGATTACAGGGTATTAATATTGTAGCATATGGATAAAATATCATTTCATGAAAAAGATGCAAATTCAACAGGCGATTATAAAAAAGTGGTCTCTCTTTATAAATTTGATAAAAGTCATGTTCCACATTTGTAAGAAAATATAAGAAAGGGATCCAAATCTAGACACTACGCTCCCCATTCGAAAATATATTTTAAATGATACATACAATCCTACTAATCTGGAGGAATCTTACACTAATTCCAATTTTGGTTTTCATGTTGATTATGGAGTTGATAATACATACAATGCTACTAATCTGGAGGAATCTTACACTCATTCAAATTTTGGTTTTCTGTTGATTATGGAATTGATAATTGTTGACTAACAGGATTCAAAAATGGAGGAAATCATTTTATTAACACAAACATTTCAGATACCACAACAGCGAGCACAAGGCTGAGCTCAAGGAGAAATTTAAGCGCATGTGTAAGTTGACCTATTCTGCTCTAGTACAAATCTATAATCAACTGATGATTTTGGGGCATGTTTATGTTGCAGGGGAGAAATGGATGACAAGGAAGAGGTACAAGTATCTTCTCACTGGGGATATATTGAACGAGAACCCCGACGTGTGCACGTACATGGCCCGCTCGTTGGATGCTGGGCAGGACATTGGTGAAGGTGCCCAAACTGGGAAAGGAGGAGGCTGCCCAAGCCGAAAATAACCCACCGCATCTTCTCCACCGCCAGCGGTGTCATCATGGCCGGCGCCGAAAATTACTTGGTGTCGTCAACAGTGCTGCTTTGCCGGCGGCACGGTTCTCCGAGTGGCCAAGGACCTCGGCGAGAACAACCGCGGAGCACGAGTTCTGGTCGTCTGTAGAGAAATCTTCGCCGTCAGCTTCCGCGGCCCCTCCTACACGCACCTCGACAGTCTGGTCGGGCAGGCCATCTTCGGCGACGGCGTGGCCGCTGTGATCGTGGGAGCGGACCCCGTCCCTGAGGTACAGAAGGCCTCTTTCGAACTACTGTGGACTGCTCAGACCGTTGTTCCTGAGAGAGATGGGGCTGACCTTCCATCTTAAAAAACACCTGCCGGTGTTGATCTCGAAGAACATCGAAAAGGCCCTGGTGGAGGCTTTCCAGTAATTCAACATCTTAGACTGGAACGAGCTGTTCTGGTTTGCCCATCCGGGAGGGCCTGCTATTCTGGACAAGGTGGAATCAGAACTCCAGTTGGACCCAAGGAAAATGCGAGCCACGAGACACATTCTGAGCGAGTACGGCAACATGTCCAGCGCATGCCTGCTCTTTATCTTGGACTAGATGAGGAAGTCGTCTGCAGAAAATGGAAATGCAACCACAGGAGGACTGGACATGGGCGTTCTGTTTGGGTTCGTACCCGGACTCACTGTGGAGACAGTTGCTCTCAAGAGCGTTCCCAACCCATAAAATCTGCCTCTGCGGAGCTCACACCGAATTTGGCACCATGTTTTTATGCATTGTCAACTTTCCAACCTTTACTTTAATCTGCATATTTGATAATCAAGTGCATATTTTGCAATTGCGGGGAAGAGTTTATGTACGAATAAATACATTTAGTGAGAATTTGGAAGAAATTAAGGCTTATGTACTTAGACAAAGGGAAAATGTCCGGTATTTATTAAAAACCTCTGCAAAAATAGAAGATAAGGCTCATGTAATTATTTAAAGGGTGGACGCTTGATATTTAAAAACTTTTGAATGAAATAATTATTAAATTTATTTTTAGTTGAAGTTGATTAAGAATCTTAAAATTTATTGGAGATAAAAAGAAACGAGTATTATTTTAAATGAAATGATTATTTAAATTGTTTTTCCATTTTAATGAAAGAAAATAAAGTTGATAAGAAATCTTCATATTGATAACAGTGAAAATTTAAAAGAACATTCTTTTAAATAAAATAATTATTTAAATTACATTTTTTCTCTTCAAAACAGACATTAATTATTTGAGTCATTTTTTATTATTTTATAAAATAATTAAAATTAATAAAAAATAAAATGTTAAAAAACATTCCCTTAAACAAAATAATTATTCAAATCATTTTCTTTCTTCTTTGTTAATGTTTAATTTTTGAAATATAAGAAATGAATTATGCAAATGATGCCATGTTTTATGTCATTTTAAATTTTGTTAAAGAAACTTCATTTTAAAATTAAAGTGCATCAAGAAGACTACCATTTTCTAACCATTCAAGAAATCAGATTCAATTTAGCCAACTTTAAGAAATGGTGACCATTCAATAAAATGTTTCATGTTTCTTTATGACTTTTATAATTTTCACAGGTATGGAAAGGTGCATCATTTAGACAGATTGAACACTGCTCATATTAGTGAAGTTGACTTTCAATTGCATTGAAGGTTTATTAATAAGACATATGCTTACTATTAATTATCTAAGGTGTTTGGATAATTGATGTATTCAATGCGAGCCCTTTTAAGGGATTAAGAATTGCAATTTAAAAATCATCAAAAATAAAATAAAATGTTGACTACACATCAAAAGTGAAATGAGTTTAAGGTATTTATTGGTTTAAGATTTATATATTTTAAGAGTCTCTAAAAAAATTATTTTAGTTGATGTAAGTATGTTGATAATTTAATTTGACAATAATTAATGAGAATGTGAAGAGTTACAAATAAAATTTATTCCCTTTTTTTTAATCATTCTTCATCACAAATATCAATCTACTTACTTTTATTATTTTTAATATTAAATTCCATAAGATAAAATTAATTTAGTTGTTGCCTTCACATCCTCTTTTTATGTATTTTTAGTAAGAAAAATTTATATTTTTCATTGACATTAAATTTTTAAAATTTTAATAATATTTAATTAATTAAAAATACAAAATTTTAGACATAATTAATTATATGTATTTAAAGTTTAAATATTTATAAATGATATACTCATGTAGCATTTAATTTCCTAATAACTATAATTATAATTTGCAGATCATATTTTTTGTGTTGGCATATACATCATTTTTTAATTATATTATCAAAAATTATGTAATATAAATTTCTATTGCATTATGCCATGTTTAATGTGAATCTAAATGTAAGTATTTTACAAGCTATTTTTATTAGCTGAGGATAAAGGCTTCTAAGATTGCAGCTAAGAATCAAGGAGGATTTTGAATTCCCTTGCAACTTATTACAAACTCTTCATAGTTAGATAAAATAATAACGTGAAAAATTGAACATCAAGAAAAAACCATCTACAATGAAAAAATAAAACATTGCAAAATAGATGAAAAAATTCTACAAAAAATTCACCCAAAAAGTAACAAAAAAATACGACAAACAAAAAAATAGAGCAAAATAGGGGAGTCGATTACTCCTTTTGAGAACCAAATATCATAAAACAATAGTCCCTATGAAATTACAACCAATGTTCATAGCTTCATCACCATTACAACCCACCTTATGGGGGAAGATTTTTGAAGCAAAACCAATGTTGAAACTTCCCTCTTTATTCCTTCGAACAAGAGCCTAACTGTTCTTTTTAGAGTCTAGAGAAAAGGGCATAGGAATTTTAATTGAGCATATTTACTTAAGGTTTTTAGGAGTATAAAAATTTGAGTCTCTAGATGGAGAGGATATACATGCCTTAGAATCACTAAAAAAATGAGTTGGGGTCTTTGATATTGCAGGCTTAACACTTGAGGTGGGGATTTCAACGTCATCCAAGGATGAGACTGCAACATCACTATCAATGTTATCCCTGAATAAATTAATATGGGAGGGGAAGAAATATTTCCAACAAGATGTTTCCTTCTTGCTTTTGAGATTGTTGCATTCCATGGTCAAATGGCTAGTGTTAAAAATAATCATGACATTAAAAAAACAAGCCTTCATAATAAAAGGATTGAGACCATGAGTGGTCACTAGCAACCAAATTATACATGTTTCTTATGACTTTTACAAATTTCATAGGGATGGAAAGGTGTGTCTTTTGGATAGATGGATCACTACCCATATTAATGAAGTTGAATTTTAAATTGTCATTTTTAATGATGAACATTTATTAATAAGATATATGTTCACTATTAATTGTGTAATATGCTTGGATAATTGATATATTCACTGTGAACCCTTCTAATGGATTAAGAAGTGCAATTTAAAAATCACCAATTAAAAAAATTAAAATGTTGAATACACACCATTTTCTAAGGGACTATGTTTTTATAATATTTCAAAAGAAGAGCTCTAGTTGGGATGAAAATTCACAAGTAAAGTGAGTTTAAAGTGTTTTTGTTTTTATAATATTTCAAAAAAAGAGCTATAGTTGGGATAAAAATTCACAAGTAAAGTGAGTTTAAAGTGTTTATTATTTTGAAGATTAATAGCCTTGAAGAGTTTGCTTGAAAATAATTATAGTTAATGTAGGTACCATTGATAATTTAGTTTCATAATAATCAATATAAACATGAAGGGTTAAAAATACAAATATCCCCTTTCCCGCATTATTCTCTATCACAAATATTACTCTACCTAATTTTATGATCTTTAATGTTAACCTCAACAGGACAAAATTTGTTCAGTTGTTACCTTCATCCTCTTTTCATGTATTTTTAGTAAGGAAAAACTATATTTTTCATTGGCATTCATTGACATTTAATTTTTTAAACTTTAACAGTATTTAGTGAATTAAAATTTGTAATTTTTTAATACTTTTTTATTGCATGCACTTGTTATTTAAATTATTGTAGATGATACACTCATGTAGCATTTATGTTCATAAAAACTAAAATTATAATTTGCAGATCATAGTTTTTGTGTTGGTATATACATTAGTTTTTGTCATATTATCAAATATTAAAAATTATCTAACATAAATATATATTACATTATGCCATAACTAATGAGAATCTGAATGCAAGTATTTTTCAAGATACATTTATTAGTTGAAGGTAAATAATTTAAAGACTGGATTTAAGAACCAGGGAGGGTTGTGAAAGGCTCTTATCCCCTAATACAAGATCTTCACAATCAAATAAAATATTAGAATTCAAAATGGATCAACAAAAAACAACCATATACAATTGAAAATGAAAACATGGTGAAATAGATGAAATTTTTTTGTGAAAATTCACCCAGGAAGAAGTGAACAAAAAACAACAAATACATAAATAGATAAAAATAGGGAAGGAGACCGCTCATTCAATGAACCAAATATCATAATACAACAATCCATATACAACTAAAACCAAGATTCAAAGCTTCACCAACATTGTAACCCACCTTATGGGGGAAAATATTTAAAGCATGGCCAATGTTGAAACATCCCTTACTCTTCCTTTGGCCAAGAATTTAATTTTTCTTGTCAGAGTTTGGAGAAAAGGGTAGAGAAATTTTAATTGAGCCTATTTTCTAATGGTTTTTAGGAGCACAAATAGTCGAGTCTCTAGATGGAAAGGATGGAGAAGCCTTGGAATCTCTAACCAAAAGAGTCAAGGTCTCTGAAGGTGAAAACTTAACACTTGAGGTAGGGATTTTGAGTTCATCTGAGAATGAGTCTAAGGCATCACTATTTGAGTCAGCCCTGAATAAAATAAGATGGGGGGAGGAAATATTTCCACTAATATATTTTATTATTCCTTTTCAGATTGATGCAATCCATGGTCAAATGGCTAGTGTCAAAATAACTATGACAATAAAGAAGTAAGCCTTCATAATCAATAGGTTGAGACCATGAGTAGCCATCAACAAACAAATCAATTTTTATGACAAGCTGCTTGTAAGTGTCAATACTAATAAGGATTATAATATAAGTAGTATTGGAAAATGAAAGAGAGGTAAGGTCTTATTGCAGTTACACTCCTAGGGAGTTTTAAATTGCCTTGAATAAAATTTTGGAGTAGAACTAAAGTGGGAGGTAAGGTAGTCAAACCTAAATGGATATTTCATTGAATGGTTTAGTAAGAGGCTTGAAGTAAGAAGACCAATGTTTGAAAATAATAGGATTATGATTTAATCTCCAATATTGGTTGTGAATCATTACTTTATCCTTAGGATAGACAAAAAAAAATAATGAAAAAAACTTTGGTAGAAGGGTAGATATCAATCCTACCTTGCACGAGAGGTTTTCCATGTTCAAATATTTAGGCATGTAAGTTAGGAAGTTTGGGAAAGAGGTTAATGATAATGAAAGTGAAGCCCATTGAAGATACCCATATTTCATGCTAAGCACTTCTTCATTCTCTTCATCATTGAACAACATAATTGGGGCTAATGTTACAAGCTTAAGGGGTTTCATATCAGACATGGATGTAGGTTTGGAGTATATAACTTATGAAAATAAATATGTGGTCACATCCCATAGATTTTTACTTCCATCCATGATGGGTCCTAAATTCTACCCATTTCCATCGAAGTTGGACCATGGATTTTCACTTTTTCCTTCTGGTGTCTTCTAATTGTGATTCATGGCTTCCCTTATTCTAGCTAATGCCAAACACCAATCAATAGTTCACTTAAAAAAATTATCACATGCATGATCAAATATAGTCCCTCCATTGAGTTAGTTTCTTTTAGCAATTCATCTATCTCCCTTCGTTGAGGGATTAAGGTTCTACACAAGACACTGAATGGTTGGAATATTTGAAAAAGCCATGGGTGGAAGGTTCAAGAGATGGAATGAACTGTGATCACATTTTTTTTTCTTTAGATTAATTGGTATTAATTTTTATTATTATGTAATATTAGATGTGTAAGTTTCCATGGTAAAATAATGTTTATGAACAACATTGTTTTTTGGTTAGCTAGTGGTTGTAATTAAGAAAAAACATATTGTGATGGTGTGATTACAATTAAGTAATAAAATATATTTGTGATGATTATAGGATCAATAGTACTTACCATCGTAAGATAGACTTAAGGGGTTACCATGAATTTAAAGACTAGACATGGGCATTCTGTTTGGACGAGATGAGGAAGTCATCTGTATAAAAAGGATATGCAACCATAGGAGGAGGACTGGAAATGGGCATTCTATTTGGGTTTGGGGCTGGACTCACTATGGATATGGTTTCTCTCAATATTATTCCCATCCAATAAAGACTACCTCTTCAAATCTCACAGCGAATTTGGTATCATATATTAATGCTTTGTGAATTTTTAAACGTTTTGTTTAATCTGCGTATTTTACAATCACCTTTCAATAAAGGGCATATTTTAAAATTATAGGGAAGATTTGTGTATGAATAAATACATAGTGATAGTTGATTAGTGAGAATTTGGAAGAAAATAAGACTTATGTAATTATAAAAAGGGGAAATGTCCATTATTTCTTAAAAACGTCTAGGAAAATAAGGGATAAGGCTTGTGTACTTATTAAAAGGGTGAATGTTATATATATATATATATATATATATTCAATGAAATAATTATTTAGTTTAGTTTTGGTTTTATAAAAATAAATTAAAATTGATTATGAATCTTGAAATTTATTGGAGATAAATTGAAAAATTATTATTTTAAATAAAATTATTATTCAAAATTTTTCACTTTAATAAAAAAAAAAAATGTTGATAATAAATTTTAATATTAATAGGAGGAAAAATGAAAAAGGACATTTTAAAAAATGAAATAATTATACAAATCACGTTCTTTCTATGTAAAAAATAAAATTAAATGTCCAAATCAATTCTTCTTATTTTGTAAAAATAATTAAAATTAATGAAAGGTAAAATGTTAAAAGATATTGCTCTCAAGGTTATACATCAACGGTATGTCATTGTAATGGTGACCACTAGGTCACAAGTTCTAAGTCTTGATTGAATCGTGAGTGTTAGGTGGGGAACTAATGTAAACTCACAAGATTAGTTCATTTGACTCACCCTATGATAATGTGTTGAAGTGTGTGCTAGATCGCTAGATCCAACACAATAATAATACTATACCAAAAAAATTGCAAGACACCCTCAATTACAAAAAGAAAAATGTTAAAATATATTATTTTATATAAACTAATTTTCTTAATCATTTTCTTTCTTTTTTCATTATGTTTAATTTTATAAGTAAAATAAAATTCCATTTAACTAAAATTGATGGCACACATTTCTTTATAATACTTTTAAACGAGTGAAAATATTGTGAATTGTGCAAATAATTCCATGCTTTATGTCATTTTATTTTATTTTTTAAAAGAAACTTTATTTTAAATAATGTGCTTTAAGAAGACTACCATTTTCCAAATGTTTAAGATATCAAAAACAATTTAACCAATTTTAAGAAATGGGGACCATTATTTAAAACGATTCATGTCTGTTATGACTTTTAAAATTTACAAAGAGATGGAAATGTGCATCTTTTGGACGGGTGGATCGTTTCTCATATTAATGAAGTTGACTTTCAATTACACAATGCTTTTAATGTTGCATGCTATTAATAAGCCCTGTGTTCATTTTTAATTGTGTAAGTTGTTTGTTTATTTGATATATTAAATGTGATCCCTTCCAAGGTCTTAGAAGTGAAATTTAAAAATCGTCAATTAAAAAATGAATACACATCATTTTTAAGGGGAATGTGCTTTAATAAAATATCAAAATAAGGGTTTTAATTGGGAAGAACATCTCATAAGTGAAGTGAGTTTAAAGTGTTTATTGGTTAAAAACCAATAGCTTTCAAGACTTTGTATGAAAATCATCTTACTTAATATGGATTTCATTGATAATTTCATTTCACAATAATCAATGTAAATGCAAAGATTTGTAAATACAAATTATCACTTTTCTTTCATTATTCCCAATTACAAATATCAATTTAACTATTCTTTTGATCTTTTATGTTCACCTGAATAGAATAAAATTTGTTCAATTCTTTCCTTCTTCCTTTCTTAATGTATTTTTAGTAAGAAAAATCTATGTATTTTATTGACATTCTAGTTTATAAACTTTATAAAAATAATAGTATTTGATCAATTAAAATTTATATTTTGTGACAGATTTTACTGTACATATTTATAACGTAAATACCTATAGATGATACGCTAAGTTTAACCAACATGTACAAACTTGAATGTATGCTGGCATCGCCGCAGACCCCACTTTTCCATTGAAAAGTCTATTTTTGTTCCTTCTCCTCCATTAATGGCCATGTGAACTGATGACTTGTGGTTAATATGGCAGTCCATGTGGTAGTTTGGGAGAGCGGTTCCAATGGCAGTTTAACTTTTCAAACAAATTTGAATTTTAAAAAGCCCACTCAAACTCCTCCCGCAACGAAAACAATAAACCAGCTTGTGTGTAAGCATTGTACGGAGGATCAAAATATATTATATTTTGACAGTGGCAAGTGGCGATTCTCATTATTTAATTTTGGAAAGCCTTATGAGGAAGTAGGTGCAATGTTCGATTCCATCAATTCCAAACCACTTTCAATCCCGAAGGCATTGGAAGAATTTAACACCCCAAAGCCAATATACTGGGAATACCAGGACATAGATGTTAATGGAAAGCTCAAGACTTTAGAACCCAGATATGTCATGGAGGTAATTTAAATAAAATATTATATCTAAAACTAATTCAAATTCAATGGGATGTCTATAGGAAAACACTTTTTTCTGATTATCGTGTATGCCCAAATACAGATATTACCTTTGGCATAGCACCTCATTGATATGTTGGTGACATCACTGTCTTAATAAAAGGAGATGTGAGCGGCTTACAAGTGATCAAGGATGGTAAATGGGTTTCGGTAGAACCATACCCATTGCCTTTGTGGTGAATTTGGCAGATCAACTTCAGGTTTATAGTAAAATAAATAATATGGCCTATATGTAGAATTCCCCTATTCGAAATTGGAGGTCTAAAATTTGGATTTTTTTTGTTTGGGTTTTTAAATTAGGTTGGAGCAATGGAAGATTGAAGAGCATTGAGCACTAGGCTATAACCAATACTACCATTGCTCATATAACTATTCTTACCTTCTAAGGGCCTTCTTTGGATACCTTCTTACTCCTACAAAATCCATGGTGGACAAAGAGCATCCGATGTTGTACAAAGGATATAAATTTGAAGAATACATGAGATTATTCTATAATCATTGATTGAAAAGCAAGAGCATTTTGGATGTCTTCAATACATATTTTTTTCTAATGATGTAATTGAGTGATGGATTATTTCCATAGTTACCATGTTCGAAAAATTTGGTTTGTTTGGAAGGGGGAAAAAGTTCGGAAGTTCGGAATTATATATATATATATATATATATATATATATATATATATATATATATATATATATATACGCACAATATTTCAATCTACTAAGGAATGAACATTAATTTAAGTTTAACACTTGCAAAAATGAGAAATGCATAAGAATTTCAAATTTGAATTACATTAAAGATAGCAAAATATTCATAGTTTAGAGCCTAAGCTCAAAATTGATATAGAACTTAAGTTTCAAACATTTGCAACATTAAACCCAACTTCAAAATCAAAACTAGCACTAGCACTAGCACCATCGTTCATTCATTCATTCATTACTTCAAAGACAAAATGTACATTCAAATCTAGAATAAATCATCTCGATTGCCCACAAAATCATGAATGCCACTCCCATTATTTTTCAACTTTATCATTTACTGACACTTTCTCTCACAAGGGCTCATTGGTGCATTGAATCTCACAGAGTGCATGCCTTAAGGGGTGCACTGGGAATGGGGTGGGATCAGCTTGTGGCACTTTGCGAGAGATATTTTCATAATATTCTATCATGCATACATCCCTTCATGCAGCGTTCATACCTCCTATGATGTCTCCTTGAAATCTTGAAACCTTGAAATATGGCTAAGTTTGAAACCCTAAAACCCTGTAATCTGACTAACTCTGAAATATGATAGGATCCTCCAAAACCTAGAATTTGCATTATAGCTCCTAGCGGTCCGAAACCCCTCTCAAACATCCTAAAAGTATATAAATAAAATATAACTTAAAGTATAAGAAACTAGATGTCTTAAATGTTTATTTTATTTATATACTATTGGGTTCGGAAAAAAAAAAAAAGGTTATTCGGTCAAGTTCGACCGCACAAATTCGGTCCATGCCATTTGTTCGGTTCGAACCGAACATGAGCCATGTTTGGTCGAACATGGTAACTATGATTATTTCTGTACACAACACAAATTATGGTATACACCTCTTGTTGTTGGAACAGACATATTTTTGTATGAACACTATCGATATGTAGTACTGTTCTAATGTACACATTGCATACTACAAAATTGGATATAAAAAGTAGACAATATTAAAATCTATGATATCTCTATACATAGCTCAAGGTCATAGATGAAGAGTTTGCATGTTCCCATCTATGGCTAATGTACATAGTGATGGATTGGTTTTGTACACAGAATAAAGGTTTGAAGCACAATTTATATATGTCTTTTTCTTGTGTGATTCTTGAGAAAGACTTAATTGCTCATTTTGTTTATTTTGAGGTAGTTATACTTTACAATCCCCTTGAGATATTTGATTGTTTGGTGATATCAATATACTTCCATTCTTCTTTCTAGGTTCACTCATTTGAGGTCATTTTTAAATAAAATTTTGTTGGGATGAGATTTAAAATTATTGATGCAGTGAGGGATTCATTCATTGATATCTCTACCCTTTAATGAGATATAAAATATGAGATTTATAAAACATATCCTAACACAATTAGTGGTATACATAACACTAAATACTAAAAAAAATCCTCTTATTCATGAATCGATTTTTAATCTACTAAAAGAGATTCATTATATTAAAGAGAAGAGTTATTTTCATCACGCCATCAATATCCATGAATCAAACTCATTCAATAAAAATCTCAATCTCTAACACTTATATTATGAAGTCTCATCACTCTGATGACATATAAACAACAAGAATTAATTCACCATTAATTGCTGATCTTAACACTTCATCATACCAACAAAACATTCTATGGAAAAAGAGATGAGAATTGAGTTTTTGGAGATCACCACGAATTTTTGGGGATAAAGCATACTCAAAATCATTTACATAGATCTTTTCTCTCTCTATTGTGAGGCTTAATTATTTAATAAAACTAAAAAAATGCCATTAATATGCTAATCACAACTCACTCAAACTTGTTAGGAGAGGATGGGATGAAAAACCAATCTCAAAAATGTGCCCAAAATTTATGAAGTTGATTTGGACTTCCATCCTTGACTTGGTCACGATGCGCTTCTCAAGGAAAATGGCTAAAAATAAGATGATCTATTTGTCAACTGATCCTCCTTATTTCCCACTTCTATTTGAATTTTCAATGTGACAAAAAAATACAATCTAAGTCCTTGGTTTTGTTTCTCTCTCCATAAATGGATTATATATGGATATCTAGGCTATATTTAAACCAATATCACTTACGACTATTAGATTTTTATTTTTTATTATATTTTGATTGTGTTAGATAACCAAACTTACTAAGGATAGGCTTTGTTTAAACGTTGAGGGATTATGATTCGGAGGGTTAATCCCTCATTCTCATTCCTATTCAAAAAATTTAAGTGACACATAATCTATATTGACTTGTCATTTTTATTTCTCATGTAGTTTATATCATAGGAGATTACCTTACCCTTTTAGAAAAACATGTGGTGGTTGGCTCTTTCAGAGTGCTCTACCAAAACTAATTTAGTGTGGCAATTCTTCCTTAGGTCTTCAATTATATCTTGATCAATCCTTCATCTTTATCCTATGTAAACTATGTCACAAACTATACATTTTATTTTGGTACCCACTCCTAAACCTTGGGTTTACATTATCCATGGAAAATCAAAGGAAACTCATAAGAATTCCTTCTAATCAATGAGAAACCCATTCCAAATAAGACACAAAAATCCAATGTTGGTTTTTACTTTCTCTGTGAACCTACAAATGCTCTCTCTTATTTCAAACAATTCCTTGTTGATTTTCTTAGCCTTTATGACACTCAAAACAAACTCCTTTTTTAGATGTTCTGATTCTTGGTCTACATGATCCCCATTTGCCATCCTCTTGGCTCTTGTGGACAGGGCTTTGAGATAAAATTATTTCTAAGATTAGTGGTGATGGGACTTTGTAAGAATCCATATCTTAATATGTCTCCTTTATATATACTCTCCACATAAGAGGACCATTATATTTACTTATCAAAATCACATCAAGGAATGTTAGGTGACTATTTTTTCTCAACTTCCATAGAGAATTGGATGTTATTACATTGTTTGTTTAGGTGTGTTAGGAACTTCATGAACTCCTCCCTCCCATGTTGGTAGAAAAAATACTATATTAAATATATCTATTCCACCATCTAAGATTCAAAGGGTTTTCCTCAAAGCCTCATTTTCAAGCTCCTCTATTTAGAGGTTACCTACCAATAGAGTCAAAGGACTTTTTACCTTGTCATTTTCCAAACAAATGCAATGCTTGGTTCTATCTAAATTCTTTTCAAAATCCAATTTAGTGGTATGATTCCTCCTTAAGTATTCACACTAACTCTAACTCTAACTATCCATCCTCTTTCTCCTATGTAAATTATCCTAAACCTTGGCTCCACCTTGTTCTTGGAAAGTCTAAGGAAACTCTTGATTATTTTATGTGGGATAAATATGGAACTAATATCATACCTAATAATAATTCTCACTAATATGTTAGAAAACCCTTCCAAATGAAACACGAAAACCCTCTATTGGGTATTCCTTTTTCTAAAAATGCGCAAATTTAATATTTATCTTACTTTATTTAGATCCATGTTGATTTGTTTACTGTTATAGCCACTAAATAGAAACCACTTGCTTAAATGAATTATTTATTGGTCTACATGATCCTCATTTTCCACCCTCTGGGATTGCTGGTGATGGTACACTGCATGGACACATTTCTTAGTATGGGTCTCTTTTATGTATACTTTCCTTGTTATAGAACCATCCTCATTCCTTATGAAAATAACATTAGGAAAGTGTAGATGTCCATTTTTATCAACTTTCATGGTAAATTTAATTTTCTAACACTACTTCCTTAGGTGTGCTAAAAAATTCATCAGATTATACCTCCCATGCTTCTAACATAAATTCCTATCAACATATCTCTTATGTCATCTTGGAAATAGGAATGTTATCCTCAAATCCTTATTCTCAAGCTCCTCCATGTACTGATTAGCTACCAAAGGAGATAGAGGAGAAACCATTTCTAACCCTTCCTTTAGCTCACAATATTTATCTTGGAAGTTGAATAAAATAAATATCAATCACAACTCCATGGAGAGGTCATTTTATTTGTAACCATTCCTAAGGCCCCTTAGATAGAAATTACAAATATCTATGTACTTGTGTTAGTATTTTTATGTAGTGGGAAATTTAAAATAAAATATGTTTCATCTTTCACTTAATTTGAGTTACACACCTTATATATTCTTTTTTCCCAAGGTACTTCAAATTTAACTTATCTTAGAACAAGTTATACAAATCATAAAATAATCAACATAACTTTTCCAACAATATTCCTCTACACATACTTCTAAGTCATTTCCCCAAAACCATTAGCCATTAAATACCTATTCATGTCTCTCATGGGCCCATACCTACACACTATGTTCTATACAAAGGCCCAAACAACACGACCCTTAACTTGCCTTTCCACTACTACAAAAACTAGACTCTAAGAACATTGGTTTATGAACCCCAAACTTTCCAAAAATTGAGGTCCATGGTTTTGGCCATTCAATAAATTGAAGTATATTTTAACCAAGTGGTTTGTAATGGTTCTTATCCAAATTATAGTCATCATGTTTCTCATGTTTATCCTAATTCCAACCTCCCTTTTCATGACCCTTATTATTGTTTATGTCTTCAAACCTATGGTAAAATTATAGATGAATTATACCCTTAATATTACAAACAATATAAACACAGGTCACCTATAAGAGTGAAAATTTCTAACACTTCCTCCTAAAATGCCCATAGTGTTTCAGGGCCTTCATGTTACTGGGGCCTATCTTTAATACTTGACTGATCCCTATGTTAAACATGTTAGGGGCATTGCTTTTCATAGAAATTTCCATGAGTTACTGAAGTTCAAGGTCAAGAATGACCATATAAAACTTAATACCTTCACAAAGACAGTAAGGGACTTGATACCTCATGATGTTGTAGTCACCAAATCTCTTCTTTATAACTCAAGAAGAATAATATTTGGATTGGGTAATCATTCAAACTATTGTTTACACTAGTTATTTTACTAGTTAGTGTACATGGATTTCAAAACTATGTCCATCCTATCACTAAGACTAGAGGCTCTATAATAAAGAAACAACCAAATGAATATTTTATGAACATATAATTAATATGTAATCTACCCCTTTATGACATTTTATAGGTTCAATCGTACAAACATATAGATGTTAGAGGATTGGGTAAGTTAAATACAATGAAAATGCTTAAGACTAGCCTATTTTCCTTCAAGGATCACAAGTTCCATTTGTAGGTTCTCATAGGAAATTCCAAAGAATCCTCTCATGCTCTAATTGTTGGATTTTTAGCCAATTGTTGCTTAAATAATAAATTGTGTGGTACATATAAGACAACTTTCACATGCAATTAAAATGACAAGATGTGATGATATTTTACATAATCCATTCCAATAGGAACACCTATCTTAAAAACAAAATGTACTTCATGTTTAGAATCTTCAAATCATATCAACAATCATCTAGAACATATACACAACTCTAATGATAATTTATAGGTTGGTTACTTTCTACAAATTTGTAGGTTTTGATGAATGGTAATCCTTATTATTGAAGCACGTGTTAGAATGAATGTGAATATGTCACTAATGGTTCATGATTTTCACCCTATTTTAGGTTTACTCCTATCAATTATACTTTGGCATTGTCCTTAAATGAAGGACCTTATTTTCCTCATCTATCACTACCCATATGAATATTAATTTTTTCACATGAAGTTCCTCATAGCTCCCTTAGACCAAAATATCAAGATATAATTCCAAGAATATCTTCCAAACCTTAGATGAGGGCATGTAACCCTCCACATTGACCAACTATGGAATTATATTGAGATAATAAAATAATCTAATAAGTTGAATTTCCAACCCAAAAATAAAACTCTTCAATGAAAACTATAATTTTTTAATCCAAAAGGATTGGGGAAAATAACCTCTCCATTATTCAAACAAAAAATGTCTAAATCCAATCATGAAAATGGATCAAATTAAATATAACATGTAATTCTTAAACATAAAATAAGGTGTCAGTTTATAGATCATCATGATAATTCCACAACTACCAGGGTGGATCTAAAATCACCTTAGCGATTTCATCCCCATAGAAGCATAAGAAGTAGTGTAGTGATAAAATGATAGTGTGCTCTCAATTCCAATTACTTTTATATCCCTTTACTACATGAAAGGGCTCTCATAACATATGATAAATAGTATCCACAAATCCAAATGAATATACCAAGGTGTGAGTTAAAGTTAGTAGTTTTAAGGTGATTGTAAAGGGAGAAAGAAAGGTACAAAGAGTAATCTGAGTGAGAAAACAATAAGGATATCATTGAACTTGTTATATTAAAATTATTGTAAATATGTTTTGGCCAAAATAAGAAAGTAAATATGATCTATTGCCACTCCCATTTGATATTCCATACACTAAGGTTTCTAGGATAAAATCTATTGTGTCAATTATCATTCTTGTTTCATGTTTATTGTTCAGGATATTTTTAAATTCATAATTTTTGGTACGAGTTATGTTTATGTTTAAAATAAATCTCTACAATAATTTAAGCACTAAAAGAATTCAAAACTATCACTTAAAGTATAATGGAAGTATGTCAACTTTTGTTAATTTTTGAATTCTATTTAATAAACTTAATATATTAGATATAATATTGGTATCAGAGCACGCTATTTTTTTGCACAATATATATAGATTTTGGTTTATTTGTTTGTAATTAACAATATTGAATAAATTAATAATTTATATCTTATGAACCAAAATAATAGGATGAAGGAAATGACTATAAAACATGAAGACAATCTTGTTAAATGGGTTTTTGCTTTACCAACAAGCATGGACATTATGATAAATTCACAAAACAACATATTCATGAAAAAAGAACTCATGGATAGGAAAAAATAAACCATGTACATGGTGATTTGTGTTGTAACCAAAATGTTTGGCATAAGAGAAGAGGATCACCATGAAGGTGATAAATAAGAACTTATGGGTAAAGAGGAATAGCATCCAAGTGCTAAAGGTAAATCCAAGGTAAAGTCATCTCATTATTACACTTTAAAAGTTGAAACCAAAGTTGAGATTACTAATTATGAAAGGAAAGTAGATGTTGAATTGGTTGAATCAAATAGAGGTTAAATTAATTTGCTTAATGTTAGTGAGCCTTAAAAAGTGTATTTATGCATCTCAGAATGGAATGGCATGATCTAATTTAATAATAAATTTATTTAGTTTCTTTTGAAAATAAAATAATCAAGTTATAATGTAGTCATCTAAAATGGAATTTTAATACAATGAGTGTCACTTGAGACCACCTTATCCTTAGCTTAGCACTAGACCTATCTTAAAGCCTCTCTTGATCATTTTCCATATTTTGTATATGTCCAACCCATTCCTAAATATACCAAATGTATCATTGAACCTTCACTTATGAACTTAGGTCTCTTTTTCATCTCTTAATACCACCTACACATTAGCATTGTCATTTGGACTATAGTGCATTGTGCTAATGGCAAAGGGGCAATGCTATTATCCCTCAGTTCTTTTCACCCCCAATAGATATCTTTCTATTTCTCAAGGAACCTTTAGGTTGTCCTAGACCCATTTCATGTATCGAAAAGCACCTTAATTATATATATAGACCATTTTCATTCATTTATCCTTTGGATGGAAGTCAGATGCAAATACTCATAAACAAACTCATAAATAATTGTGTATATCAAGGTCATTGATCCCTATTATGCCCTACTTCTACATACACCCACATACAACATCCCAAATCTCAGATTACTCAAATTTATATTCTAAATTCACACTCAAAGAATTAAAATCTGCACTCATACTAGCATTCAATTGTATTTACACCGACACCTAGATTGGGAGAACTACATCGAGCTTGATCTCTTTCGAGGTACTAGTTTATAGGCAACACTCAACACATGGGGTGTTGATGTCACATCAAAGCTACCATAATAATTCAAATATATTTTAATTTTTATTCTCAAAATACCCTAAAAATGGAGGCCTAGGGTTTCACATTGAAATTAACCAAAATAAGGAACAAATAATAACCTAGCATTTGGTCACATAGGCACATACTTTTTAGAACCAAGCAAAGATCCACCCAGAAACTCATTGAGTCTATTATGCAAGGATAGTATAATAAAATAGGGGAATCTATCATGGTGTTATATTAAATATATGGTCGTGCTAATATCTAAGAGGGTTTATAACACTAGTTTCCTATTGGTGACACCTTACACTATTCCTGCACTAGTTTCCAACCTACCACTTGTTGATTTCAGTTAGTTTTCCAGCTAAGGAAACATTTATATTTCATTTATATTTATATAACAATAAAATATATCTATTATATCACAAATAAATAGCTTTTGATATTATTATACTTATTCCTTGATTTATAATTACACCATTTTAACAACCTAGGGATTTACATTCCATAACTACCTTAAAAAATTAAATCTTTTGGTGAACCCAACTTAATTTTAAAAATTAACAAACACCATTGGCACAAAAAATAGAGATAAGTAATTTTCCATTTACATTTGGGGAATCCAATCTTACTTTGTATGATGATAAGGGTGATTTAGATCATCATCTATCCACTTTTCACATAACATGTTTGAACTGAGTGTCTAATGATTAGTTCCTGACTAAGTTGTTCCACTATAGTTTAAAAGAATATAAATTACAATGCTTTTATGATATTCCTAATCAATCCATCATAACATTTAATCCATTGAAATATATGTTTTTGGCACATTTTTCAATCAACATTAGTGACAAGCTTTCCTATACTCAAGTTGCTCAACTAAAGCAAAAATATAATAAGCCAATAGATGAATATATATTGAGATATAAAACTATATTAGAAAATATGAATATCCCCATGAAAGATAAAGATTTCTAGGACATATTTAAGCAAAGTTTATTTCCTACATTGCATGAAGCTCTATTATTCAAAAAGTTTTACATCAATCATAGATCTATACCATATAGTGAAAGAATGGGAGGTCAAGCTTCTCTACATCAACAAGTTAAAGTACACAACTAGATCAAATTCAACTAATAAGAGTTATAATAATCCCCCACATAAGGTGAGGAAGGCATTTTTCTAAGGGTTCCTAGGAAACATTCTTATGTAATTTTTTGGTGAATATTTAAAAGCTAGTTTTGAAATGGAGGTGAATTCAAGGGAAAGAAGTTTTGTTAGAAAGGAAAATAATATGTTCCATTTTTTGTAGTCAAGACTATAGAGTCTAAAGAGTCTCTATTACAAACATATGCCATCTATGGGCTCTAGATAGAGGCCATGTGCTCTATGCACTATCTATGGTCTCTAGATAGTGTATACATGATATAAACACCATCCACACCTTCTTAATGATGTTAACTAGGTCTAGAAAACATCCACTATGTCTAGATGATGTCCATCAAGTTTAAATAGTGTTCATTAGATCTATATGACATCCACTATATTTGGATAGTGTTTAGATCTAGTGATGATGTCCACATATTTTGCATGTTGTCAAGAGTACATGGACACTATCTAGACATGGTGGATGCCATCCAAACCTAGTTGATGTTGTTTAAATCCTATCAACATTGTCTAAATTACATGGACATAATCCAAACTTGGTATATGTTCTCTAGAGATCATGAACAATGTCTAGATCTTATGGATGCCATCTAGAGCCCATGGATGGCATTCACAGGTTGTGGATGGCATCGATAGTTTGTGGATTCCATCCATAGGTCATGTATGTCATTTAGACCTTGTGGCCATTGCCTAGAGCATGTGGGACACCATCGAGGCCTTGTGGATGGTGTCTAGAGGGGGTGGATGACATTTTTAGTTCATGGACACCATCCATAACATGTGTACAACATCTAGAGGGTGTAGCATACATTTTAACTCTGTGGGGGAGTACCTAGGCCTTATATATCCCTCACCTACTTTATTTTATTCATTTCTCTTGTACATATAGCCAAAACCCCTCTCATCCTCTATACCTCTACCCTATAACTCATCCTATATTCTCATTTTTCAATTCTAATGACTTCCAACCCTGTATCTTCTACACCTATTTATAATTTTATCTACTAGAATACCATTTTCCAAAAAATATTAAGACTTATAAAAGATGAAAACACTTACAATAATTAGAACGATCAATGTTGACTAAGAGGCCTTATTTATATGTCCCACTATGAGATGGATAAAATTTTACTTAACATTCTTATGTCTAGTTTCAAATTGTCCACTAGAGAGTTTTATTTTAGCCTCAACTCTTGAACTATTACTTTTGGCACCGTTCCTTCAGATATCAAGCCATTGTTAAGACTGCTACACATAAACATCGAGCCTATGACCAAAAAATATATTTTATTTGACAAAGATAAATTTTAACTCAAAAATCACTTGGATATAGATATATCCACCTCAAAAAGTAATCTTTATCTTGTTTTCATTAATTAATATTCAATTTTTTGTGTATGAAATTCAAAATTAAGAGTCTCTATTATAGATTGTAAATAATTTTTTGCTTCCATTGTAGGTACCCCTCATCATTCAACAAGGGGTATTTTAGTTTAGAATATAACAAACCCATATTTAGAATTCCTTGTTGAATTTTTCCAAGTGATGATTATTTTTTGGGTAAAAATTGTATATATCCCATTCTGGGTTATAGCATATATTGTCCATTATCTTCGAAAATAATAATTTGATTCGTCTACATTCATTTCTAATAAGATAAGAAACGATGTGGATTGTGCCTTAAAAAGTGATAGTTATAAAATTTTTATTTATAAATATATTTTAGGTTTATACTATGAGGTGTACCATGAGTTTAGGGTAACAAAATTTCCCACAATATTCCATGAAAATATTAAATCTAACTCAGTGGCCCTTGTGGAGCTGGGGGTAAGTTTTAAGTGTACTTCTAAGTCATTAATTTATCATGTTATAATATTTTTTATAATTCAAATATGAAATTAATTATGTATGTTTCCTTGTAATATAAAAGATAATCTTTGTCTCAATCTAGAAGAGAAGTTGCACTAATCAAATACCATCCCATCGAGGGCTCCAGGGATTCTCAATCTGATAGGGGCAATGATACAGATTCTAGTGTGATGACATAATTAATAAGGCATAATAAATTATGAAGATCTATCTCACCTACTAGTGCACATTGTCATAGCCCCTTAGGCAAATCCCTCTCATTAAATCTAGTTTTAAAACTTCTAAAATTTTATTCAAATTTGATATGAAAACAAAATAAATTGGAATTATTAATGTTTCATGTCATCTTTTAGTTGCCTCTAGTATTGACAACATTACCCATCAACATGTGCAACATTTACCTCTCATGCAAGGTATTTGACTTCATGTTTTCAAATACACTATTCTTATATTACATTAAATTCGATATGTTAAATTAAATTTTTAATTTTATGAGAATTTGAGTGTTTCACAGAAATCAAAATTTTGAATTTTCTTACAACTCTTCCACTAAAATAAAACATAGTGGCAACTTTGAGTGTGGATCATAAGTATATTATATCTAACTTTCAAGTTTGCTTGGGTTTAATTTTGATGAATTTTCTTTATTGATTAATGTTGGCATTTCATATTGCTGGGAAACATTCTATGAGAAATAATATGCCACCTCCTCCCTCCCATACTATACAAACTAGGGGGAAGAATATTCCAATGCCAACAGGTAGCATGGGAACAAATTTTCATATAACAACCTTGGAGTTACCCATTTTTTCTATAGTTGGAGTGTTTAGTGGTTCCACAACATTATTGTAAAACATTGATCTTGATGATGTTTTCCTTGAAGTTATTGATTCCATGCCTATAAATAGATTTGTTGGGCATAATATTATTTAGGGATATTCATTCCAAGATCCAAAAAAATAGTTGGATGTGGGTTTTATATTTCACCACCTAAACTAGACAATGATGAGGAGTAATATCTTGATGAATTGACATCCTTTCCATTGAATAATATTTTTCCAAAAAATATTTTGGCTTTGTCAGATGACATTATACAAATTGATTTGAAAGTTATGAAATAGTGGAAGATTCAGGGAAAGGATTTGGTAAAATAAATTAATGAGTGTTATCATAAACAGTCCTAAAGATATTCTTTATATTCTTTGGTTCAAAATCATCAGTACAAAATTGATGTCTTAGTGAATCAAGCTAAATCAGGATCCATTTCTATGGTAAATCCCTATAATGATAATATTTTAGATATTATGAATAATAGATTGGAAAATTTAAATGTAGAAGTATAGGCTTATTACAATAAATGTGTAAAAGATCAAAACCTTTACTACCTTGCCAATGTAGAAAGGGATAAAGATTTGGTAAGTAATTACTTATTTATCTATTTTTATCACATTTTTAAAGTTTTATCTGACCAAATTTATTTTCAGCATTTCAATCAAAATATAATAACTTCAATAATGAAGCATAAGTAATGAATATTCATCTAGAAAAGGCACAAAAAATATTAAATGTAACAATTGCATTTAAATAAAATCTTGTGCTTGTCAAAAAATAGAATAACACCTTAAGGAGAATAATCAAATAGCACAAAATAGATCCATATGTTATTCTCAAGGAGAAAATTGATGTGGATCCCTCTATCCTATCGGCATAAAATGTAGCACAAGAAGAAATATCAATAGTTGAAAATATTAATGTTGCAGCTAGGGATCTTGTTAGAGAAGGTGTTTTACATTCAAATTCAAGAAAGGAGAAGCTGAGGCAGTAAGATCTCCATCTAAATAACAAACTGTAACTCATGTGGAATGATATTTATTTAGTGCATCTATCTGTATTTAATGAAAATGGGTCAAGGAATTTATAAATGGTGTTTTTATATATGTTATGGAATGATATTTATTTAGTGCATCTATCTCTGTTTAATGAAAATGGGTCAAGGAATTTATAAATGGTGTTTTTATATATGCTATGTTGAAACTTGAAACTTTTAAAGTTAATATTATAAATTAATGTTTGAAAATTTAAATATAAGTCTTTGTTTCCATTTATGCTGGGCATTTTATCCATGACAAGTTAATTTTGTGCATATTATATATGTTAAGTTGAAACAAGAAATTTTATATTGTAAATTAAAGTTTGCAAGATTAAATTGAAGTCTCTATTTCTATTTTATTATGTGTATTTTATCCATGACAAGTTTATTTTGTGCATATTTATATATGTTATGCTGAAACTGGAAAGTTTATATTGTAAATTAAAGTTTGTAAGATTAAATTTACGTCTCTATTTCTATTTTATTCTCTACATTTAATCTATTATGAGTTTATTATGTACATTTTTATATATGTTATATTGAAATTTGAAATTATAAATTAAAGTTTGAAATTTTAAATATAAGTCCTTGTTATGTTAATTTCATATAGTTACTACTGTTAGGATCCTCCTTAGAGTACAATTGATTACCTTTGTATAAGCAACTAAACATGGAATTAAACTAGAAGTAATAAGTAACTAGAAATCAGAAACAACAAAGAATAGGAGATACGAGAAACAATGCAATCTTGTATTACACTCTTCCAGAAGGAAATACAATGAAGAAATCTCTTCTTCCCACACCTCTTGGGTGTACAGTAATTCTCCTTTAAGAGTTCTCTCTCTCTCATTTACAATCAACAATCAACTCAATACTGAGTTGTTATTCCCTCCAGTGACATTAAACCCAATGGTTGTTGTTGCCTACCTTCCAAGTGACAATCAACTCAACCGTTGTTGCCTACTCTGATTACAATACAACCCCATGGGTCTCTTAAATAGATCCCAAACCAAACAATAATTAGAAACGTAGACTCAAGACTAAAATTAGTCTTTACATGCAAACTAACTATTCTCCTAAAATTATAATAGTTTTGGAAATGCACAGACGACTGATGTCAGTCTGAAGGTGACCGATGCCAGCCGATCCCTAACTGATGCTAGTTACTTTGTAGCTGGAGATAATTGATGTCAGTTGGCCTGACTGATGCCGATTACTGTGTAACCCAACAACCTCCACATTTACACATTCAGTGAAGATTTTAGCTCCACAACTCAATAATCTCCCACTTGGAGATAAATAGCTGCACCTGTACCTGTATCTGTATAACAACATTCTCTAATTTGTTTCTGGCTTGTTTCTCCATCTTCAAGTTCAATCTTGAAGACCAAGAAAAGTTGAATGAAGATTCAACTTCTCCTTTGTTACCGGCTTTGTTAACATATCTGCAGGGTTCTTATCCATATGGATCTTTTCCAACTTCAACTAACCATCCTCCAATACTTGTCTAATGAAGTGGTACCTAAGTTGTATATGTTTGGTTCTTGAATGAAAGGCTAAATTCTTTTCCAAATGAATTGAACTTTGACTATCACTGTACAATCTACAACTCTCTTGCTCCTTTCCCAACTCTTCCATGAACCAAGTCATCCATATCATTTCCTTGCTAGCCTCTGTGATTGCAATGTATTCTGTCTCTGTAGTAGATAGGGCAACAACTTTTTGCAACTTTGAAATCCAACTAACCGTTGTTCCACCAATAGTGAACACATATCCTGTGGTGCTTCTCCTGCCATCCAAGTCACTTGCCATATCCGAATCTACATACCCATGTAGAGAAGTGTTTGACCCTGCATAGCATAAATGCCTACTACTGGTCCCTCTTAGATATCTGAGAATCCACGAAACTGCTTTCCAGTGCTTATTTTCTAGATTGGCCATAAACTTGCTGACAACTCCCACTGCTTGGGCAATATAAGGTCTAGTACATACCATGTACTCAACCTCATCATGTGATTTAGGACATTGTTCTTTGCTCAGCTTGAATTGTCTAACAATAAGTGTGCTTACTAGTTCTGCATCCTGCAAATTAAACCTCTCCACTACCTTATTCACATAATCCTCTTGAGACAAAATCAACATGTGATTTTTCCTGTCTCTAGAAATACTCATGCAAATGATTGCTGCTCCTAAATCCTTCATGGTAAATGTGTGACCTAATTTTACCTTTAGCTCAGTAATTCCCTGCATGTATGAACCTACAACAAGCATATCATCTACATACAATAACAAGATAATGTAGCTACTATTATCTAATCTGGTAAAATAAACACAATGGTTAGATTGACATTTACTAAAGCCATGCTTTGTCATAAACCTGTCAAACCTCAAATACCACAGTCTTGGAGCTTGCTTAAGACCATATAACCTGGCCTTATGTCTCACTTGTCCATTCTCTCCTTTCTTTAACCTGTAAACCCATTTGTTTTTCAGTGCTTTCTTTCTGGCTAGCAACTCAATGAAATCCCATGTATGGTTCTCTTCCAAGGAATCAATTTCCTCATTCATGCCATGCTCCCACTATTTCCTAGATTCTACCTACATTACCTCTTCAAAACTTCCTAATTTTCCACCATCAGTGAGCAATAAGTAGTATAAAGAAGGGGAATAATGAATTTGAGGTTTACATACCCTTTCAGACCTCCTCATGGGCATTTGAGACTCATTGACAGCTTGCTATCCACCCAAATTTCATTCTAATAGTGACTAATCCTAGTCATCTCTTAGTCTGCACCCGATCGATGTTGGTTCCACCTGACCGACCTGACTGACATCAGTTCTTACCTGACTGACATCAGTTTCTACCTGCCTGACATCACTAACTTTGGTCTTCACCTGACCGACGTCGGTCTCTACCTGACTGACGTCGATGTCTGTGTTTTCCTGTGAGTGATGATTTTTACCCATGAGCTCATTTTGGATCATAACCTTGTCTAAATCAACATTGCCCTACTCAAAATTATTTAGCCTCTTGAGTTGATCACTGTCGATCACCTTCTCCTTGAAAGCCAAGGTTTTCCATTTCTAAAATGTGTCAAAAACATCAGATTTCATCTTTATGCAATAAACCCATACCTTTCTTGTAGCATCATCAATGAAAGAAACATAACACTGTGATCCTCCAATAGAAGCTCCCTGAGTTGGTGCCCACATGTTTGTGTGAACAAGCTCGAACTTGTGCTTCTTCTTTGTTGACCCAGTTTTGAGAAACCTCACTTTCTCCTATTTTCCAAAAATACAGTGCTCACAGAAATCTAGATCTATCAAATCTGAAAGCTTACCATTTGACTTAAGAACATCCATTCCCTTCTCACTCATGTGACCAAGCCTATAGTGCCACATCTTTACATCTACAACTAAAGTAGATAAAATAGAAGGAGAATCAGTAATACAAGTAGATAGATAAAGTGTACCTACTTTCTTACCTCTTGCTAATACAAGTGCACCCTTGGAAACTTTCCAAGATTTAGCTGTGAGAGTTACTATGCAACCCTTATCACCCAAATTTCCTATAGAAATCAAATTCCTCTTCAGGATGGGTACATGCATGACATCCTTCAACACCCATGTGTTGCCATTCTATAATTTCAGCTGCACTTTTCCTTTGCCAACAATTTGACAAGGCTCACCATCCCCTAAATAAACTTTTCCAAAGTCTCCATGGACATAATCATGAAAAAATTATCTATTTGGGGTTGCATGGAAAGAAGCACCAGAATCTAAAACCCATGACTCTACCTGAATATCCAAAGAAAATATATGAGCATCCTTTGTAACAATACCTGCATCATTTGCTTCTTTATTACCTTCATGCTGATCTTCTTTCAACCAATAATCTTTCTTTGCATGTCCTTTCTTTCCATAATTCCAGCAGGTTATACCTCCATTTCTGGATTTGGATTGACCTTGATTTCTCTTGCTTGCCCTTCTCTCTTTGCCATCCCCTGCTTTCAACACTTAAAGCATTACTTGATGTTTCCCCTATGCTTTTATTGCAAATTTCTTCATTCAAGATTATACTAACAACATCATCAACTATCAAGATATTTAAAGCAGATGCAGTATTACTAACTGCCATTACCAAGCTATCCCAACTTTTAGGTAAAGAGCATAAGATTAAGAGAGCCTTAATTTCATCATTAAAAACTATTTTGACTAAAATTAATTGATTTACTAATCCATGGAAATCACTAAGATGACTATATACCAATCCACCTTCCTGCATTTGCAAATTAAATAATTGCTTCATAAGAAATACCTTATTCAAAGCTGAGGTTTTTTCATATAAATTTGCCAAAGTATCCATTAACTCTACTATTGTCTTTGCCTGTGATAAGTTGGAAATCATAGACGATGTCAGGCTCAACCTTATAGATCCCAGAGCCTTTTTATCAAGAACATTCCATTCTTCATCTTGCATATATGTGGGCTTACTTGAAACCCCACCCAATGGTAAGTACAGATCTTTCTGATACAGATAATCTTCTATCTACATCCTCCATAATTGATAATTCTTTCCATTGATTTTCTCCATTCTTAGTTTACTTTTTTCTGCCATTGCTTTACTCCCACTCAAACAAAAACCCCTATGAGTGAACCTGTAATCAAAAAACACTAACCCGCTCTACCACTTTTTAGTGATCCTAGCTCTGATACCAATTGTTAGGATCCTCCTTAGAGTACAATTTATTACCTTTGTATAAGCAACTAAACACAAAATTAAACTAAAAGTAATAAGTAACTAGAAATCAGAAACAACAAAGAATAGGAGATACGAGAAACAATACAATCTTGTATTACACTCTTCCAGAAGGAAATACAATGAAGAAATCTCTTCTTCCCACACCTCTTGGGTGTACAATAATTCTCCCTTAAGAGTTCTCTCTCTCTCAATTACAATCAACAATCAACTCAATACCAAGTTGTTGTTCCCTCTAGTGACAATCAACCCAATGGTTGTTGTTGCCTACCTTCCAAGTGACAATCAACTCAACCGTTGTTGCCTACTCTAATTACAATACAGCCCCATGGGTCTCTTAAATAGATCTCAAACCAAACAATAATTAGAAACACAGACTCAAGACTAAAATTAATCTTTACATGCAAACTAATTGTTCTCCTAAAATTAGAATAGTTATGGAAATGCATAGACGACCAATGTCGATCTAAAGATGACCAATGTTGGCCGATCCCTAACCGATGCCAGTTACTATGTAGCTAGAGATAACCGATGTCGGTTGGCCTGACCGATGTTGGTTACTGTGTAACCCAACAACCTCCACATTTGCACATTCAGTGAAGCTTTTAGCTCCACAACTCAACAACTACTTAATATGTATAGTGATAAAATCATAATTCATTGAGGTATAATATTGAAAACCACATGAAATGATGAAACAACGAATTCATGTTGTGAAATAAATATTTTTCATACATATAAGCTGAATATATTGTTTAACAAAGTTTTAATTTTAAACAATTCCAAAATAACATAACTATTTTAAAACAATACAATAATGTAATTTATGAATTATTGAAATTTACATAATAGAAAAATTTCAATGATTTAAGATACAAACAATAATATAAAAATCAATTATAGAATTGAAAGTTGAAGGTTACACACTAATATTCAAGTAGTTGAAACTGTTTTTCACTAGCACTTTCTTAATAATTGTCTTTTTTATGTAATGTATCCAATGTAAATAAAGTCTCAATATCTGGATTAGTTATGTAATTTTTATATTGGTAAATCCTCTTATTTGACTAATTGAATTCCAAATTTGAATTTTTGTATCATAAGGAAATGTATCCACTAGATAACACAAAACATATAATCTCAAACATGTGTCTATATTTCTATCCAATTTGTTACAAAGTTTTGATTTAATAAAAGATAATGCACTAAAGAATTTTTAATCTTCCATAGAGCCCAAAATAATTATTTTTTAGAGTTCATATAATAAAAATTATTCACTTATATATTCCTATAGGATGGTACTAGGATACATTTTTTTTCCAAATCCTTGTAATAACACCTCTTTTAGCTAGTTCCTTTAGATACATGTATTGAATAATCATTATGAATCCAAAATGGGTCGATTATTTTCTCAACAAATATTTTCAAAAAGTAACTAGAATTTTAACTCCATTGGTATCTATAGACATAAAAAAAATTTAATGAGACTTCCCATGTATCTAAGAAATAAATTTCTAATTTGTCCTTTACCTTCCTTAGCTTTCCAAAATATGTGATTCGCCACTGCCATGGATTTAATTAACTCATCCCTTTGAAACCATTATCTAATTTTTTAAAGAAATATGTCGTTTATATTTCGCAATTATATTCATGTTTCCATTATCATGGGTTTGTGAATAATACATGTTACATGGACTTCTTCATTTTCTGATCCTGCATAATCAACACATTTTTGGAATGTGTGCAGTGGTATTTACTTTCCATTCACAAAGTTAAAAATATGATCATGAAAATTGAATTTAAAATAGGATTTTAGATCATTAATATATATTAGAGTTTTCCAACTAGCAAAAATAGGAAGCTTATAACTATTTGGGCTTGAGTACAAGACAACAAGGGATTGACAAACCATTTTCTCAAATGTTTGAAGTCTATAATATATTCTGATCTCTCTTGACAATGTTTCATCAAACAATTTATTTCATTCAACATTAGGAGAATAACACATAGTATCAAAATCATTTAAATATTTTAAATAGTAAAATATATCCTTTGCCTTGTTGACTTACTTGAAGTATTTAAATATGAAACTTGCCAGTGATGGATATTTTTCAAAAATTCTATATGTAGGCTCATACATGGAAATCCATTTTATACCATTATATTTTAAAAGATTTTTACCATTGGTAAACCCAATTTAAAATTTATATAACTCTAAAATCCTTTCAGTACTACTTGACATATAAGCATGTAAATCATGTATAAGTTCCTCCACTTTTTCAATAATTTAATACATGCTTAAAATTTTGTGTGCAAGATTCATTTTGTGGGATGTATATGAATTGAAATAATATATGTGGAAAATGATGTTTGTAGTTGAATATATAAACCATTTATGTTCCCCTACATCACTTGTTGCACCATCATCCCCAACACATACCAACTTCGTAGCTATAGCATAATCATCCATCCCAGCAATATCCTTCAAATTATAAATAACTAATTTAAAAAGGTTTTCTGCATTGTAATTTTCAACCCTTTTATGTATAGATAATATATGAGGTGTCCTTATATTGTTCTCAAAAGTGTAAACATGGATACAAACCCATGTTATGTTGTCAACTATTGTGACCTCATCAATGGACATACATATAAAACTTATATTTTTAACTTTTTCTTTCAAATCTTCCTTTTGAAACATCATAAGACATTTTGCCATGTCCCAAGCACTACCATTTAACCAGTGTGATTGAGGAATGTCATGAATTATATTATGTAGAAATAGAGTTCTATAATATGAAATGTTAGATATAGTCTATAATTTTTGAGAATATGATAGATTGTTTAAAACTATATATTTTTTACAAGTTGATTTGACTGAATAACTTTTCCTATTTGAGATATAATTATTCCTCCTTTCTCAATAATATGTCACATATGTTTATTATTTTTTTCATATTCTATCACCTACCTAACATGCATGCATTCATTATAATCTTTACATCAATGAGTCTTTTGAATTTGTCCATCTTTTTCAATGGACACACAAACTTTTCCAAAATGTTTCTCGATTGTGTCCAACTTTAGTTGCATTTTGTGGTCCTTTCATAATTTCAAAGAACATATTATACATTTACATTCAATTGGGGCATCATCACTATTTTCTATCTCTACTAGTTCAATGAAATAAATTTTTATTTCCTAGTCAAACTTAAAAGACCTTCCAATTGTCCATCTACTTCTCTTTCTTCACACAGATTTTTGAGTACTTTGATCTTCTATATTGACCACATCATCTAGAATGTCCTCAAGTATTTTATTCATTTCATTAAATTGGGGATTTTATTTTCCATGAAAGTTGTTTCATAAGAAGTAAAAGTTTCTTTTAATGTTTGTATCCTATGATCTGGTTTGTCATTCACCATAACCATGCCATATTCAGGTATGTATTCAAGTAGTGGCATGTCCTCATCAATAATATCTTCAAATAATGAAGTGATATTATGATTAAATATTTCATTTGAAAAACCAAACTCAATCAAAGGATCTCCATGTGTAGATATTTTTCTATTATCCTTCACCTGTTAAATAATAGTTATTACAAATAAATAAAGAAATTCTCCAAATCATTTAGTATATGTATTTTGCATGGGTATAGGCTAAATTTACTTGGTTTTTATTATTATCTACCCAAAATAGGATAATATTCTCTTTGTCATGGAAAATGTGCTTGATTTCTTACCTTTATAAGAAGATAAATCTGCAAACTTTTTTTTGTTAGACAAGATGTGGCCTACCACTTCAACATTGTGTAGTTAGTCTTCCTTTCCATGTGGCCACTAATAAAACTCCCTATAGATGCCAAGCACTTCCAAGTAATTTAGGTCTTATCCCAACTCTTTTAGATAGCACCCAATCCTCATGGATGTCATCTATTCTACCTACTCACTGCAGAAATCTTGTAGATGTTGTATCGACCATGTGGATACCATCCAATTTATTTAGTCATCATATAGACTCTATGGATGATGTCAAATCCCATGGACACCATCAAGGCTATATGTTCACTATACATAGAGTCTAGATAACATCCAAACCTTTTGGATGATAGCTAGTCAGTTTGGTCACTATTTAGAGTCTATGGATGGCATCTAAAACTTGTGGACACCACCTAGGCTATCTAGTCACTATCTAGACACTATGGATGGTGTCTAGACCATGTGGAAATCATCTAGGCTATTTGGTTAATATCTACAGCCTATGGATGATGTTTATAGATCGTATATGATGTCTAAAACCTATGAAAGTTGTCGAGGTAGCTTGGTTCTCATCTAGACTCTGTGGATGGTATTCAAATTCTATGGACACCATTTAGGTAGTCTTATTGTTTTCCAAACTCTGTGGATGGCATCCAGACCCTATGGATGCCATCCAAGATATCTAGTTACTATCTATATTTAGTTTATGATGTCTAGAATATATGGACACTATCCAATTTATGTGGTCTCCGTCTAGGCTTGATAAATGACATCAACGTCCTTAGACACTGTCTAGTCTATTTGGTCATCATCCAAACACTGTAAGATATGTCTAGGCCCTTTGGATGCCAACCAATCTATCTAAATTTTATATAGACCTTTTGGATGGTAACTAGACCCTATGGATGCCTTTTGGTTTTGTTCACTCTCTGTGGCCTATTATTGTTACTCTACCATCAAGTCCATGCAATCTTTCAGAGATGGGTTGAATTTTTTATCTTGATCATCTATGAAATGTATTAGACTAAGATATTCCATATGTAGTATATAATAAATTTTGGTGAAATAGTATAGAATGTCCTTTTATGGCATGGCACTTTATAGTCAAAATTATGGAATTAGTTACCAAAGGGAGGTGATCCAAACCTCTAAATCATATATATAACCTAAAATATTTAGTGACCAACACTCTTTTTGGCTTTGAAAAAATATTCAAATAATTTTTTTTAAAAATTGAATATTCTTGAATTAATTAGGATTTATCACTAAAAAACCTTAAGGTGAGGCCCAATGAAATCAAGAATGAAGAGAAGATAACAGTTAATGCAACCTCATAGTTAGTTCCATAGAAAAGAAATGAAAATATTATCAGATCCACTTCCAAAACATACAACTAATGAGATAGTAAGAACTTTTGGTTTTTATTATACTTATCAGGCACATCCACCACCAATATATTATCATACCCATATGATGGAAACACACATTATAAATAATATCATTGGTGTGTATCATATAAAAAATCTGACTAAACCTCTCATCACTTTCTCAAAGTAGGAGATCATCAATGATGAATAAAATTTATAAGCATTATTTATACAATATTACATTTATCATCATCTTATTCAGAGTGTCATGGTTGAAAATGGGTCAAACATAAATATGTGTACTATTACACTTCTACATCACTTGGGTTATTTAGAGTAATAAAGTTATCTAACACACACAATTATTCATTGCTTTTGTGGCCATGTCCAGAGCTCCATTAGGGAGACCATACTTCCATTACAGGATGGGCCTACACATGTGGCCACCATATTATTAGTTGTATGTAGTGCTAACACATTTGATATGTTATTGGGTGTTCCTTAGATACAATCACTTCAATCCATTCCATCTACCACACATATATGTAGTAAGTATATACATGTTAATGAGATGGTTATAGTTAAGGACCTTCCACATGAGTATCATTTACATATTTTACAACTAATTACATACTAGCCACTAGTCATAAATCCACACATAGCTTCTATTAGCACACCTCTGTTATCAGTTAAGCCACTAGTGTAGGTGAGGTCTACTCCTATATAATTACCACGTACACATACTTTCCCATAGAGACCTTTATTAGAGAGACACCTTCATTAAATACATGTTGTGGATTCTAGATGGCCTCTCTTTACCCCATTACCATCCAACTCAATGTTAAAATATAGAGCACCCATGCCAGTCACATCTTCTTCTACCAAATGGATCCCTAATAACCCCAAATATCATAAGCCTATTCAGTCATATCCACATATTCAAATCCCAAATACACATGTATTTTCAAATATATATTAATTAGTATAACATGGTTCACATATCTTAGATACCTCCTTACACATCATGTTTAGTCACCCTAACTTTATTTGATACAAGACACCTTGACAATGAGTCTCTTGTGAGACTCATTGGTTAGTATGTTCCTCTCTACTTGTACATCATTTCATTTTCGTATTTATTTTACATTTAATATAATCAAAAAATACAAAAATAATATAATATATTAAAAAATATAAAAACATTCATATATTAATAAAATATATATATTTCATATTGTATGAATTTCCATGTTTGCATTCCTTATGTTGGAATCAAAGTCACTGAGAGTGGGTGTGAATTAGTGTTTAAAAAACTTTCTTTCTTTCAATTATAATTTATCATTCCTTGAACCATGAAGACAATACAATGATATAGTAATTCATAAAGAATGATTCACATGAGTATAACACATAAAAACACATATATGAGTGGGAAAACTTCAAGGGGAATAAAACCCACTATGATTAATGAAAATGAACTAAATTCCTATAAAATAAAATATCAAATTATATTTATCACCAACTCAACTTGGAGCACTAACTCCAATAATGGCAAGCACCTACTTGCAAGGTAGCACCAACTCCCTAAGTGAATCAACACCAACTCAACCACCTCATGAATTTTGATCATATTCACACCTATTATCTTTTATTATGGTCTATAATTCATTTTAATACCACATTATACTCAACCATGAAATATATTATTTTCTTATTTTGCATAACTTCAAATAGGCCTATGTTTCCCTGTATATATACTAGACACATGGTCACACACCATTTGGTTGGCCAAACACCTTAAAAATATTAGGTAAAACATATAATAAGTATTATGAAATATTATGAACATGGTTAAATCATAAATTTAACCCCTTTTGGTCTTTCATAAATAAATTAGGCCTTATTCCTCTTTTAGGTCTTATGAAGACCTAATTGCATTATGTCTATTCTCTTAAAGCCAAAACTTGATCTTTTTGGGCCCAGATGGCTTTATATAACAATCAAAAAACAATTAAAACACTTATATAGTGAAATATTATGACATTATTCATGTTTTATTAGACCTATTTCCTTCATTCATACCATGAAATCCTCTTTAGGATAAATTTCCCTATTAGGCCTGTGTACCTCAAAAGTCTATCTTACAAAAATGAAGCTTAAACACCCTAAAGCTACTAAAATATGATAAATGATACATGTATAAATATTATACATGACCTTATGGTCATCAACAAATATTTTTAACACTTTAATTATGATATAAAGGGTCAAGAACATCTCTACAACTTGCTCACTCAAAACTACCAATTCACCTCAAGAACCAATCATGATGAATTAGACCTCCAACGCCTATGTAGACACATGTCATGACAAATGATGAATAAAAATGGTTATATGATATATATATACCATCCTAAGATATAGAATTCATATGTTATAATTCCAAATATTGGTCTTGTAGACTAATTTCTTGACCCTATGTTTCACAGACTTATCTGAACTAGACAGGGCATTTCTTGAGTAACTTTTTCACCACATACACTGACCTCCAAGGCTTATAAAATAATTATTATGAATTATAAGTCATAAATAAATCCTTATTACACATTTTTTCATCAATATGTCATTCATATACCTTCAAATTTATCTTTTTATCTCTACCTAGGTTTTACACTATTCACAACATTAGGTCTGTCTGCGACTAGCTAACTTGGATGACCAAATAGAACATTTAAAGGATATAACCTATCAATATATCATCATGGACATGTAAATGAGTATATATATTATTATACCATCCATTTTATCTTTTTTATAAAAATAACTTTTGAGAGCTGGGTAAGTGCAAAAAGTTGGTGGACAAAAAGTGGCCTACCCGTGGACATGATTTTCCTAAAATTTCAAAAATATGAACTTCTATAGATAATTTAAGATATCTACACTCAAAATTTTAAGATAGTGTAAGAATATTAAATGTATAATTTTTATTATATTTTCCAAAAAACTATTTAAAAAAATTTTGGTTAAATAGAACTAGATAAAACATCTAAAATTTGAAGAGGAACTCATCTTTTTTTCAAAAAACATTGTAAATAGATGGCCGTGCTATACACCAATTTTTAGTAGAGTTTAGGGAAAATTTAGATAATATATTATATTAGGTCACCTATATTTTTTATATTTTGTCAATGAATACTTTTTTTAATGAATTTTGTTTGTAAATTGATCCTAAAAACTGACAAAGAAATGGATAGCCGTCCATGCAACACACATAACTACCTTAAAAAAATGAAAATCAATTATTTTTTTAATATATGTATAATAAAGCCTACTTGATCACCACATAACTTGTTTGTTACTTATATCAATGAAATATAAATTACATGAACATGTATAGGCATATATGTTTGCAACATGTAGTTGCTTGAAAAAGGCATAGTTAGAAATCAACATAATTTGAAACCTTAAATTAGTCCAAAAATTTCAAAAATAATATTTTTGGAAAGAGGAGAGTGTGATATTTATGATGATATCAATTTTTTAATTTTCACATTGAAATTCTTAGTGTATTTGGCAATCAAAGTTCAAATTTGTTGTTTAATTTCATACCTTTCAAAACTCGACTATACATTGACAATCCATGCCATTCTTGAGCCAAGAGGTAGGAGAATCTAATTCAAATAAAAATAATATGATCACACTATGAATTAAATTATTACCATTATCACATTACTTAATAATTTTAATGTGTTAATAACATGATCACGTTACATATTCTCAACACTCTAAAACCCACATAGGATCCATTAGGCCTAGTAGTCTTAAGATAAAATATTAGGTGATTAAAAATGTTTTTTTGGACCAATTTCCTTGTCAATAATTGATATCATTGAATGATAATTAGAGATTTATTAACCTATGATTCAATTTATTATTCATTTGATCCCAATATGTTGTGCAATCGAGCCACTATATCCCAAATTGATATTAGATGGACATATTTCCTTAGATGGAGATTGGTTGGCCCTAATTACATATCAAACTAAACTAAATAATTGGTTTTTTATAATATGGTATGCAATTAGAGACCCAATTTACATCATATGGACATAATTCCTTTCTTAAGGCTCATTTAACCTTGATTGTGTATTAGATTGAACTAAATATTCAATTAGTTTAATATGGTGTACTATCAAATCCCTAATTAATATTATATTGAAGTAATTCCTTGCATGGGGACCAATTGATCTTAATTACATATTATAGTCAAGAAAATACTCAATTAGTTAAATATGATGTGAAATTAGGAAAAAATATTCACAATGGACATTAGATAGACACAATTCATTACATGGGGTGAAAACTGCCTCGATTGATATTATAGGTGGAAGAATTAATTACATAGGACTTGGTTATCGTCAATTATGTATAATATTTAAAAAAAAAATCAATTTATTTAACATGGTGTAATTAGAGCCCTGAATGACATTATATGAATTTAGTTCCTCGCTTGGGGATTGAATGGCCCCAATTACATATCATATTGAGCCTAAATACTCAATTGGTTTAATATGGTGTATAATTAGGGCTAATGGAACCCAAATAGAACATTATATGGACAAAAATAATTTCATGGGGCTCAATTATCTCTAATTATGTATAATTTAAAACCAAATACATGATTAAATGGATATATTTAATAATCAGGGCCAACAAACTTGTAATTGACATTAGATGTATTTAATTACCTACATGAGCCTTGGTTGGAAATAATTTCATATTCAAGTGAACTAAATACTTGGTTGATTTAATATGTTATGTATTTGTGAACAATGGAGCCCCCTGTTGATAGTATAAGGATGAAATTTCTTACACATGGTTTTTTTGGACTAAATTTTATATCATATTGAACCAAATATTCTTTCGAAGTTGGTGCACAATCAGAATCCCAAATATTATTATATGGATGTAATTCCTTACAAAGGGTTCAATTAGTCCTGATTTCATATCAAATTGAATCAAAAACTCAATTATTTGAATAAGGTGTATAATAAGGGCCTTCATTAAAATTATGTTAACACAATTCCTTGGGCAAGCCTCGATTGTTCCCAATTATGTATCATCTAGTACTGAATACTTGACTAGTTCAATATGGTATGCAATTAGGACCAAGTAAGCCCCAATTTCCATTATATATGAATGTAATTCCTTGCACATGTCTCCTTTGGACTGAATTGCAAATCAAATTGAAAAAAATACTTTTTTTCTAATATGGTAAGTACTTGTATCGAGAATTGATATCATATGGATGCAATTTCTTACATTGAGGCTTAGTAGGCCCCTAGGATCAATTTAAACCCAATTAAAACCATTTATATATATTAATAATTAGGTTCATAGGGATGAACTTGGTTAAAATTACATCAATCATTATCATAATTGACTTCATAGGCTCAATATATGATGATGTGTGGGATAATTAATCTCAAATTCACATTCTTTAGTCATAGATCTAGGTTCAAGGAGCTCAAATTTTCCCCAATCACCATCACAATTGTACCTTATATAGCCTAAAACCTATACCCTAATCCCTAATCCCTAAAGTTCCTAATCTATAAACTCTAAACCATAAATATAAACTCTTTAAACGTTGAACCAATCTTTTTAACCCAAATTAACATCATTTAGACTAAGAATTAAGTTGACATGACTTACTTTGGCCTAAATCACATGATGGATTGCCCCATTTGAATAATTCAATAAATTTACATGATGACATCCATGGTATAATGATAACCTGCAAACACATTCTATATTCACAAATGAGTCCAAGTGATTCAAATTTTCCTCAATTATCTTTGTGATTGACCCTATGTACCCTAAATCATGTATATACATTAAAACTAGAAGCTGTAAACCATAAACTTTAAACACTATACCCTAAATTGTAAACCATAATCTTTCCCTATTTACCAATTGATTTAGTCGCAATTAACACCCTTTATAGTAAGAATTAGGTTCACATGGCATAGATAAATTAGACAAATTATATATAGGTCCTTAAACCTAAACCCCATGCCCTAATCCCTATTACCTAAAATATGAATTGCAATCCCTATGCCTTAATTCTCACTACATGATACAAACATACATGCCTTCTAATATAACTAATTTTATCATGAGATGTTATAAAATGCATTTTTAAACTTATGGCCAAAACTTAGCCTTTATAGTACCAATCTTGTTATACATCTAAAGTAAATTGGGGATATTTCAAGCCCATTCAACCTAATTACATAACTATAAAATTTGATTTAGGGGTTAATCAGCTCTAATTTACCCCAGTCACCATAATGATTATGACTTATATACCCTAAAACCTATACCCCAATCCCTAATGCTGAATGTTCCTACTCCCTAAAATCTAAACCATAAATATAAACTCTTTAAACATTGAACCAATCATTTTACCCCAAATTAATATCATTTAGACTAAGAATTATCTTTTAGATTGACCCTATGTACCCTAACCCTAATCCCTAAACACTATACCCTAAATTATAAACCAAAAACTTTCCCTATTTACTAATTGATTTAGTCCCAATTATCATCCTTTGTAGTAAAAATTAGGTTCACACATGGCATAGAGAGATTATACCTTATATACACCCTTAAACCCAAACCCTACATGACCTAATCCCTAATCCCTAAACCTTAAAACATAAATTATAATTTTTAATCCCTAAAACATATATTGTAATCCATAATCCATAAACCCTATACACTAATGTCTAAATCCCTAATCCCTTATCTATATTAAGTATAACATGATAATGTTATTTAATAATGCTATCACATTATTTAATAATGAGATTATGTTATTATTAGCATAGGCAACACTAAAATAACATTACCAATTACCAACCCTAAATCTTATATTGATAATAACGTGATCACATTATTACATAATATGATCACATTATTGTCAATATAAGCTTCTCAATGCATTGGATGGGGTAGAACCTTATATAATACTTAATGTGATCGTGTTATATAATAACATGATCACATTATATACTTAAATCATGTTATGATTATTTTAGATAAAACTCACTTATCAATGACTATTTTTAACCCAAATCAAAAAAATTGTCCCCATAAACATTCTCTTTGTACTTCTGTGAGAGCTATGATACTTATGTACTTGACCCCACCTTTAAAAATTTATCAATTATCCATTTTGATGGGTTCCAAATCATGTTTAGAGTGGAAGAGGAAGATTTTGAAAAACAAAAAACTAGAGGAATTATATATTTGAGAGAGAAACACAAGATATGAATGTGAAAATTTCATGGTACAAAAGGTACAAACCCAAATCTTGATGAACCAAATTCCATTGATAATGAGACAATTGATGATAATGAATTAAACAATTATTAAACTAACTATAATCAAATTAATAATGTTTAAATTGGCCATAATGAAATGAATAATAATGAAATTTAAAATAGTGAATTAATTAATGTTGGAAGTTCACATTCAAAGTTCCAAATTTATGATTTTGTTGATGATGAGTCTATGTATGATGCTTCACCCCCCATGAATGAATAAAATTTAATGGAAATAAATAATTATGAAATTAACCATCATTAAAATTTCATGGAAACATATAATCAAGAAATTAACAATGAATAAAAAGTCATCCCACCTCTAAACAATGAAAGCAATAACGATTTTGAAACACCCTCTCAACAAATTCCACCATTACCAACACTTCCAAGAATTTTGGATAGAAAATACAAGTAATTAATTGAATTAAATGAAAATATTTTAGAACTAATGCATAATAAAATATTTTATCACCATTTAACAATATTGGCTAAACAAATTTGGGATACTTTCTTTGATAATTTGGAGTATGATAGTCAAAGATGTCAATTATTTATTTCATTGATAAAATTGATTAAGATGAGACTCTAAGTGATTCCAATTATTATACCATAGTGATATAGGGTGAGATTATATGTATTAAATAAGTATCATAAGGATCTAAAGGTTCGTGGAAATGAATTATAGTTTTCATTTTATGTGTGTTTGAACTTGGCTAAAAAATTGCATTTTTGTTGTATTGAAAAGATTGTTCTTGAGGTTGGAATGGGTGGTGAGTTTATTGATCAGGCCTAAAAGGAGGCCAATAACCTAGTACTAAATGTCATCCACCAATTTGATGTGTTGGTGGTGTCGTTTCTCACTCAAGAGGCATCAGAATTAAAGTTTTTCAACCATAACTTGACTTTAACAACATTTGTTGTCAGTATTTCTGCTTTGCAAAATGGTAGTCAACATGAACTTCTAGGTGGATTCGAGCATCATAGAAATGTGATAACATGTAATTTTCATATATTTATTTAATAAAAAATTGTACATTCATATGTGGAGGTCTCAAAGGTAGAAATGCTAGTTGGAAGTCAAGAAGTTACTTCTTCACTGACAAAAAGTTACATTTTTGGACCCGTCATTATAACTTGTCTAACATATTGATATCTAAGATTCCACATAAGTTATATGGGTTTATATTATAATTATTACATATTTATGGGATGGATCTGATGGTTTTCATAAATTAATTATAGTTTGTTTATGCATGTTTGAACTTAGGCTAAAAATAATATTTTTCTTGTATTGGGAAGAGTGTTCTTGAGGCCGAAAAGGGTGGTGGGTTTGTCGATCAGTTATAGTGTGAGGCAAAGAACGTGGCACTAGGTGTTATCCACACCATAAAATGTGTTTTTTATTTCATTTATCACTTAGGAATCATCAAAATCAGATTTATGCAACCACAACTCTAACTTTGACAACATTTATTATTAGTGATTATGCTCTTCAGAATGGTAGTGAAAATGCATTTCTAGGTGGATTTGAATGTCATGGAAGTTTGATATCATGTAATTTGTCTATATGGACATGATAAAAATAATAGATTCATAGGTGGAGTTTCAAGAGGTAGAAATGCCACTTGAAGCTCAAGAAGTTGCTTGCTCACTACCAAAAAGTTGCATTTTTGGACCTGTCGTTGTAACTTATCTAACAGATTGATCTTGAAGCTTATACCTAAGTGATATAGGATATAATTAGAGGTATTAAATAGGTATGGGAAGGATCTAATGGTTTATGGAAATGAATTACAATTTTTTATGCATGTTTTAACTTATGATAAAAAATTACATTTTTCTTGTATTAGGAAGGGTGATTACATTTTTCTTGTATTAGGAAGGGTGTTCTTGAGGTTGGAATGGGTGGCAGGTTTGTTAATTGGATCTAACAGGAGGCCAAGAACCTAGTAATATATGTTATCCACCCCTTAGATGTGTTTGTCTTGTCATTTTTCACTTAGGAAGCATCAAAACTAGAGTTGCACAACCACAACTTTAACTTTGACAATTTTGACAACTTTGATAACTTTGACAACTTTGACAATTTTGACAACTTTGACAACTTAAAATATAGACCTAGAAACTAAATGATTAATTAACCTATTGATAACTTTGAAAATTTTGATAACTTTGACAAATTTTACCTATTGACCTATTAGGTGGTATTGAGTAATTAACATATTGACCTATTGACCTAGAAAGTGACTAGTTTTGGATTCTCCATTAAGTTTATGTGATTGCATTAGTTCCATGTTATCCTTGAAGGTCCTTTAGGTCATGAATATGTTGTTATTTTATGTAAATTTGTAGGTGGATTAATGAATGTAGGTGGTAATCAAGAAGTGATTGGATGTCACAATCAAGGAAGGGAAATTAGAGTGATTACACTAGGTTGGTAGGTTGTGAGTCATCATGATATTAATTTTGAAGTTGTTGAACCTATACAGACCTATAGAGAAATGAGTAAGACATATACCCATATTCCCTATTTTACCTATGATAGTTCAATATGAAAATAAATGGTTGTTCTGCATGAAGGGAGTATGACTTTGGTGTAGATAATGATATATAGATTGATAATTATCATTGAGGTGGAATTTTAATTGTTTTTTCTAAAAAATATAATGGTAAATAATCAACATATATTCCTCTATAAAAAATAAACCTTGTTTATGCCCTATTTTGGGTTAACAGTCACATTGCAAAGGGAAGTAAGAGTTGTTTCTTAATCTTATCAAGTCTCCTATTGAATATATGGACTTTTAAGATGGTACCATAAGAAAATGAGGGTTTTCATATCTTATAATATACATGAGATATTTTAAATTGAACTAACACTCCATGTTGTTGTCACAAACCTATAGGGGGCCTTGTTGTGCATAGTTAAGATAGAGAGGAGAGACGTTTCTTGTATAAATGTGTATGATAATGGATATAATGGTTTTTATGGTTGGTGATAGGTGTAAATAAGGTATTTATAATTGTAAAATACCTTAAGAGAGTCCTTGACACTCATTGATATATAAACCATTTTGTCATAATCCTAAATAGGACTCAAAAACATGTGTTTTGATGGTTAGAGGAGAGAATAAAGATAATTGAGATGTATAACCTATTATATAAGGTTTTTAGGATGAATAAAAACCTAGATGTGGAAATTTGGTCATTTAAAAATTCGTAGAACTTAAGATATTGAATTATATATCCCCTTGGCTTGTATAGAAGCCTAACTAGGGTTTCAAGATCAAAAACCCCATAGAAAGTGTTTTAACCATTAGAAATTAATGAAACTTCATAATATGACATGTTTTGATGTATGGAAAGGGAATAAATTTGTGTTTGTGTGATTCAAGTCTATACACTACGAATTTGGTGATTGTGGATTTAAGATAGGGCTAATTAGGCTTAATTGAAGGGTGGTTTATAAAAAAACTATGGTCTAAGAGTGGAGGTAGGTCATGAAATTTGACACATACCTATAAGGAGATAGAGGGTTGCTATAAATGGGTTTAAATATCCATAATATTTTATATATTTTTCCAACCAATAGAATTTTCATAAAGAAAGGCTACAAGCCTATAGAGACCATTGTGAGCCCTATATGTGGAATTGAATTTTGAATTGTGTTTGAGTAGTTGTAATAGGTAAAGGCATGTGTGATTTGACCATATAATAATATCTATGATAAAATATTGACTCCTTGAGACCTATATCAAGTTTTGGTAATTCAAACCTAAAAGGATTGCCTAGTGAGAAGATATTGAAAGAGTGAGAGGACATTTGTAAATGAAATGTATGACATGAGTTAGAAAATGAGTGTGACAGGTTTGTAAGAGGTCTAGTTACAAAATTAAATGTCTCAAAAATCTACAAGAAGTGGGTACAAAGATAAGAAAGACATTAAGCCTAAGTGATAAGAGTCTCATTAGTCATTTCCACTACACACAATGAAATAAAAACTTTAATTTTAAAAAATATAGGAGATCCAAGATTTATAGCATTGAAAAGAATAAATTTTAATCCTCATTTGTGCACATATAACATTATATACAAGATTTGATAGATAATAATTTAGAAGATAAAAAAACATTGTACAATAACACACAATGAAATAAAAATTGAATATAAATTAGATAGATTACCATGATACGCATACAATATAGACACATGATTCCAATGTCAATAATACATATATTACCATGATAGGTATATAAAAAATTACATCTACCAACATAGTATCTAATGTTGGATGAATGTCATATGCACATATAAAATGCAAAATATGCATAAATTTCCATATAGGCATACAAAAAAGTACATCACATGTGTTAGACATCTTATTCATAAAATAACCTCCCTCTCTTTTCCTTCCCTAGAGAAGACTCTCCCTAGGATTCCCTTATAGTAGATGGAGACCCCTCTAATGCCTTGGATTGTTCCAAGGTCTAACTACAGTTCCTACAGTCATAGCTAGCTTACAGTTGATCCTGTTCAAATATAAGAATTATTATGAAATTAACATAAGATACATTCAAATAATTATTATGAAATTAATTATAAAATATAATAATAAATCATTTAAACATGCATTTACTGCAAGTTTGTGATCCTGTTCAATATGTTTTTAACTCTCAAACAAGTTAGTGGCAAACTTAGCTATCTGAATAGACATCTCAAATATGGGAGGAACATGAGAAGTTTCCCTACTGATCATCTGAATAGGAATATCAACTATCATAAGACAACCCTACATACACAATACATTTACATAAGTTATATTTTCCCCAAGTACATGTACTAAAATTATTAAAATAACTCTATTTTTACAATTCAAAATTACACGAACTAATATATACCTCTGTCAGCACTTGTATAAATGACATTGTAGCATCAATGCCTATGTCTATCTCAACTCATAGAGATGGAGGAGTTTCTACTCCATCTATCAACTATTCAAGTAAATAAGGTCTCACTTAGTTTTATATAAATTATGAAATCTTATATATGGAAACCAAAATGATCAATAGAAGCACTTGCATATAAAATATATGTCTATATAAGTACACAAATGCAATGACACATTATAAGAAAGAAAAGGAGAAGTATGCATGTGAAAGTAAACTTAGATCTGAATTGATAATCCATCTATTCAAGTGTTAGATAAGCAGCCTTGTACCAAAACCAAAATTAAAGGATTAGTGAAAGGGTATATATAATATACCAGTTTCTTTTTTTTCATTGATAAATATAAATATACTTGGGTTAAGATCTTCAATTTATACTATATTACATGTTGGACTATATTGGTTATTGATTTATTACTTGTCTAAAAATAGGAGTTTGAATTATGTAGGACCCTCGTAACTACTTCCTTTTTGTATGGTCTTACAGGGTCATTTGATCTTATTATCACTTTTCAAGGAAGGAGAATAAAGAGTAGGCATGATTGACAATCATCTCTTCTTTTTGAGAAATGATTTGGGAAACTAGTGGGTGGGTTTTGACACTCATGCTAAATCTTAACCTAATCACAAGGATGTATGTGTTGGGCATGACATTGATGACTATAGTAGTTACTCATTATTTGTTGGAGATGGTTGTTTAAGTGGATTGGTGTAGGATATTTATTACATATTCCTACCATAAAATACATATATAAATGGATCTTATATAAATGTTGAGTGTACAAATATAGATGGGAAAGAGAGAAAAGGGATTGTTTGTGTTTACGCATATCAAAGATGAGGAAGTAAATGTTACATGTGCAATCATGCCAATTTATGTCCTTATGGTTTTAGATGCAATATGGTCATAGAAATTTTAGTTTGCATTATTAGGAAATTATTTGGGAAAGAGGTATATGAATGAGACTGTCATTTAATAGGATATTATCACCTCCAAGCTAACTTCAACTAAAAAAATGAGTGTATATTCATAAGGAAGCTTAAAATATTTAATGGAAAAATGTGCTTCATTTTTTTTTTCATAGATAATGTCCTATCCCTAGGAGCATGTAATATATTTCTTGTAAAATAATGTATTGACCTTGGGTAATAGAAAGATAAAATGTACCATATGGGTAATGGGTAGAAGATATGAATACAACATCTACATCCTTAATCAGTGATCCTATACGAGCATTTTAGGATGTTGCTCAAGGAAGCATCGTCCAACATAATACCATTCATGACTTTTATGTTTTTGATTACGTTATTTTTTCATTAATTCTTGAGAAGAGAAGTAAACTAAATTCTAAGAATAGAACATATATTTTTGTTGTGTATGTCTATTATTAGTGATGCATATTTATTCTCTTTTACCTAAAATAACCTTGTTATTATCACTCATTTTCAAGGGTAACATGTGGATTTATGTATAATGGTATTGGTGACATAAGTAAAAATCAGAATATTACTATATTTAGCTTAGGAACTTCATTTTCAAGATAGTGTTACCTAAAAGGACCCCTAGATAAGTGTTAGATTCATTCTATATAAATATTCTTGTGGTATCTGAACTAAACTTATCTAATATTGAATGAAATTATTCATGGAATCTTTGTGGGATTTTCAAGAATTAGTTATATAAATACCATTGAGCCCATTCTCATAACTTGCACCTATTGTAAAGAATCGAGCAAGGATAAAGAAAGAGAACATGAAAATAAAGTATGAAAATAGAGAAAGATAAATTTAACTTAAACTTACAAGACAAATATATATATATAGACTAAATCTACACAAAGCATAATATTAACTTGAAATTTTAACTCTATATAGGTAAATGGTGCCATCATTATAGAGTCATCTACAGTAGTGGATGCCCCAATAGTTGGATTTGAATATGTAAACAACATCCGTGATAAATTAAATGCTATAAATGTAGACTATGATGATGAAGGAACTGTCACCTCCTATAACATTAAAAATGACATAAATATTATATTAAATTTATATGTAAATTAATTGTTAGATAAATTAAATTTACAAAAATAACATTAATTTAACATGACATTTATATAAAATATACCTACATTTATTGGTGACTGATGTCTACACACCAAATGTGCATGCCAAAAACTCATCACTCATAAGAATATGATATAATCCATCTAAACCACTAATGCCATCATCATTATAAGGTTTTGTTCACATATCTCCACATAAACTATAAAGGTGGGGTAGGGGTTAGTTAGGTGGCATATTTGTAGCATCACTCTATGAAAGCCTACTCATATGCTGAACGAGTGTATTAGTGAGTGAACAAAGACCATGAAGAGTGTTTATCTCCATGACCTATTGAACTATAAAGAGAATCTGTAGATTAAGAGGCTTTTGGATATGGATCTACATAGGCTAATAAGGTGAATGATGTGTACCTAGTCAATCTTGAATAGAGCCTTTTCCTCGGCCCTAAAACTCAAAAAAATCAAAATAATTAGGAATATTATTGAGGACAAACTCACAATCTAGTTTCCTCAAAAAATATAATGGGACCTCATGGTTGTTACATGGTGGATAGTCAAAGACCATCCACCATTGATCCCAAAAAATGGCTATGATGAATTTATGTACATATTGATGGATAGGAAAATGTTTAATAGTTATGAGAAATAGGGCATTGGTGGCTAGGTCATTAAATAGGGTGAAAATGGAAGATTTTGAATTTTCTTTATTATTGACCTAAAAGGCCAACAAATTATCAACATAATACTCCTTACAAGTATCCCTATATGAGGCACATCAGCTAATTTGACTAATTATATAGTCAATTTGACCTAATAAGGTCTTTAGGAAATTGGTTAACTTGATATGGTGGGGGTTGGATGAAGTGGGATCCCTAAATCTATAAATTAACTCTTCAATTTCAATTTTATTTCCCACAATTTTGTCAATCAGAACCTCTTGACTACCAAGAGGTTTTCGATAATTGTAGGAGGGTTAGGTGGAGGAATAGGAGGAACAAGAGGTTTTTTTAGAGGGTTAGGAAGAGGAGAAACCAGAGGGTGGTGTGGAGGGTTAGGAGGGTTTGTAGGATGAGCTATTAAAAAATAAAATTATAAATAAAAAATATGGTTAAATAATGAAAATTATGAAAAATTAGGGTTAAAAAGGGATCATTACAATCACTTACCTCTCCTACACAGTGGCATCATCAATCAATAAGTTTGTGGGATGAATTTGGCAGGTTTTTGGCACTCTCTTATGTATTCCACACAAAACACAATTGTAGAATCTAAGGGAAATCTAGGGAACTCAAATGAAAAATGAGGATGTTTAATTCAAGTTTCCCTTTTTTATTATTTTTGACACATAGGCAATGCAATCACATTACTAACGTGATTGAGTTATTAAAAAATATAGTAACATAATCATGTTATTATTCAATATACCATAATTGCATTAAATAATAATGCAATCACATTATGACTGGGTAATCACCAATCCTAAATTAAAATAAGATGATTTCATTAATTAAATAACATTATAATGTTATTAATTAATGTGATCATGTTATTGGTAATTTCTATGGAATTGTCTGCCAACTCCATGCACTTATCTAACTACAACAATTTCTTGACAAATACTCATGTATCTATCAATTTTTTTATATCTTTTGAATAACCACCACCACTTGGAGGTACTTGGGAGACTTTAATACATTATCCAATAGTTTATCTATACTTTTTAATCCATCCTAAGGTATTTTGAACAAGATAATTCATATCAGGTCCTTATTAGGGTTTTAGGTAGGTTTAACATAGGTTTTGGTGATAACAATTATTCATAAAGGACTACCACTTGAATCCAAAAATAATTCCTAGAGATCATAGCTAAGACCCTTACCCCTCTCCTTAATATCTCATATTCCCATGCAGAGGTTACACATGACAATGAACATCTAAAAGTGCTTCTCAAGTTTGAGACCTCATTTTATGAGCTCAAAAAGGCATAAAATAGTGATTCATGCACTTTCCTTTCAAATATTGACCTCAAGCTTTATGATCATTCCTAAAACACATTTTCTCATCTCTATCCATACTCACATATGCATAATTACCTTGAAATTTGATCTTCATACCTCATTAGGCTAGGCAGGTTCTAGAAGTGGTCTGAGTGTAGACTAAAACTGAAGGTCCTACCCTTATAGACTCACCCTAAAACTCTCATGAATGGTTATATACCTTACATACTCAAAAAAATTTCTAAATACTTTATATAGATATGTTCATTCATTTGTCTATGCACATACCTCTTCATGTCATGAGTAGGCTCATGACTAGTCCTCTTATGCACTTTGACATCAATGACGTATACCTTCACAAGGTCCACCATTGACATCATTAACAATACTCAACAATATCCCCCTTTATCATTAATGGAAACCACTCTCTTAATCTTCTCTTAATAGGATATTTTATCCTCATTCTAAACTTTATCCCCCTTTGACATAAATGATAAAGAAATGCCTACAACTTCTTGGATCACGTCGCTTCCAACCAAAACACTCCACACACAAGATTATGAGTTTATGAACCACCATACAAACATGTTACCCCTATCTCCTTGCATAACTTCTCAACATAACTCACCTAAGTTTGGAGCTAATGAGCCACCTGATTATCTCCCCCTAAGCACTTGACTTTTTAATGACTGCTAAGGGCAAAAATTACACCCAATTCCTATCTTAGATGTTTAAATGTTACCTTTGGAAGTGTCTTGGTCAAAATGTCTATAATCTAATCCTTTGTAGAAACATATTCAAGTTTAACACTTTGTTTAATTACCTGCTCTCTTAGAAAATGATACTTGATGGGAATGTGTTTAGTTTTTTATTGAATGACATGATTCTTTGAGATGCTTATGGAACTTGTATTATTATAATAGATAGGGATAGGACTATCATACTCGACCTTGTAGTCCTTTAAAGTTTTTATCATCCATAGGAATTGAGTGCAACATGAAACTGATGTAATCTATTTACTTTCATAAGTATATAATTCCACAAATAGTTTTTGCTTTCTTATCCATGATATTAAACATTCTCCTAAGAAGAAATCTCTTCCACTAGTGATTTTCCTATCATCTAGACTCCCTACCCATTATACATATGTGTAGGTTGTCAATATAAACTCCTTGCTCCTTGTAAACCATAACCTAAAGTCCATAGTTACTTTGAGATAACTAATTATCCTTTTGAATTCCTATACATGATTTTCCTTTAGGTCTTCTTGAAATCTTCCCATAAGACCTATTGCTTGCATGATGTAAGGTCTAGATGTAGTAGTGTATATATAACTTCCAATCATTGACCTATATGATGTTTTATTAACCTTTAGAAATTCATCTTCCTTTGTTAAATTACACCCTATAATCATATGTGAGCTAACTGCCTTAGAATATTCCATCTCAAACTTCTTAAACATCTCTCTTATGTACTTAGCTTGTGAAATGAATATACCTTTTTCTAGTTGAATGATTTGTAACCCAAGGAAGAATGATAGTTTTTCTAGCGTGGAAATCTCAAACTCCTTCTTTCATCACATTTTTAAAGGCCTTAGTCATATTCTCACTATTTCCACCTAATATAATGTCATCCACATAGACAACCACTGTCAACTGATGGTCATCTTCTCTCTTTATGTACAAATGACTATCTACAACTTCTCTTTTGAATCCTTGATCCAATAAATACCTGACCAATATGGAATACCAAGCTTTAGGAGCTTGATTTAGACCATAAAGATCCTTTTTCAATATACATACATTCCTTGTTACCTGATAATGATAAACCTTTAGGTTGTTCTATATTCACCTCCTCTTCCAAATTCTCATTCATAAAAGTATATTTGACATCCATATGGTACACCTTGAACCCTTTGAATCTTACATATGCTAAAAAAAAAAAAGATAGCCTCCATTTTTACTGTTGGATCAAAGGTCTCCTCAAAATCTACCCCTTTTACTCGGTCATACCCCTTGCATACCAATATAGTATTGTTCCTAGTTACTTCTCCATATTCATTCAAATTGTTCCTAAACACACATTTTGTGCCAATAGCATTCTTATTTTTAGGCCTAGGAACTAGTTACCAAGTCTCAATATTTTCTATTTGATCTAACTCTTCATTCATATAACCTATCCAAAACTTGTGTTTGCTTGATTCGACAAGGTTATTTGGTTTAATATTATACAATAGATAAAAATTCTCTTCATTTAAGTTACTAGTTTTCTCTTTATTTGCATATGTGCATCCTTATTGACAATGATTTTCTATTGATGACGGTCTCTCTGAATTTATATTAGAGAACATTTTGAATATTATCTTTCCTTAGCTTCTTCTTCTTCCTCTTATATCTCTATTGGTTTTTATTAATTCTTGAAGTCTAAATCATCTAATATATCCTTTGATTATAAGTGTGACTTATTTTCATTTGTCTCTTGAATATTTACATCAGTGCTTTCCACTATATTATACAAACTTTTATTATATCATCTATAGGTTGAGATTACTGATGAATATCCCAAGAATATTCCTTCATCAGACCTATGATCAAACTTACCTAATTATTCCTCATATTGTTTGATGAATCATTTTCATCAAAAAACTCTAAAGTGTTCCACATTAGTAGGTTCGACTTTCCATAGTTCATAAGGGGTCTTATTGCTATTAGTCATTATATGCCCTCTATTTAATATGTATACTTCAATGCTTACTATCTCTCTCTAGTATCTATCATTTAACCTTGATTCATTTAGCATAGTCCTTACCATTTGTTGAATTATCCTATTCTTTGTTTTAACTACTCCATTCTACTAAGGTGTCGTAACTACTAAGAATTGTTTCCCTATTCTATGGCCTTCATGAAATTCATCAAAATCATTGGACCACAACTCTCCTCCTCTTTCAAATCTTAGGTACTTAATCTTCCAATTATTTTAATTTTCAACTATAACCTTAAATTCCTTGAACTGATCAAGATCTTATGACTTTTCTTTCAAGAATGTTATCTAAGTCATTCTTGTGTAGTCATCTATGAGTAATATGAAGTAGTTATCTCCTTGAATACTTTGGATTCTTGTAGGTCCAAAGAGATCAATGTGTATTAACTCTAAAGGTCTTGTAGTAGAATACTTCTTACACTTGAACCTCCTTCTAGTATGCTTACTATGATGACATGCTTTGCAAAATGTGTTTATGGGTTTAGTGATCTTAGGCATATTATTCATAGACTTCTTAGAGATTATTCTGACCAAATTATCAAAGTTTAGGTGGTACAAGCTTCTGCTCCATATCCAACATTCATCCATATTCCTCATAATTAATTTCTCCTTATTGATCTCATTCAAGACACATAATGTTCTCAATCCTTTTAGCAGTGGCAATTAGTCTTCCTGATTTGGATCTTGTTATATCACACCCTCTATCATGAAAGGTCATTGTGTGTCTTTTGTTATAACTTGACTTACACTAATCAAGTTATGTTTTAATCCTTCCATATATAATAAATTATCTATCTTAGTCTTCCCATTATCCAAACTCAAGGTATCCTTACTGGTAATATTAGTAGTAGTGTTATCTCTAAATCTCACTATCCTTTTAGTATTCTTATTCAATTAAATTATGTTTCTCTTGTCCTTTATCATGTGTCTTGAGTAACTGCTATATATATACCATTTCATGCCTTTATTTTGGATGTGAATGGTAGTCTAAACTAGCATAGATTCTTCTCCTTTAGTCTTCTTTTCCTTCTTCACCTTATCCACATGGTTTAACTTCTTGATCCACTTATTAGTGGTATGATTGTATACCCTTTTGTATTGGCTAATATTTCTCATATGCCTCATCCTGAAACCCATTGTAATATGTCCTATCTGATCACACTTATAGCACATGATTCTTCTTCTACTATTGAGATAAGTATTCATCCTATTCCTCCATGAATAATTGATTCTAGAATGATTTCTACAATCCATGGCCTTGTGTCCATATTTATTACATGAAAAATAATAACCATTGAAGATAATCACATACCTTATCTATCTGATGTTGAATGATACACCTCAACCTTTGTCTCTTGAAGGAGTCAATTATTCTTGAATTTTTTATGATCAATTTGAGTCTTAGATTCAAGTGTTTTTTGCATATGTATTTAATCTAATAGTGCCATCACTTCTTTATAGTCCATTTGCCTTTGAGGTTTGACTCTCCTTGCTTTGTTTTTGGTCTTCTTTGAACCCAAGACCTATCTTGTCATGTGGAGACATCTTATTATTCAAAATATCACCAAAGACTTCACTACTCTTTTTAAACTTCTGATGTGTCTTCAACTTAACTATTGTTTGATCCAATTCTACCTTCAAGGACTCCATTTATATTTTAAACTCAATCCATTCTTCTTCCTTGGTCTTAAAACTTGCAGTGACAATCTTAATCTAAGTTTCTAACTATTTGATGATCTCCTCATGTTCATTGGTGTTGTTTAGTCTTTCTTCAAAGAAAGTTATTTTTTACTCAGATCTCTTAACCAATGATCTCAATTTTTGATTATTCCTTATTTGAAACTTAATCTCCTCTAGAGCACTCACCAATTTTGTCTCAAGGATCACTTCAAACTCTTATTCATCTTCCATAAGATTTTTTCCTTTTAAATAGACTTTATCATCTATTTTTATAGCCATAAATAAGGTTTAATTGCTATCATGATCATTACTATCATCATCACTATTATATGTACTTGTGTCACTTATATCAGAGGAGATACTATTTTCTTTGGTATAAAAATTTATCTTGTTTTTGAATGACCCTTTCTTGCCTTCATATTTATTCAAACTCTTTTTGTTCTTATCATGATTATAGAACTTATTATCATCACCATAATGTTAATCATAATCATTCTTATCCTTATGAGGATCTTTAGATGCAAAATGACCAATCTTACCATAGTTAAAACACTTTAATGGAAACTTTCCCTTATACTTACTCAATTTATTCCTTAGTTTTTTTTATAAACATGGCTGCTATCTTGTCATAATCAATGTCTATATCAACTTAATCCTTGACCTTTTGACCTTATGAATTTTTAATAGATTTAAATGTAGATTCCTTATTTGAATGCCTTCCATCACTTGTTCTCATTTCATAGGCAGTCAAGATGCCATGAAGCTCATCTATCTGTAGTATGTTAAAATCTTTGATCTCCTCCACTAGAAACACTTTTGAATCAAACTTAGATGTTAGGAATATTAATACCTTTTTTAATACTATTAATTCTTCTAACTCTCTCCTAGACCTCTAATGACATTTACCACTTCATGTACTCTTAATAGATAATATGCTATGTTTTCATCTTCCTTAATTCTCAGACTTTCAAATTGCCTTTAGTGGGTCTATAACTTTTCCAACTTGACTTTAGTGTCTCTTTCATAGATGGAATGAAATTCTTCCCAAATACTTTTGGTTGTATTGTAATCATTAAACTTTAAAAATTATACCTCATAAAGACCACATAATATATAATTCATTGCCTTAGAGTTGTTCTCACTTGCCTTCTTACATGATACATCAGTTGGTGGTGTAGAAGGTAGAGTGAATCCATCAACAATAGATATCCATATGTCATATCCCAAGGAAATTATATAAGTATTTATTATGATGATACAAAATTCATAGTTAGTCCCACTAAAGAGAGGATTCTTATTGGTTGAGAAACTTTCTTGTACTTGATGACTATAGATATTTGTGCTTCTATGATCTCTTTTAAGTTGTCAGGCCTGCTTCAAAAGACTAAGCTCTGATACCAATTGTTGAAAGAAAAATTAGTGAGATGGTTGTAAATAAATGTTTAATAAAAATTATTTTAGTTATAATTTATCATTCCTTGAACCATGAAAATAATACAGTGATATAGTAATGCATAAAGAACCATTCACATGAGCATAACACAAAAAAACACATATATGAGTGAGAAACCCTTAATGGGAATAAAACCCACTATGAAATTTTAAAATGGACTAATGTAATATAAAACAAAATATTAAATTCTAATGAGCACTATCTCAACTTGGATAACCAACCCCAATAAAGTCAAGCATCCACTTGACTAGGCTTTAACAAGCACCTACTTGCAAAGAATCACCAACTCCCTAAGTGACTCAGCACCAACTCAACCACCTCATGAATTTTTATCTTATTCACACCTATGATTTTATATTATGGTCTATAACTTATTTTTTTTACAAATTCTACTCAATCATGCAATATTGTATTCTTTTATTTTGCACACCTTTAAATAGGCCTAAATTGTCTTGTATATATACTATACAGATGGTCACACACCATTTGGTTAGACACACACATTAAACCTCTTATATCAGTCATAAAATAGGTATTATGACATGTTATGAACATGTTTCAACCATAATTTGATCCCTTTTTGGTCTTCCATAACTTAATTAGCCCTTATTCCTCCTTTAGGTCTTATGGAGACCTAATTACATTATGTCTTTTCTCTTAACACTAAAACTTGATGTTCTTAGGCCAGATGGATTTATCTAACAATAAAAAACCATTTAAAAAATTATATAGTGAACTATACTAACATCCCTCATTATTTATTTTAACTATATCCTTCATTCATACCATGAAATCTTCTTTAGGATAAACTGCCCTATTATGCCTATGTACTCAAAAGTCTATCTTGAAAAAATGAAGCTTAAACACCCTTAAGATACTAAAATATGAAAAATTAAAAATTTATATAGATTATCCATGTCCTTAGTGTCATCATAAAATTCTTGGAATACTTTCACTTAGGAGATAAAGTCTTAAGAACATCTTTGTAACTTACTCAGAATTGCCAATTCACATCAAGAACCAATCATGATAAATTAGACCTCCAATGACTCTATAGACACATGTCATGAATATTTATGAATAAAAATGGTTATATAATATATAAATACCATAATTATATAGGAAATCCATATAGTCTAATGCTAAATATTGGTCTTGCAAACCAATTTCTTGACTCTATGTTTCACAGTCCTATTTGATCAATCAAGCAATTTTATGACCAAATTTTTTCACCACATACATCAAAATCCAAGGTTTATAAAATAATTATTATAAATTATAAGTATTAATTAACTCTTTAATTAAATTTTTTAAAATAATATATCATGCATAGACCTTCAAATTTATCTTTTCATCTATGTTTGGGTTTTACACTATTCACACCATCAGCTCTATCTATAACTAGCTAACTTAGATGAATAAATTAAAAAAAAATTAAGGATATAACTTATCCATAAATAATAATGGAAATTTAAAATGAGTCTCTATACTATTCTACCATCCACTTTATCTTCTTAATCAAAATAACTTTTGAGATCTACATCAATTTCTTAACAAATAAGTCTATGTTTGTACATTTTCTCTCTCATCTAACTAACCACCACCACTTGGAGGTACCTTGGAGATTTAAATACATTATAAAATATTTTATATATACATTTTAATCAATAATAGTCTATTTTAAATAAGATATTTTATATTGGGTCCTTATTGGGGTTTTAGGGAGGTTTAACACATGTTTTGGTGTTAACTATTATTCATAAAGGACTGACAATTGAATCCAAAAATAATTAAATAAGATCTTATATAAGACCCTTATCCATATCTCCTTAATACATTATATTCCCATTAAAATGATACACATGCTGACAAACATCTAAAAGTGCTTCTCAGGTTTGAGACCTCATTCTATGAGCTCGAGAAGGCCTAAAATAGTTATTCATGCACTTTAATTTCAAATATTGACCTTAAAGTTTGTGATAATACATAAAAAACCTTGTCTCAAATTTTTACATAGTCACATTTTCATACATATTTTGAAATCTGATCTTCATACCTCATTAGGCAGGCAGGGTCTATAAGTGGTCTGAGTAAGACTAAGACTGAAGGTCCTACCCCTATAGGCTCACCCTAAAACTCTCATGAATGATTTTATACCTTAATTACATGTTAAAATAATTCCATACAAAATTAATATACCTATGTTTATTCATTTATCCATGCGCATACCTCTTCATGTCATGACTATGCCCATGACTAGGCTTCTTATGCACTTTGACATCAATGAGATGTACCTTCACAAGATACACCTTTGAAATTGATCACAATAATAAAACATTTTATAGACACTCATTTTTTTCAAATTTCATGTCCAAATGGACATTGGAGCCACTTCTTGAAAATAATTCAAGCTAAGCTAGAAAATCAATGGAATGCCTTGATTCATCAGTGCACATCACTTGCATATTCTAAACAATATCAATTTATCCTTAATTGGGGAAATGCATTAAAAGAAATCATCATATTCCTCTAATTCATGTTCATTCAAGTTTTGACCTATTAAATTGATCTTTTTGACCAGATTTGAGTGACAGATTTTCAAAATTCAAAAATAGGAATTAACTTAATAAAGATTGCTTAATTAATTAAACCCAATTAAAAACATAGGTGAAAAAACCCATCATTAATTAATTACTAAATTTATATTTTTACAAATTCATAAATATGGATTGATGACATCACATAAATATCTAAAATAATGTCACCATCATGACATCATCTTTTATGAGTTGTCAAGCACTCAAAAAAAATCAAACAAATATCTATATTTGTGAGCCATGCCTATTAATTAGAAACATTAATGGATTGTACCCTCCCAAACCTAACCACAATTATCTCTAACCTAACTAAACTTGGGTTATAATTAGTTTGGAAGGCTATAAAATACAATGCCTCACCCATTGATCAAAGAAGTTTTTTTATTTAATTTTATTATGCCAAAATACATTCAAAAATCTCTCTTCATGTAAAATTATCATGCAACAATACATGAAATGTTTTCATTAATATAGTGTTATTGTGCTCATTTTTTAAGCCAAGACAAAGCTAAAATCCAACATTAGGTGACAAGGAGAGGTGGTGAAAGAAGATCCATTTCTAAATAATTATTTATCACATAATTGAGAACATCAACTCATTACTAGTGTAAAACACTTGCTCTCATGGAAGCTAAAATTCTTTTCTTTTGCTTTCATTTTTTAGTTACTTTTATAGTTCTCTATCTCTTTAAGTGTCTAGGCTAGAGGTGTAAGTTTTTACTAGTGTGTTTTGTTTTATTTGTTTCATACTAACACAATATTAATCTCCCCTCTACATATTTCTATTGATCATATATTGGCATACCCAGTGGCACCATGCATCTCACAAACCCCATTAGGGTCGATTTTATCCTTATAATTGCATGCATACCATATTTTGATATCGTTTTGCTCTTTTTCCTTATATTTTTTAAATTTTCTATCTTTTGGTAAAAATGGTGACGTCACCCTAAACATTGGCGAGATTGAAGTGAAAATGGTGAGGTCACTGGGCCACAAAGTGACCAACTTATAAAGGCTTGTTTGGGGTCATCTGAACTCCATTTTTGATGATTTTTTAAAAACCATATACCTCTTCCTAAAATTTCATATTATGTGATTTTTTTTCTCATATTGTATATAATTTTTAGAAAATTTAAATTAGTAGGCACTAACATGTTTTCAAGAAAATGGTGGTTTTATGATAATAATAGTAGAATCACCCTAATAAACAATGATATTGTGATCAAAATAGTGAGATATCACTAGTTGGACCTTATATAATAAAAAACAAAGTCTCAATGTAAATGGTGAAGTCACTCTATCAAATGGTGAAATTACCCTACTAAACGAAAAGGTCGCCCTGTGTATTGGTGAAACCACTAGGCCGTGAAGTGACCAACTTCTGGAGGCTTGTTTGGGGTCATCCAAAATATATTTTTATTTATTTTATTTTTAAAACCACATGTTTCATCATGAATTTTCAGATTATGCAGTTATTTTTACTTTAAATTTCATGTGTTTTTCATAAAATGGTATATAAAATCATGTTAATTTGGTTTCCAATCAAACTTGTTTGTTGCAGGTTTCACTTACCAAAGACCATGGTTGAAGCTTATAACTTGTTGCTTGAAGGTTTCGATAGCTAAAGAGTGGTTATTTTTACAAAATTTTAAGGTAGTATTAAATCACACTTGATTTTTGGGCTTAAAATGAACATCCATTATAGCTTAGGGCTCATAAAAGTCTTTTCCTTTTTTTTTGTTTATTTGTTAGATTAGTTTCAATGTTTTAAGTTAGTTTTTATTTAGGTAAACCAAGCTTAGAGAGTATGATATATAATGTAGGGGCATCTTAGGAATGATCAAAAGTGATCTTGGATGTGTCTTAGAGTCATAGTTGTAACTAAAATTTGAATTAGAGTTCAAAACTAGTTTTCCAACCTTTTTGGTCTAATTTCAATTTTCAAATATTTAATGAGAAATTGACAGTGAGTTTTGGTGATATGTAATGGATAAATAATTTTTAATATACATTTAATTTATTTTGAAAGGTGATAAGTTGGTTTTGAATGCATATGACAAGGTGTGAGGTGGCAGTCCACCACCCTACATGGCTCTAGGAGTTGTTATAGTTTTCTTGTTTCAGGAAATAGTTATTTTGTCTTATTTTAGAGTTTAATTTATAAATAGAAAGGATATATAGTTTTGTGTTTTGAATTAGAATCATAGGGAGAATAAAACAAGACAACCATTATTGAAAGAAGGAGAAAAAGTTTTGCTAAGACATTATATAGGACTATGTGGGTCCTTTTTCTCATGAAAAATAGTTTTAGATGAGTGTATGGATATTTGTATAGGGTTTTATTTCTTAAATATCAAGAATACATTTATTTATATGATGTTAATTCAAGATATGATCTGGTGTGGTTTAATAAATTGGTACTTAGACCCAACCCCCCCCCCCCCCCCCCCCCCCCCCCCCCCCCCCCCCCCCACCCACCCCACACACCCCACACACCCCCCCTATTTTGATTATCTTGATTAAGTTACAGACTGCATTTTTAAATGTTATTGATCAAATGAAATTGATAATTGATATTTTAACTTTTGAAGGATGTATGATTTTTTTAATTTATTTATTTATTTTTTTAATAATAAATTAATGGTGTAATAATTAAGTTATCTGGTGATTAGACATATTGATGCAAAAACACCTATCTATGTGTAATTTTCTCTTTTTGTAGACTGTGTTTATTTAATTTATCAAGTAATGAGGTTGGCAGGCTACATCAAAATGTTAATAAAGGTTCAGTTGGTTTTGTTCAAGGATTGAATATCCTTAAATAGGAAATAAACCTTGTTATTCTAAGATATCTAAAGACTAACCCCTATTTCCCAAATAATACACTATTTGTTTAGACTGTGTGTGTATGCAAAAGGAAGTGGTGGCCCTTAACTCAAAGATCCAAGTACCTTGAGACATTTAGTAAGGTTATTTGTATGTGTTTTTAAGTTTCTATAATATTTATGGGAATATTATTTCATGATTCCATCCTTGCAAAATATATCTTGGTAAAACATCAACACCTTCACATAGTCAAGTGTCTTTTGATAGGTAGAGATATGATAAGGGATTGATAAGCATCTTGTAACAATTATAAAATGTGGAAAAGATCTAGACAAAACTTATAAACCTAATTTGGGTCTTTTATACACCCTGGTTCATTCATATTTAAGTTTTTTCTACTCTCAGATCAGTGATAGTAACAACCATGTCTAGGGTTTCTATACTAAAATGTGCATAACAAGAGATTGAACCATCAAAAAAGCATACAATTTTGTATGAATTTAAGGTTCCATATAATATAATATAATATATTTAGGATATTTAGGAGTTTTTAGTTTTATTTTTTACTTCTCCATACTATTATATTACCTTGTGTGTAGATGGGTGAAAGACAGACCTAATGGGCCTATATAGTGGTCTAAAAACCCTAGATTTACAGTTTGATGCATATAATGAGTTATAACCATAAAAACTTGATAAAAGTTTTTAGTATATTCCTTATAAAAATTATTTAATTTAATCAATAGGTTTCATGACTATAAGGATCCATTTGTATGGCTTTTTGAGGACTGAGTTGGATTCGACCTAGAAGAGACCTTGTTAGAATAGGCTAAAGAAGGAAAAGGTATTTTATTTGAGAGTGAGAGTGAAAAAAGGTTTTTTTAATCTAAAGGAGGAAAAATTTATCCAAAAATTTCAATATTTTTCCTTGGATGACCATTAATTGCTCAGACTAAGGAAGTTTGTCCATTTGGAGGTTAATTGGGGTATCAAGTAAGCCTACAGGGTCAAAATTTTGCAAAATAGCCTAACCTAAACTTTTGTGTGAAGTAATTCCTTGGAAAATTATACTCAAAAAACTATTTAATTTTCCTATATGGGATGGTCTACACAAAAATATGGTGGATTTGCACTAAAATGAGGCTAGAAGGCTAAACAAACAAGAAATGGAATATTGAGTGAAAGGAAAGGTGATGGATGATGGAATTGGTTTGAGATGGTATTAAATAAGGTATTATAATATTTTTTTTGTCTTGTAATTTTATTAATCATGTGTTTGAGTTTTGGTCCATTTGGACAAGGTAGGCCTAGTGTTGGCGAAGGAAGATTTGCAAGTTTACAAGTAAAGTATATGAGAGATGAAGGTTGATGGTATGAGATTTGAATAATTTGGTATCAGATACATCTATATGATTTGGGAATAGGTTGGTATTAGTATGATTTTTTTAATTAATGCATATTGCATGATTGATAAAAATTTATAAGTAAGCAAGTAAGAAGGTAGCTTCCATAGAGTCTTGTGGATATATAGCAGATAAAGAAGGTATGAATTATTTATGGTTGATTTATTGGTATAAATAAATTGATGATGGTATGTGATATGTGAGGAGATAAAATAGTGAATAGTGTGGTTACAAACCCTGAAATAAGAGAGTTATTAAAAATATCAAAGAATAGAAGCTCATAAATAGAGCTCAAAAAAGAGGATAAAATAGTCCTAGTGTGAAAGACAAGTGTGTGAGAAGGCCCTATGGAGGTCTGAAACAAAGATTGATAGGGGTTCCAAGTGTGAACCAAGAGGAGGTGGTCCAAGTGAGGCCAAAAATGAGAGAGTGTATGTACCAAAGTTAGGTACTTAAGATGATGATGAAATGAGAGGTAGAAAGAAAAGTGAGAGATGGGGTTAAATATGAAAGTCATGGTGAGAATAAGATGGAGATAGAGATAAAGGAAATAAATAATGCATTAGAAAGGATGAAAAGAGAGTTGTTTTAGATTTGTATTGTATATAGTTTGTAGTGTGGAATCAAGATTAGGAAAAGAGTTAAGTGCAGTTTTAGAGAAAGAATGCAAGAGAGAGAGAACCAACAAATGATGGAACATTTGGAGAGATACTTGAAGAATATGGAAACATAAATTTCCAAGGAAGATGAGAGAGAGGCAATAAATCATCAAAAAATTTAGACTAATATTGATTTATCATGGTTAAATGCAAGTGAAGAGAATGATTGGGATGAAGACATTTATTGGGAAATAGTCCATAAAGAAGAAGTTGGTGAACGTAAAAGTGTAGGTAAAAATAAATATGAGGTGTTTTATCCCCTTAAATATGGTGAATTACCTTATGGACAAGAGTAGAGATATGAAGAGCAGCAAATAGTAGATGATAAAGAAGATAAAGGCACAATAGGTAATGAAGTATATGTAATCTTTGATGAGTATTTTGACAAGGAAGATGATGTGTTGTATAAAGACACAATAGGATTGTTTGAAGAGTTAATTGGATTATATAATAAGAGATAATAATATGAAGTTATTGAGAAAAGAGAAAGATAGGTAAAAGAACATGAGACTAAATTAATAGTCCATGAAGAGAAGGTGCAAGGTAAGGAGATAGTTGATTAGACAATCAAAGAAGGAGAAACTATAATGGAAAAGAGAAGGATAGAGGATGTTGATGAAAAGATTAAAAACAAGAAATAAACCTTGTAATTATCAAAAGAGGAGGAGAGTATGACATGGAGTAGGTATGTTCATGAAGATGCAAAGATAACAATGTTAGAAGAGGTCATAGAATGAGAATGGTAATTCATGCTCAATGCCATGAAGATTGAAGAGGATCACGAGAGAAATTAAAGTAAGAAGAGTTATTACTTGTAAAAATAGTAGTATGAAGATCAGTAGAAGCAACAACAAAGGATCACATGGATGAGGAAGCAGAGGCATAGGTGTGGAAGCAAAGAGAAGACTCACTTGTATGAAAATTTGAACGAAGAAGAATATTGGAGTCAACTTCTTTTCTCGATTTGGGTGTATGATGCAAGGGTATCTTAGGAATGATTAAAAGTGATATTTGATTTGTCTTGGAGTCATGGTTATAAGTGAAATTTGAATTAGAGTTCAAAACTAGCTTCCCTGCCTTTTTGGTCTAATATGAATTTTTGAATGTGTAATGAATATATCGAGAGTGTTTTAGTTGGTCTAAATGAGTTTTGTGATATGTAATGCATAAATAATTTGCAATAGACCTTTAAGGTCTTTTAAAAGGTCTCAAATTAGTTTTGAATGTATATGACAAGTAAGGTGTGAGGTGGCAGTCTACCACCCTACATGGGTCTAAGAGTTGTTACTGGTTTCTTGAATCAAGCAAAAATATTTTTATCTTTCTTTAGAGTTTAGTTTGTAAATATTAAGGATATATAGTTTTTTTGTTTCGAATTAGGAATCATAAGGAAAATAAAATAGGGTAGACATTGTTGAAATATGGAGAAAAAAGTCTATCTATACACTATATAGGACTGTGTGGGTCCTTTTTCTCATGAAAAATAGTCTGAGATGAATGTATGGTTGTTTTTAGAAGTTTTTCTTTCTTAAATATTAATAATAAAGTTCTTTATATTATCTTAATGCAAGATATGATTTGATTTGGTTCAATAAATTAGTATTTAGATCCCCCTATTTTGAGTATCTTGATTAAGTTGTAAATTATATTTTTAAATATTATTGATGAAAAGAAATTGATAATGGATCTTTACACTTTTTAAGGATGTTTGAATGTGTTTTGAGGATATAAATTCATGGTGTAATAATCAACTTATCTGGTGATCAGACATATGGATGCACAGACCCCTACATATGTGTAATTTTCTCTTTCTATAGATTGTGTTCATTTAATTTATCAAGTAATGAGGTTGGTAGGCTGCATCAGAATGTTAATAAGGTGTAGTTGGTTTTTTTAAAGGTTTAAAGATACATAAATAGAAAATAATCCTTGTTATTCTCAGATATCTAAAGACTAACCCTTATTTCTTGAATAATACACTATTTGTTTGGATTATGTCTATATGCAAAAGGAAGAGGTGACCCTGACCTCAAAGATCCAATTACCTTGATACATTTAGTAAAGTTATTTTTATGTGTTTACAAGTTTATATAATCTTTATGTTCATATTATTTCATGATTCCATCCTTGCAAGAATATAGCCTTGTAAAACATCAATACCTTCGCACAGCCAAGTGTATTTTGATAGATAAAGCTATGACAAGCGATTGATAAGCATCATATAACAATTATAAAATGTGCACAAGGTCTATATGGACCTTATAAAATTGTTTTTTGTCTTTGAAACACCTTGGTTCATTCATATTTAAGTTTTTTATACTCTCGAGTTAGTGATAGTTAGTAACAACCATGTCTAGGGTTTCTATACTAAAATGTGCATAACAAGATATTGAACCATAAAAAAAGTGTAAAATTTTGCATGAAGTTATTTTTCCATGTGATTTAATATATTTATGAGTTTTTAGAGTGATTGTGTACTTATTCATACTATTACAGGACATTGTGTACAGATGGGTGCAAGACAGACCTAATAGGCTTAAACAGTGGCCTAGATTGAGTTGGAAAAGTGGCTCATCAGTATATTTGGGATTTGAAACATTGTATTGACTTAAATATTGAAATAAGATATTTTTAGATGTTTTTGGTTTCTCAAAATGAATAGGTACAGTGTCATATAAGTCATAAATGCAAGGAAATAGGACTACAAGAGATCATGTCCAACTGGTAAAAGTTATGAGAATGGTAGGCAATGCAATGAAAGGTTATCTGAGATGAGTCATGAGTATAATAAGAGTGAAATTTAGATGATTTTGATGTTTTTAAAATTCTTAGGAGTTATAGTTCAAGAGTTATGAGGTTCTGGCCTAAGAGAAGCTTAAGCCTAAAGAAGAATAGTTTGAGAATTAGATTGAAAAGGAACATAGAGAATTAAAAAGTTTGATTTGTAAGACTGAGATTGCCTTGTGTGTAGGCCCTTAAAAATAATAATAATAGATTATAGATTTTATTAAGAGAATAATGAAGAAGTTTGAAAATCAGGAGAATTTTGATAAGTAAGAATAGGTACATGTAGGTGAAGGATCATAGAAAGAGCAGAGTTTTTAAATAAAGTGGAAAAGCTCTACATCACTCTCCCCCATTCACTTTAAGGAACTTGGGTGATGAAAATAAATTCATTAATTTACTTTATTACTTATTCAAATATTAGATGGAAACTCATTTATGCTTTCCCCAAGTTCGTATAACTTGGGTGATCCAAAAACCAACCTTTAAAGTCCTAGTTTTATTTCTTACATTTGGCTTATGGGTGGGTTTTCATCACCTCCTCATAATTTATTTAGGGAAGAGTTGACCTAGGAATTTAAATCTTATAATTTTTTCAACCCTATTCCATAGTGGGGTATACAAATTGAGCTGGTGAATCATTGGGATATTAGTTTGAGCAGTTGAACTAACTTTATTAGCAACCACTACCCTTAGAAAAATAGCCTAATTTGGACATTACACTACATTGACAAATCTAATAGATGTAGAGGTTGTAAAAAGGATAATTATTTTTTACAATAAGTTGATTAGCTTGGATCTAAATGATGTGTTTTTCCCTAGTGTTATCCACACATATGGGACCATTTAAAAATGTGTGAAACTTATAGTTTTTAGACAAACCCCATTTTTCATGGAAATATTATCAATGTAGGGTGAGTATTGTGAAGTTTTATATTACTGTATAAATTTTTGGAAGAAGAGGGGGCCTAAAACCCTAATTTTCATATGCATCTAAATTTATTGGATTAAAAAGTTATTTCCTTTCAAGGAGTATATAGACAGAATTTGACAATATGAAGCAATTGTGTTAGTTTTTAGGAATAAGATGATACACTTAGATGTTTTTGTGTCTTTTCCTTTTACTTAGATTGTTTTGAGTCTAAATATATTTTATTTTTCAAAAAACACATCCAAATAAAGTCATGAGTCGATCACATGTTTGTATACCCCTTTTTTAGTTGAAAGAGGTATTATGACATCCATTCAATGCCACACTTTGCCTTGGACATTTTTAAACATTTGTGTGTGTGTGTCACTTGTTTTAAAGGGGAATTTTTACACTACACATTTTTTCACAAGTTTTTACCTTAGTGTTTTGAAATAAAAATATTTTCATACCTTCTTAGTGAGATAATTTCATTGCACTATTCACATTGTTTCAAAACCTTTACCTTATGTCAAATTGAGTTTGAAATCATGTGTGCCTTTTAGTCTATGATTGGTATCATTATGACATCTATTTTAATTTAAATCATCACCCATTCGAGAAACCAAGTCTTCTTAAAAACAAGTTTTAAATTTATCTTGTGAATTTCAAATTCAAACATTGTGTGGTTTATGCCTATGCCTCATTTAATTTTGTCTTAGGTGTTTACCTCTTACTTTTGAATGTGAAACTTAGACTAATTCCTTGCTTTCTTTAAATATATTTTTTCCTATATTTAGGAGGTGGTCTCTTTTATTTTTACCTCACGTCTTTTTTTGGCTTAGAACTAAGGTCAAAACTCTCTTTTCCAATACAATCTTAAGCATGGTTAGTTTACATTTGAGTCTTGCTTATCAGTTAGGCTTGAATATTTTACTAATCATGTTTATTTTTGATTATTTGATATTGAATTTTCCAATTAGTTATATGCATATGCCTAACATCCAATGTCCTTTACCAATGGTTAAGTTTTTGTTGGAGTTCATGTGCCTAGTTTGAGTATAAGTGTTTCAAATTGTTAGAAAATTGCCTTGCAAGTTTTACCTTGACCAAGTGTGTTTTCAAGTCTAGATTTGTGCCTTGTTTCCAAAGACCTAACATTTTCTATAGTTTTTAAAGTTCATTTGTAGCTTTTGAGCCTATATTTTTTCCTTGTTCCCAAAGACCTAACAACATTTTTTGTTATTAGACATAGATTAAATTTAATTGAAACACTTCTACCAAGATCAACATTTAGATTTACCTTTCATTTGACCATTTTTGTGCAAGACATTAAACCTAGGAAAAACATTTGAGACCAAGATTACCATTGATGATTTTGGATAATAGATCCATTATAAGCCAAGTTTAAACCATTTTTACCAGTAGACCAAAGACTTATTCCTATACCAATGTCTCTTTCAAACCTAGACCTAAGCTCAGACCATTTTTAGAGACCAAGATCACCCTCTTTAGGATTATCACCAAATCCAACCATGTTGATTATCATATCCCAATATCTCCCTTCTTTGGGCCAATTAAAATACCAAGTTCACCCTTTCAATGAAAATGAAACTTAATCTACCACCTATGCTAGAAACCATCTTTTGGCTTATGCTAGAAACCAAGATTCGTAATGCCCATTCATTATAGTTTCAGGCCCTCCTCCTTTGGTTTTCACTAGAAACCAAGATCTTCAACACCCATTCATTATCATTCCATGCCCTCCTCATTTGGTTTGCTCTATCATCCAATCTTTTCAATGCCCTTCATTACGATTATAGGCCCTCATCCTTCAACCCACATCAACAACTAAGATTCATAGTGCCCATTCATTACCATTTTAGGCTCTTCAAAGTATGGTAGATTGTTATCCCAATAAGGTTACATAATTATGACTAAATGGATCTAAGTTACCATTATAAACACTCAACCAATCTTTGTTGAGCCTATCATAGATAAGCCTATTTGATAAGAGTTCATTATCAAACCATAGTCTATTATTCATCCATTTCCAACCTTACCCCACTTTAAAAAATTTAATCTGATCTTCGAACCACAACAAATCCAATCATTACCTCTCCAAGAGCCATATGTTAAAGACCAAAATATATTGAAAATTGATATTTTTAAACAAGTGTAATATAAGGCCAAGAGAACCAAAAATTCCATGAATTTTTTTGAAACACCTATTTGTGATGAGTTAACCTATGTTGAATTACCTTTTTACCATTTTCCTATTTTTAAGTAGCCTCACTTTGTTAAGTCTATCTCTGTGGAGTTGTTATTTGACCCTTTCCATTAGGTTTAGGAGTCTCACTTTAATGAGCTAATCTCTTTTGAGTCACCACCTAATGATTATAACCACCTTTGGGTAAATCATTATCTTGACTATTGTCCCATTTTTAAGGATCTTTACTTTGATGAGTCAATCTTTATGGATTTGTTTGTTGACCATTTTCCTTTAGTTGAGGAGCCTTACTTTGACAAGGCAGTATTTATGGAGTCCTTCTTAGATGAGACTATTTTTGAAGATCCCATTGTTTAAACCCATATCATTACTCACCCAATAGCAAGCATTAAATATAACATGTTTTCCAAAATACCAGACAAAAATTTAGCATTAAAGTTAGGTTCTATTATTGAATCGATATTAGATGTAGCATTAGAAGAAAAATCAGCATTAGTCTCAACATTGAATTTAAAATAAAAATATATTTATGTATATTAAAAAATTGATTACACATACCTTGGAGATCAATTTGAATACATTTGTGATCCTTCCATAGGTTTCAAGGATGATTACTTTAGCATTGACACAAGTTTTCCTAGTATCTTCTATGAGGATTGTGATACCTTTTATCATTCCATTACTGTTCCACATGCCATTGACACCTAACAACATATCCATTATATTGATATTCCACCTCCCACAAGTGTCTATTGGGACTGATAGACACACACTTTGTTCAAATGCATCTATGGTGACATATCAGTTGTAGAATATCATGGGGACCAAGACCACATTCATGTAAAAAAAGAATAATCTAAAAATGAAATATTTTTAGAGGTGATAGGGGTAATAAAATTCCAAACTCAAAATCTTTGATTTAAATCTTGTTTCAGGCACTCAAAGATAATCAAAGTCAGATGTTAATGGTCTTTAGTGAAACCTTTTCAAAGGCGCTATGGGTTAATGAAGACAACTTTAATGGTGAAAACATCTTCAATGAACTAATAGCTAACCACAATAATTATTCCATTCTTGATAGATACATTATTAAAGATAACATTAGTATATATTATATTCTACAACATAATTAGATGGCATCATATCTTACACCTAAATGACATAAAATTTTTGTGGTCCTATCAAGAGCAGATTCAAAAATCTTTAGACCCACCACAACCAAAATTATGTGTGCCTATAAATATTGATCTTCATTTATTTCCCAACCATTATACATCCCATTATGATCCATTTATTCATTCTACACTTGTATCACATTTCCAAATAAGACCTTTTATCCACTATTTATCCATATTACCATCCTTGGCTGCACTTTTCTTTATAGAGGCTAAGAAGATATCTTGTATCAAATTTTGGAGGAAAAAAAATCAATCACCAAAAAATATCATAATAATATTATTAGAGTCTAAATAAATACTAGGTTCTTGATAGAGTAGCTATTCAGAAGTGGTGTGGGATATAAACTTAAATGATTGACTATTTTGGTTGTATCATATGTTGGTCAAGACATGCATCTCCAAATCAATAAGAATAATATAATACTATGCTTTTACCTTCCCATTTACCTTACCTTACCATTTACCTTTCCTTTTCCATTTTCCATTCACCTTGTCATTATTTCATACCTTTAAATGTGACTTGCCTTGCCCTTTGCCTCACCTTAACATTACTTCCATACCTTACCTATTGAATGAAGTTGTTTTACCATCCCTTACCCACCTTATTTTTATAACTATAGTGACTTTAGGTCCTAAAGGATTATCTAGGTAGCACTCAATTCACATTGAGGTCAACTCAGTCACCCTTTTCCAATGCCCCCACCATTTTAGAAGCAATTTTAGTAAACACTCTCACCATTTTCTGAGCAACCTAATCAAATTCTATCACCATTTGGTGAGAAATATTTTTTCAATATATATCATCTTAAGATACCTCAAAAATTCCAAAAACATTCAAAACATTTCAAAATCCTAAAAATTAGAAAATCGGCTTATAATCTCCTAGAGAGATAGAAAGCCTCAAAATCTAAAAACATTTGTCATGTATAATATTAATAACCAATACTTGATCCATCCTACTATATAAAAATAAATTATTGGTTTAAATCCATTATATAATCATTGGGAATGTAACCTTCCCTTTGCATGTATCCTTGCTTAGAGGCATCATCCACTTTGTACTTTTAGGCCAAGATTGCAAATTTTTCCCTATTAGGGTAGCACCCAATCATGCATCTTATACTATGATATGTTATCCCCACATATTTTCCCCTTACATATAGCTTTGATTTAGGGAACCATCCATTTATCATTCTATTAAGCCTTCACACATAGGTATTAACTTGGTTGATGAAATGATGCTTTCTGTTACTTTTATTTTCAAGCTTTGTGTGTGGTTGCTTAGTTGTTTATTTGTTTATTTGCCTATTTACTTGGTTTCATTATTATGCTTTTAGTTAATCTATATGTGTTCATTGGGTAATTCCTTTTGCATTATTCTTGAGTCCATCCATATTCATATGTCAATATTATCATCATGGTTTTTATCATTGGTGCATTATTTTCAAATTTTTATTGGATCAAGAGTCAGTCCTTATGCAAATTACATCTAGGTCATCATGGAGTTTTATATCATAATGTATACCATCACATGATACAAAAAAATTCAGTTTGGTGGAGATCACAAGCAATGGTGCCACAAAAATTTGTCCTTATTCACCTTGGCAAATCCTCCACCCTCCTTGATTAAATCAACCAATTGACCAATCTAGTTGTATCAATACTAATAAGGATGAGCATCTACACATTTAAAATTACAACCAAATCATTCACATTGATGAATTCTTATTATTTTATTCCCCAATCCATTTTCTCCCATTTCTATGAGAACTACATTAGCCTGTGGTCTATTTAGACTATGTAGATAGTGTTTAGATACGTGACATCTCTTGAGTCAACTCAGCCACCTTTTTTCTTCTAATAATCTCTTTCATCAATTTTTCCATCCTTGTGTGCCTAGTTGTTTGTGGCTTGTTCAGTCATTAGACCATCACATCTACATTTGTGCCCACTCATATTTAATCTATATAACATGTTATCTCCTTGAATTATGTTTGCCAATCTACCCTACTGGGGCACAACCAATTTATTATGATCAATTATTCTCTATTGGGGAAAAAATATTTTTCAATTCAAGTCATCTTAATGATTATAACCAACTTTGGGAAAATCATTAATTTGACCCATCCACTTTGATGGGTCATATCCCTATGTCACTAATTATAACCACCTTTGGGAAAATCAATGTCTCAACCTCTATTACTGATTATAACCACCTTTGTGTAATTTATTACTTTTAAATAAATGTATTGAAGCATTATCTCTATTAGATTAATCTCACCTATGGGCTACTTTCATTCTTCTTCTTACTTCTTTTCAAAGGACAATCCATCAATCGTATGTGTCAACCACTCCATCAAGGGGGTATCATAGGATTTCCAAACTTTATTTGGAGCATCATTCTTCAAACATTATCTTCTTTTTATTATTAAAAAATTTTTCGTTCTTTCAAAATACATTACTATGCATGTGTATCACAATGCCTTGTCAAACATGGATAGACATTAGACACTCCTTTTTGGCCACTTTTGTGTTTAAACAGACACTAGAGCAACTTATTTAAAACCACATAAATTAAGCTTGAAAATAATTTGAGTAGTCTGATTCATTAGTGTGCATCATGTGCATATTCTAAATCATATAAATGTATCCCTAATTGGGGAAATGCATTCTATGAAATAATCATCTTCATCTAATTCATCTTTATTGAAGTTGTAACCTAGAAAATTGACCTTTTTAACCACGTGTGAGGGATAAATTGTCAAAATTCATAAACAACAATTAACTTGATCAAAATTACTTAATTGATTAAACCCAATTAAATGAATAGGTGAAAAGATCATGGATAATTAATTGTTTAATTTTTATTTTTATAAATTCATAAATATGGTTTGATGACATCATTGTGAAATCACACAAATATATAAAATGATGTCACCATCATGACATAATATTTTATGAGTTATAAAACATTCACAAAATATCAAGAAAATATCTAGATTTGTGAGCCATGCCTATTAATTGAAAATATTAATGGTTTTTCCCCTCCAAAACATAACCATAGCTAACTCTAACCTAAATACACTTAGGTTAGAGTTAACTTGGAAGGATATATATACAAGGCCTCACCTATTGATCAAACAAGATTTTCTATCTAATGTTATTATGCCAAAATACCTTTAAAAATATTTCTTGGTGTAAACTTATCATGAAAAAATACATGCAAATATTTCATTGATATAGTGTTATCATGACCATTTGTAAGGCCAAGGCAAAGCCAAAATCCAACATTACCAAGGTAACAAGGAGAGGTGGTGCAAGGATCTCCATTTCTAAAGAATTCTTGATCACACAATTGAGCACATCAACTCATTTCTAGCATACAACACTTGATCTCATGGAAGATAAAAGTTTTTTATTTTGCTTTCATTTGTTGGTTACTTGTATTGTTCTCTAGCTCTTTGAGTGTCCAGGATAGAGGTGTAAGATTTTATTAGTGTGTTTTGTTTGATTTATTTCATACTAAAATGATATTAATCTCCCCTTCTAGATTCCTATTGATTACACCTTTTATTTTCCAAGTACTAAATATGATACCTATATTAGTATAGGGATTTTTATCATATATACATGCTTTACTTGTTTCTTCAAGTGTTCACAGATTATTATAAGACTCAAGTTCTTCATACAGATCCATATCTTCTACTATTCACTGACTAGTGGGCACATACATAGATACACAGAGTAGACATTGATACATTCACCCATTAGGGTAATTATACTACATAAATTTTAATTTTTTAGGTTATATCATTCTATAGTACTTTGATTTTTTTTAATACTAATTCTATAGACTCAGCTTATCTAAATGTTTACTCTTATATAGATCTGTACCATATGTTCATGCATACTTTCATTTCTAGATTTCCTAATTTAAATTTGATTGTGTCTTTTGGCTTCTACATCTACTCGAGGGCAATTGAATATGTAATTTTTCTATAAATCTAACCCACTTATTTTAACTATATGTATGTTTTGGATATATACCAATGTAATTGTGTGTGCCTTTTTAACTGTGCATGTAGACATTTGAATATGTCCTTCCATGTGGCTCTAATCCAAACTTGTTTTCTCTTTTTATATGTGGACATTTTAACATGTCCTTGTATTTATTCCTTTCTAAAAAATATTGACATTTGACCATGTCCCTTGTATTATAGCCCCTTGGCCTACTTTACGTGTCTCATGTGTTTATATGTATGCATCATAGCCATGACACTTGTCTCTTGCTTGTTTATTTCACACCCAATTTATGATGCCATGAGGGACCTCACACATCTCACCTTCCTTCTTGGGTGCCTTGATGGACATCATGCCCTAACCCCCCAAGTAGTTAACATAGATTATACTCATATTTGTTATTCATATGCATGCTTACATTATTTTATCTATGTTGGAAACTTTGTGAATGCTAGGAAAAACATACATTGTACATTACTAACTTATGCTCAATCAATCTAAATTTCATTGTCATGTGTACACATTATATTGGTTTATCACATAGATTTCATATATTTTAAGTCTAACATGTATTATGCATAGCTTTGATTATAAGGATAATTCTTGTAGAGGTTCAACAACTCCCCTCAAAATATGGGGCATTTACAAGGGTTTGTCATAGATATCAAGCCATCCTAGTGCACTCAAAACATAATTTTTATCACACAAACATAAATTATAGAGTGTAGACTCAGGAAATTATAGTGGAAAATTGTCACACCTAGCTAAATTTAAATTTAGCATAGAAACAACACTTTTGGTTAATAACATGCCATAAAGGACACTAACATAGTGTGATATTAACTAGGTGACCATGCTACTATCTAGTAACCCTAAAAATTAAAAAAAATGGATTTTATAAAAAGGTACAACATGTATAGTCAAGGTTTTCAAAGTCTTAGTCACATATTATTATATATGCTCAATTTTACATAGAGTCACATAGGTTCCATAGATTGGAGGCATCATGCATGACATGATCATTCACATTTCAATTTTAGATGTACACAGACATATTACTATAAATTAGTCTAGATATAATATGCACATATATTAAAATTAGGGAATATACTTAGCACATTATTTTTGTATGCTCAAAGTTTCACTAACTCTCTCAGATGGAATTGTAACTCCATGTCATTCTCCATGTTGTATATTCTAGAAACCATTTTCACCATTTTTACACAAGGTTTACACCATATTGGTTCCTTATTCTATCTTTAGTAGTTATCATTCCATAGTGGCCTAGAGCCATTTTACATTCAGAGTCTCCACGTGGCCCTTGAGCTATATTATATTCATATATCCATAATGGCCCAGAGCCATCTTTCACAAATTCATGAAACTAGTTTTAGCTTCATCTTATTCTACCAAATAGGGGTAAGAAATTATGGATTCAAGGTCATCTTGAGTTCTTGATCCACCTCCATAAGGGGGTTGGATAATCCATTAGTCCAATCCAATCTATTCATAAATTATGATCCATCAAAAAAGTGTGGGAAATGCTGGAGTTAAGGATAGATTGTGTTATTGAGACACCCACACATGGTGATTGAGAAATACATTATCTTAGTCCAAAAGATTCACCATTTGATTAGTCATATATACTCACATATAAGATGTCACTAGGTTTTTCATTAGTTCGTGTACCCAACGAAGTGTATTAATTCCTTTCCTCTTTCTCTCATCTCTTTACATAGTTTTGTCTTTTATTTTGATATTTCATAAGTAAAATATTTATTCATTTATGTTTCATTTTTAGGACACACAATGGAGGATACTACATAGACTCAGACCCAAATTCATGGGATTTGCCTCATATGTAAGTCCAAGTACATTTCCTTTTCCTTTATCTTACTCATTCCACTTTGCTGCATTACTAGAATAAAAGGGGGGAAAATATAATAATATAAAATATAATTTTTGTGAAATGAGTGTCAATCAATACCACCTTATACTTAGCTTATCCCTATACCTATCTTAGGTCCTCTCCTGATCATTTTATATCTATTGTGAAAGTCTAACCCATTTATAGATATACCAAAATTAACACTGAGGCTTCACTTAGGAACTTAGTTCCTTTTTTCATATGTTCTTACCACCTATAAATTAGCATGGACCTTTGGACTATAACACATTACGTTATTATCTAAGGGGTATTACTATTATCCTTTAGTTCTTTAATCCCCATTAGATATCTTTCCATTTTTAAAAACACCTTTGGGTCAGCCTAAACCCATTTCATGTCTTGAAAAAAGCCATAATGCTATATGTAGACCACTTTAACTCATTTATCCATTGCATGGAAATCAGATGTAAAAAATCATAAACAAACTTATAAATAGTTGTGAAAATAAAGGTCATTGATCCCTATGTTGCCTTACTTATACATACACCCATATATATCATTCTATATCTCAAATTACTCATATTTATAGTCTTAAGTCACATTCAAAGAATTAAAATTAGCATTCATATGAGCATTCACTTGCACTTGCACTAAAACTTAGATTGGAAGAGCTACACTGGGATTAATCCCATTTCAAGGTACTGGTATGTAGGTAGCACTCATCACATGTGATGTTGAAGTCACATCCAACCTACTTTATAACACCACTCTCTTTTACTTACACTTTCATAATAACATGGCATTAAATGACACAAGAATAGAATTCTCAGAACTAGCCAAAAGTCCACCCAAAACCTCATTATTTCTATTACATAGGTACATTATCACAACATGGGGGACACTAATGCAGTGTGATATTGACCACATGAATGCACTAATTTCTAGGAGTGTTTATGACACATGTTTCCTATCGGTTATACCTTAAACTATTATTGCACTAGTTTTTAGCCTACCACTTGTCTATCTTTGGCGATTTTCTAGCTAAATACACCTGTTATGGTTTATTGCTATTTATAGAATAATTACAAAAAGTTTAAAAAGTAAGAGGAAAATCCAAAGCCTAAATTTTCCAAGTGTGCAATAGTGAGGTGCTATATAATCCATAAATATCATCTATAGATAGTATTTTGGCTTCAAGTAAATATTGAGGTTAATGTAGGTTTGTAACAATAGAATGTAAGGATCAAACTAATTATGTAACACATAGGTGTGAGAGAATGGAATACTAAATCCATATTTGTGTGCTCAAGTCATGTGTGGTACATTTATGTGAAGTTTATCATTGTTGAGTACTAAATACCATATTTTAGTATCTGAAACAACATGGAGTTTTATTATAGCATTCCATTATCAAATAAATTATTTGTTTCTATAAACTATATTCTTGTATACTCAACATAATTTAATATTTATATATCATTGTCCCTAAGTGACCTAAAAAATTGTATGGGACCGAGGAATATTACATACCATATTATTGTATATATAAACTACATTATTAAAGTAAATAGAGACATAAATTAAGTATACTAAGAAATTTAATTATCTAAATAGTTAAAATAAAAAATCAAGATGACCATTGTGTTAAACATAGCTTCAATGTAGAACTAAATTTAGAATATAGAGGGGCTTAAGATGGTGTGAAATAGGAAGATAAAGATGCTTGAACATGGTAGAGTGGACACGAATACAAAATGAATCAATGAGGAGAATCATGATCCTCAAACCCTTCATATCATGGATACAATGTTTAATAATATGAAGAATAACTGGGGTAATGTGATGAAAGGTTAGAAGAACCATAGCTATTAGGTATTTTTAGTATATTCTATTGCTTTTTTTTGGCTATTTTTTCATTGTTGATAGTACTTTTGTAATGGTGATTCTATGTTCAAGCTTTAGCTTGTAAAGTTGGATATTAGTCCAAGCCTATTTTTTATTTGTATTGGGGAGGGTCCCTGGAGGAATATTACATACCATATTATTGTATATATAAACTACATTATTAAAGTAAATAGAGACATAAATTAAGTATACTAAGAAATTTAATTATCTAAATAGTTAAAATAAAAAATCAAGATGACCATTGTGTTAAACATAGCTTCAATGTAGAACTAAATTTAGAATATGGAGGGGCTTAAGATGGTGTGAAATAGGAAGATAAAGATGCTTGAACATGGTAGAGTGGACACGAATAAAAAATGAATCAATGAGGAGAATCATGATCCTCAAACCCTTCATATCATGGATACAATGTTTAATAATATGAAGAATAACTGGGGTAATGTGATGAAAGGTTAGAAGAACCATAGCTATTAGGTATTTTTAGTATATTCTATTGCTTTTTTTTGGCTATTTTTTCATTGTTGATAGTACTTTTGTAATGGTGATTCTATGTTCAAGCTTTAGCTTGTAAAGTTGGACATTAGTCCAAGCCTATTTTTTATTTGTATTGGGGAGGGTCCTTGTTAGAAACCTAATTAACATAATTAAAACATTATAAATGCAATAATCATGAATAATGAATTAATGGAATGAGACCAATAGTTGGCACCACTAACTTTGGGGTCCCATATATTTTATATTATGCCACCTCCTAATGTAAAATTTTAAATAGACAATTTAACATTCCTTTAGATAAAATAAGTCATTCAAGAGGAATTTATATGTTGTGAAAAGTTGTACAAATATTTGTATGTTGACATGTAATTTTTTAGTAATTTTATAGGTGTGACTAATAGTTTAAACCCTAATGTCCAATAATTTTTATAAATTTGAATAATAGTAATATAAAAATATATATCTTCTTACATTGGATTAAAAATTTGTGCACATAAACATGCCTTGGAATTAACATGGATCATTAATTAAAAATGAAGGGCCATGTAGGAATATGTGTGGTTGATTAATATGGAATGACGAGCCATGTTAGAATATGTATGGGTCATAAATATGAAATGATAGACCATGTTGATAGAATATTTGGAGGTATTTGTTTCCATTAATGTTTTGAGTTAATTCATACATGCATGAAATCAACAACCCATTTAGCATGGATTTTCAATTCACTCTCCCAAAATAATCTTGAAGACCTATCTCCTCTTTAACACAATGAAATAACTCATATATATTATGGAATTTACATATTTTTGAGATGAAACATTACCCATAGGTGTGTGCCTATAATTGAACCCAATCCTATTTGTAATATATTTTCATTTTTCATTACTATTATTCTTGATATTATGTTAGTGGTGTTTTTACATGCCTTCACATTTAAGTCAATGATATAGGTATGTTCATGGTGGCCCTCAAGGTTTTCATTTAGATACTAGTAAAATTTGTTGTTTTTATATCAACACATATTATTTTTCAAATTCAATGGCAATGTTAACATATTCTTACGTCATTAATATCTAACCAAGGGTCATGTTGAATGACACTTTTATTCTTATCGTGCAATAGTTACATTCAAATATGCATGTCATAATATTTTCCACATTATTATGGCATGTTAATTATGCTTTGCATGTCATATTCAACATATTCAACATGGCTTATTCAAGTCACTATCCCATAAATGTCATAGAACCTAAATGCCTGTTATTTTTATTGCAATTATTTTTGCATGGCTTTAAGGTTTTGATTCACAACTAGTAAATGCTATCATTTTTATATCATTATTATGAAATGAAGGTCTGTGTTCAAGGATGCTTGGATGGATTTGTTTCCATTAATGTGATGACTTAATACTACCAAAGATTAACTCTATAACCTATTCAACATGCCTTGATAAATTCACTCTCCCATAAATATCATGGAACCCAAATTCTTCTTCTACATAATGTAGTGTTTCATAGAGATTATAGATTCACCATGATGGAGGGAATAAATATTACCCATAGTTGAACCCACAATTTTAACATTTTTATTTCACATCTAACTCAATATTCATTGGGATTTGGATGGAAATTCTAGATATTTTTATTCACATAACACCAAATGTTTTTTTTATCAAACCATTTTTCTGAATTCATGTTGTGTTATTTATATCTATGATGTATATATATTTCCCTACATTAAAGTTTGTGTTAATATTATTCAACTTGCAATGTTAAAATGTCCATTATTCATAGTAAATTTGAGATGAAAGATGATAGAAATAAATGGTATTTTGTGTAATAATGCATTATTTAACAATTATTATATCTTAGATATGCTAGAGGGATGAAACGTTACCTACCTTGAACAAATTATAAATTAAGCATATGCTAGTATGTGGATGGAATCCCTGAATGTTTTAATTAACATATCAAGATCTGTTATTATATTTGTGTCAAAATTAATATTTCCATTTACATACCAATAATTATTGATTCATATGTATAAAACCAAATGCTTTGGTGAATTCATATTGTTGTGTTATTGATATGTTGTTTTGAAGTATTATTGTTATGTTATTCATTCAAATTTTCAACTTTAAAAATATTATTTTTCATAGTTATTATTGATATGTTTGCCATTTATGTTTATGTGTTAGTTATATTTGTGAAACATTTCTATTTCCTGACCACCAACTTTCCATGGCTTCTAGAAACACCCACTAAAATTTGTGACACAAAAATGCTTATTAAAGGGATCTTAACTTGGGATGGAAGATCAAACATTTACTAGTATAAACATAAATGATCATTTGTATGGAAATGGATTTGAAATGAAGATGAAATACTAAACATTTAATGGTATGTGGATGGAAACCCTAATGGTTTTCATTCACATACCATTAGATGTTATTGTCTCTATATCAAAATAAATGGTTTTATAAACATACTAGTAACTATTATTATCTTTGTATCAAAATTAAGGTTTTCATTAACATAGAAACAAATGTTGACCAAGTCTTTTAAAAATTTGTGCAGTGTGTACCGATGTCTAGTTAATATGTGTCATTAATATGAAACAAATATCTATTTATTGTTATGTGGATGTAACCCTTGGATTTTTCATTCATAAACCAATAAATGTTATTGCCTTTGTATCAAAATTAAGATTTTCATTCACATACTAAATTTTTTTGACTCAGATGTATCAAACCATTTTTTTTTGAATTCATGTTGTTGTGTTATTCATTCACATTTTATACATTATAACTATTATTTTCCATAGTTTTTGTTGATATGTTTTCCTTTCTATTGTCTATTACTTTATTCACACATTATCATTTTTGATAGAAGTGTAATTATTTTAAAAGGGTGAGTTTTTTTTGGGTTTCTCAAAGTTATAACATTTATGAAGTTTTACAAACATTGTGTTTCTTGGGACTTTTTATGTTTGTAAATATTGTACTAATTTTACAGTTTTTATTTGTATTTCTTAACAAAATATATGTTTTTGATGATTCTAGTTATCTTACATTGATTCCATTTTGTTTTTTTAACATAACTTATGATTTTGAAGTTTGCAATGTTCTTATATGTTTTTATATAAATTTAATAAAATTTTTGTGATTCTAAACTTTTTATTGCTTATATTTTTTATGTGTTATCGATGTTTGTTTCTTATGAGCGTAGTTATGGTATATTTTAAAGTAAAGAGAAAAGAATAAAAATTGGGGAAATTTATTTTAGGTGAAGTTTTATCATCTTTCATTAATCTTATGGTCCATTTTAATGTTGAATGGTAGATAAAAAATAAATTTAATTACATTACACAATCAAACCTAATATAATAGATAATCATTACTTTAATAAACTTCATTACATTAGATAAAAAGTAACTTTTATAGAATGTAACATAATAAATAGAATACATACTTCAATTTTAATATTAATTATAAAAAACAAATGATTTATTTAAGGTAAAACAAAATTTACACCATCCAATGTGAAAAATTGAGTTTTGCCATTCATTGCCTATATTAGGAGAAAGTGGAATTATAGTTGGTCTTTCAAGGATTATCTCCTTAGTGGGATTTATTGACATGTTAATATGATTATGATGATGTATCCCACATGAAGTGATTGGGGATATAATTTTTATCATGTATTTCAATATGTGATGTTGTTTTGGTATAGGGTTGAATTCATTTCTTAATGTTTTTTCCTGTCTAATTATTTTCTAACCTTCTTTATTTCACTATCCCTTCTATCATGTTATTTATTTTTCTCATTTTCCTACCTTTATAGTATATTAACAAATTCCTTATATTTCTTTTTTATTTAGTTTTAAATATTATGTTGTTACTTCTTTATCTCTCATTAATGTGTTGTTTCTTTCTTGCCTTTAATTTTTCAATCTCCTTCTTACAAGACTCCTATTCTATAAAAATTTGCCTATAGTTATTTGATGTGAGTATTGGAGATTTTATTATCAACATGAGTGCATTGATTCTTGATTTATTTTAATCCATTTCCATTTTAAATTTAATAAATAGTGATGTTAAATTTATTTATTCATTCATTTATGGTTAGCTATAATCCAGATCTTTGACTACATTTTATACTATGTCCTCATCGACATCTAGATAAATTATTGCATTTTATTTGCCTCATTATCCACTTATTATGCACTAATAAATCATGTAAGGTAAGATATAAGGTTGAGGTGATGGAATTGAAATTTATACATCTTCTTCCAATAATTTATAATTAAGGCCAATATTTGTTGCTCCCTTTTTGATCCATTATGGTGGGCTTACTTGAGAAGTAGACATAAACCACCTTGGTTGATAGTGAATGTTACATTAATTTCATTTTAAGGGACATTCAATTCATCTTCAAATATTTTTTATTTTTGACTATGAGTAACATGAGTTTCTTGGTTGACAATGTATTTTACATTTGTTACTCGTCCAGCTTCAACAACATTTGTTTGATGCATTTTCTCCATCTCTTGCATATTAACTTTAATGTCTTCCTTATCTATCCCTTTCAATAGAATTATATTTTATTCGCTACTTCAAGGTGTATGGGCCAAATACATATCCTAAATCCCAATTTGATATTATTATGAGTTTGTACCAACTTCAATTATATGATGGATAAAGTAGAAAATTATTGTCTATTAATCTATAGACCATTTTTCCTATTAATCCATAATAACCTCTCACTCATATAATATTACCTAAATGGACCAAACATAATTACATCCAATGGATGCAACTTGTGGCATGGGAAATGTAAGTACATCAATCCCAAAACTTGTACCCTATTTAATTGTTGATAGTGTAAGATAGATGTTGATGTCATATTATATAAGAATATGTATATTTTTAGTTGAAACTACTCATGGTATAAACATATATAGATATTATACCTATTTCATTAAAAATTATTTCATCATCTATGTATGGGATTAGACAACCATACATGTACCCAAATCACACATTGGAATGAAATTTTATAACCACATTTTTATTTGAAGAGATAGAAACCCACGATAATCTATCTAGATAAGTTAATACATACTAAAATTATTATCCATTATCTACTTCATGACATCATCTAATGCAAATTCCTTTCCCCTTTTTTAGTGATGACTCACAAGTCACATTTTCTTCTAGCTTACACCCTTGTCACATCATACTTGCATATTTTGTGTGGCTCATAAGGGTTTTAAGAATACTCATTTATCAAGTTATCATAATAAATTTCACTATGGATGGTCTTAATATTAAAACTTTATCTATTTATAGTCGTTTTACCATTATCAAAGACAAATCAGGCTACCTTTGTTTTAAAGCTTTCCCACCATGACTTGCGAGGGATGTCATCATTCAAAGTGTTGGGATTGGTTTCACATATGTGGGAAACTTGTGCCTTCAAATGAAATATGTCTAACCAATGGAATATTTAATCTAAAACTTTACACCATTTCATGTTCTTATCATCTTCTGCATCTGATAGAATAATGGATGAACTCCCCTTGTTAGTTGCTATAAATCCTTTTAGACAATTAGAAAAAGTGTTTTGGTTCATCCCCCATATTAATATTATAGTGTTTTTAAATTATCTATTTTCCTTCACATATATAATTTTATTTTACATAACATCATATGTCCACTCTCTATGCATGGTGTTGGTCTTAAAAAACTTCATCCTCTACCTCCTTGGTGGCAGGTTACTTCTTCATTCACTTCCCTCTCTTGATATTTGGTATTGGTTTACTCTTTTTTAACCTCTTCATAAATAACACGTAGCTTTTTTGATCCTATATTATTCATTGTTACATATCACCATCATCTAATAAACTATGTCTTCTTCTTGGCATTCCTCAAGTTGATCTACAACAATCAAAAAAATATAGAAGTAATTGAGAATAAGATGGAAAACATATCAATAATAGATATGGAAAATAATAATTGTAATGTTAAAAATTTGAATGAATAAAAAAACAACATTAAATCTATAATAACATATCAATAGAACAACAAAACGAACTCACAAAAGGATTTGGTTTGATACATCTGAATCAAAATTTATTGGTATGTGAATGAAAATCTTAATTTCGATAGAAAGGTAATAATGTTTACTCGTATGTGAATAAAAATATTAATGGATTACATCCACATACCAATGAATGTTCAAGAATTAAAAATACATGCATCTTCAAATATGGCCCTTTGTTGTATATTGATGACCCATATTAACTATGGTCCTCAATGAATAATTTTTTAAGCCAATGTAAAAAAAATGTTCATATGTATAATTTTATTCATCAAATTTATAAAAATCATTTAACACTTAGATCATAACTATTGATCACATATATAAAATGACTAAAAATGACATACCAAGTGGTTTAAGTTTCTATTCTCAGTTAATCACATTAGATTAGATGAAGGATGGTGTAACCAATGTTGATCTTGATTATGAAATACTTATATCATTAATGTATTGTACATAGGGATATATAAATGCATTAAATACATAAATAGTATAGAAACATGAATTTAGTGACACGTGTTTAATTTTCAAGTCATTCAAGGTAGGTAACATCTCATCTGTATAACATGATGTAGCTACAATCTTTATTAAAAAATACATTATAAATAAAATCTTGTTGGATTCCATCACCATTCATATCAAATTTATTTAGAGTGTAACTTCATGAAAAAATATTAATTTTAATTATCATAAATATAAAAAATTGAAATGATACCTAATCTAAGCATGCTTCAAAAGAGCTCTCTAATAAAGGAGTAAACAAATATTTTTTATACCTTGAATCTTACATAGACAAACATGCTCCTATGTTGGATTGTATGTTGCTCAAATAGATGTAATTTCAAGATTCTTGTCTGTGATTAGATGGATATCATCTCCCCTTCCTAAATGGAAAATTTTGATTGATAAGTGATGGGTTTGATGTATGATGTCTCTCAAAAATGGTATCACTTAATTGTATTTTCAAGAGTTTCTAAGAATGAAGGGGGAACTCTCTATTTAAAGATTTTTGTATGTATGTGGACCATCAATCTTGGATCAATATTTATGGCTAAGGATAAGTCTTCATCCCCATAAATATGGGAGGTAGAGTATGAAATGAAGATAAATGAGGTGTGGAAGATCATGTAAGGGATTGTCCTCCATGCCTTGGATTTAATGAAGATTGTCTTGGGGATTGTGTAAGAATTTGGGATTATGGGATGAATATAAAATTCATTTTATGGGAGAATTTGAGGAAGATATGATTTAATGATGTATAGAAATAGGTATATTTTAAATTCCATGGATTTTCCCTTTAGGATGAGATCACCAGATTAAAAATGGTTAATTAACTAATGAAATCGGAAGATGTTCTTTATGGGATGGATATACCAAAGTTGTGACACAATTAAATGGCAAGGGGGGATGAATAGTGATTAGAATAGAGATGTTATTGAAAATAGAAAATTTATTAGATAATAGAGGATTATTTTAATGTGGATTAATAAGATAATTTAAATCAATATTAAGTATCTGATTTTAAGTGTCTACATTTTCCCCCTATTTGAATGCGTGTTGTGAGACACAATGGGTTGAATAATTTTTTTTCAAATAAATAAGAAGCCAAAAAATATGTGGATGAAAATTAGATTATGATGATGATGAGATAATGTGATTCATGATCCCCCTTGAGAGTGCATATGAGGAGAAATGATGTGGATGGGCTCACAAAAAAGAGAGGAAGATGATGGAATGAAATAATCAAGGGGAGGATGACGAATACTGAGGGGTTGGGATGATATATGTGATGATTATTAGATAGTATTAACCAAGATATAATATTAATAAACTTGAGAAAACACTTGCACAATATAATTTACAATGATGGAGTGATTTTATATAATCAGGGAAAATTTGTGAAGGATACATGCAAAGGTAAGTTACACACTTTAAGTTGCCACAAGTAGGGTGGATTTGGGGAAAATATCCTAAAAATATATGGGCTTGGATTTTGGAATGATTTATCCTAATGATGAGATGCACACTTGGCTTCCCTATGTTGGAGAGTTTTTAGTGATGTCATGGAGTTGTCTAGGTGAGTGGATGAAGTGTCTTGATAGTCTAAGTGTCAATGACAAAGTGTGCAGTAGGCTTGGTTGATATTTAGTTTTGGCATGATTAGGGATGGTCTCAAGTATTAATCATGTGTGAGGGGTCCTATTAGATGTTAAGAATGATTGGAAATATTATGTAAGTACATAGTATTCATCCAGTTCTTCATTATGTTCATCTTATCCAAATTGGTTATGTGACAAAAAAATTGGGTAGGTAGTTTGATGACATCACCATTTTCATGTATGGATGATTAAAGGGGAGTTGGTCATATGGATGTAATTAAATTAGTCCCAAGTTTATATGGTTAAAATTTTAGGTCATGAAGTTAAGCAAAGCAAAAGATATAACTATGGAAAGTTGGCCTCCTAGGTAGTTTGTAATGTTTTCCTAGACCGTCACTGCATGTCATGCAAACATGTATGATACAAAATGTTTGTGCATTTATTATAGGTACTTAAAAAGTCAATAATGGGAGAATGTTTTCATGGTGATGTTATATATTGTTCCAATAATGTTCCCTAAATATTTGGAGTCCTGAAGTGTCTTCTATCTTGAGATATAAAGCTTCAAAGTTGCTCTAGCAGATTGTAATGGGCTAGAGACTATCGAGTTTAATCAGTTAAAGTTTGAGGTCATTATTTTAGAAGATCCAATAGTGAGTGCTTAATCATATAAATTGAGATCAATGACATGCATGAATTCAACATGTCAAAGGTTACATGCATAGGTGATAAGTGTCATAAGATCACTAGTCTAATAGAAGATCAACAATGAGCAGCGGGTCATATTAATGAAGATCAATTGTGCAGGATAAGTTAAAGAGTCAACAATTCATGTGAGACTACCAAGTGGAAAAGTGCAAGGGACTATTAGTAAAGTGCTCAAAAGGCATGTAATGGTTCCAAGTGTCATAATATCAAGAGTTTTGAGTAAGATATAATGGTGGGCACTACAAGATAAAGAACCGGTTAATCCATAGAGACTGATGGTTCACATTTGGTCAATATTACAAGGTTGTAAAAGACGAGGTCAACATGTTTGAGGATTAACATTTGGAAATTGGAGCACGATAATTTATAGTTAAAGATAATTTTGAATAAGATTGATGGTGTGAATTTAGAAAGCTAAGTGTAGAGCATAAGATGTGTTTTAAGTGACTGAGATTTAACTATTATTGTTTGGAGTTAAATATTTGAATTTACCAAGGGAAAGAGAGTGATTAGTTTTTGAGCCATAACATTTGATCTATGCATAATTTATTACTATAATAAAAATAAAATTTGTATAGGACTTAAAATAGAATCTATAAATATTCATTTGAAGGTATAAATGTTTGTATAGTATAAGTTGCTAATCTTCAAAGCTGGCTATGTCTTTGTTCATGCTCTACAAATAAACTGAGAAGTGTAATAGAGTTATTATTGATGGCATTTTGATGTTTCAAGATGAGATAACTATCAGAGAGTCTTTTATACTCCATGAGGACCATTTGTGTGGATTATGAAGGTTCGATCAATCATATTTAGTATGAATAAATGCTTAGAAGTCGACTGTGTGTTTGTTCATGGTGGCTGTGTGCACATAATGTTGTTTGAGTGAATTGAAATTTAGTATAAGGGTGTTGTGATGGTTGTTACAGTTAAGGAGGACCTATATATTATGCATCATGGGTCCATGTATTTTAAAGTATTCTTATGTACTTAGTTTTCTTAGAGAAGTGTCAAATAGGTGAAAAGGTATTCATAAGACCTAAAAGGTGACTTAGGCCTATTTGAAAGAGGGTTTTGCTTAAATGTGACCCATGTTAGATGCCTTAAGGGTAAGGGTATGTGTTATGGATGACAAAGAAGGTTATGATCATAATAGTCTTAAAGATTCTATTAAAGGTGAAACCAAATGTGATGGTTTATAGGCTTGTGGAATATATGTGAGAGACCAAAGAGAAGAGGTGTGTGTGTGAGTTGTGGAGTGAAGGAAAGGGTGTGTGCCTAGTGGATGGGTTGAAAAGTAGATTAGATTGATGACTATGTGTATGACCTATATGTTATATTTTTTAATGTCAAAGATATATCATAGGTTTGAAGATATAGGTGGTTAGAAGGACTTGATCATCCTAGGGATAGGTACTCCTTATGAAATAGGTGCTTCATTAAATCCAGTCAAAAAGACTTGATGAAAAGGTGGTCAAAAGGACTTGATCATCCTATGGGTAGGTCATCCTTGTGAAATAGGAGTTTCAATAAATTTTGGTTATAAGGACTTGACCAATCTCATGTTTTCATACATCTTATAGGACATGTAGTCCATGTGTTTGTAGGCTTTAGAGTGGGTTTTATTCCACAAGAGGGTTTCTGACATAGATCTTGTATTGTGTGTATGATATTGCATTATGTATTGTTAATTGTTATGAATTACTTGTATATTATATGAATAATCATGGTAATTGAATGAGGGTTTGAAAGGATTGGAATTGAAGTTGAAATATCTTGCATCACTGATTCATCCCCCTTTTAGTGATTGTACCTCTAACACTCTAAACAAGATGAAATATGTGATCTTGGATTATATAGATGATTGATTTACTGATTGGCATGTATAAATAATTGATTTAACCTATTGCATATATTAAGTATGATATATTAAAGTTTATGGATGATAGCAAGTTGATAGGCTAATGCAAATATATGTGTGGATGGTATAGAAATTTTTTAAAGAATGAAGAAACTATAAAAAACCAAGAACACAAGGATGAAATAAAGTGATGGAACAATGATTTAAGGATGATGTAATTATATATGGATAGAATCAAATAAATTCATATTGTTATTTAAAATAAATTGATAATGTAAACATGAACAATAATTGTGAATAGTGGTGCCTGAGCTAACCTAAAAAACTCTATGTAATTGAACACTTCCTACATAGTCTAAATAGACCTCGGGCTTATATAGTTACCATGAATAAAGGATGAATGTGATGATGAAATTATGATAATTATATGTCAATATGATGTTGACAAATGTAAAAGAGGGATGAGATTATTTTATTTGAAAAGATGATTTTGTAAGGGAATAAACTGCAACTCCACTTATATTTTGTAACTTGATTTTTGATTTTACACATGATAATATGCACAATGATAGAAAACACCATGATGATCTTGATATAGTGTGAATCCATAACATCATGAAATATAAGGTTATATTTTTTAGTAGAAATAAAAACTCCAATTTAAATCCTACTGCTAACTAAGAATGCTTCCTTGGATTGGAAAAGAATAAAAATAGTGCAATTCAAATGTAAGTATTTGTTCATTTTAGATCACAAAAACTAATTTTTTATCAGTGTTGGTTTGAATAGTTGAATATTAGACAAGAAAAAACCTACTAAGAAATAGATTATTAGTCTTAGGTTTTATATTTGACAAGTGTATAGGTCTTGCAAGTGAATTACTCAACTCTTTATATTCTATTCTACCATTATGTATAATGAGTATGTTATTATACAAATAAATTACACCATTACAAAGAAAACATAGATAAAAAGAATATGAAGCAAGTATCCACTAATAAGTTGGTAATTTTTTTTATGATAAAACAAGTTTTCTCTACTACTATTAACTTTCTCACTACTAATAATATAGTTTTTGCTAATACATAAAATTAACAAACAAAAAGTAGAATAATGTATTTTTGCTGATATCAATAACATTTTCACTTTTATGCATAGGGCTTCCACCAATCAAATTCATGTTTCTAGCAATAGAAGCCCTAATTCCACCAAACCTGTAAAAGAAATAGTCAATAAAAATAGAATCGATTCTACCACTATATAACACATCTTTACCAAAGTGTAGACTGATTTTACTAATAATAACCATGTTTTGACCAATATAAACCTTGTTTGTACTAGACTTGTAAAACAAGTAGTCAATAAAAACATAAATAATTCCACCACCATAAACCATGTTTTCACCAAAGTGAAAAGTAATTCCATTGATATTAAAAAACACAAACAGATAGATAGAGAACATTTCTACTACTACTTAGTGCATTTTTGCCATTATCTCTCACATTTTCACTAGGAAATTGGGATAGAATTTGGAATATTTTTGGGGAAAATTGAGGAATTTTGGCATAAATTGGTTAAAAAGAGGATAAAAGGCTATCAATTATGATTGTGGGTTACATGTCCCACTATGTAAGCCATATGTCACATCATGAATCAAATATTAGTTTTCATTAGAATAAATCAATAAAATTTAAATTCAACCTAATATAAGCATGTGTCATTGAATCATATATCTAAGAAATGAGTAAACAAAAAAATATTTATACTTTAAAACTTACCAAGATAAACTTGTGCTCTCTTATATTGGATGTTTCTCATTGATGTAGTTTCAAGATTCTTGGTGGATGTGAATGATTGAAGGAAAAGAATCTCCCCTTAATAAATGGAAAATTTTGATTGATAAGTGATAGGATTGTTGTATCAGTTTGTCTCCAAAATGTAATCACTTTGTTGTGTTATCAAGACATGCTAAGAATTAAGGGAGAAAAATTTATTTATACATTTTATGAATAGATGTGGACTATTGATCTTGAATCAATATCTATTGTTGAGAATTAGTCCACCTCCCCATAAATGTGGGAGGTGGAGTGTGAAAAAGATAAGGATGAAGTGTGGAAGAACATGTAAGGGTTTTATTAGCCAAAATTTGGCTACCATGAATGTGGATCATTCAAAACATTGGTTTTCATACTCTTAATTTTGTTGATAGACATCTAGGGTATTAAAATATTCATTTTATTATGGTATCCTTCTTGTGTTTATCAAATTTAAAGGTTATTTTGGGTAACTTAAGATAATGGAATATTTGCCTCGTATTCATTCAAGTTATTCTATCTAAAGGTCTAATGTGATTAAAGCTTGTCTAGAGGTTATGAAATTTCCTTTGGGAAATTTTTAAATTTTTGAAGCTCATGTCATCCTTCTTACGTTGTACACTTGGTGAAAATATTAGAATACTTCAATTCTAACATAAAGGTGGCATTTTCAACCATGATACATAAATGTTAAGGTAGAATAATGTTTATTTTGTAGGATATTATCTTGGTATAAGGTAATGGAGGCATACCATAGAGTTTAAATCATTCTTATGAATCACTTTTAGGACCAAATAAGGAAAAACCTATTCATGTCTATCAAGCTTCTTGGTAGCCTAGGAGGGTCAAATAGTTTGCACTCAGTTCATAGAGGAGAGAGAAGATCTAGTAAAATAACCTCAAGGAATTTAAAATAACTTTAGATCCTTCCAAATGGTGTAATTGTTTCTTATATGTAGTTCTTGTTCTTTATGAACTAGTGTTAAGAGTATAAGGAGCTCTTAAACCCTCCTAAAACCCCATAAGGTTGGTTTCCTCCTACAACATTATGGTATTAAATAAATGCATGGAAATGGTTTAAATAGGTATATTAAGGGTTATAGATGATCTTAAAATTCATATTCAAATACTTTTTCCATTTATCACTCTTGTACCTAAAATAAACCTCTTTGTTTTGAATGATTCTTGGTTTGGATGGTAGGTTTTGCTTGGTTTGGAATGGTTTCCTATCTGAAAATGAATTCATGCAACATAAATCACAATCCTTATATAAAACCCATGAATTATATTATCATATCTAAGGAGGTTCCCTTGTTCCAAATTAAATAGGTATATCTCAAGAAGAAAGAGGTGCTCTAAGTCTAAAACAACATTTACAGCCCTGTTTTAGGTAAATGAGAGGAAATGACATATTCATGGGGTATAATATATTATTAGAGGGTTTAAAAAGGTAAAAAAATTATGATTGAGATATAAAATTATTACCAAGATAAATAAAGTGCCATAATTCCAAAATAATAAGAAAACCCTCAAATTTCAATCAAGAAGTCTAGATGGAGACCTACAGGTATGTGTTCAATTTATGAAGAGAATATGCAATTTTATATTGAGATTGAGCCTTTAGTTTCATATAAGGTGTGATTAGTATTAAATGAATATGGTGAATGTGTTTTTAATATTTTATATGAATATAAGTTATCAATAATATGTACTCTCAAGTTCCAATAGAATGTTAGGCCTTGAGAGTAAAATACAAGCCTGCCTACAGCTTACAAGAGAAGAAACATGTTTATTGTTAGGTTGTGGAGCTAAAAGCTTCAACCCTTTGCAAACTGTGGAACAATGGTTGCTGAGATACAGGAGAACCGGCGTCGGCAGCAAAACCGACGTTGGCAGAGACCAGTGCAGAAGGCCACCGACGACGACAGGAAGTCGGCCGACGTCGGCAGAACCAGACAAGCAGGGACCGACGTCGATCGCCTGTGTGTTCCAGAACTGCTCGTTTCACGGATAGTTAGTTAAGTGAATGAAGAGTTTGCATGTTGAGACCAGTTAGAGTCTTGGCCTGCGAAGACAATTGTCTAAATTAAGAGTCTAAGTTATTGTTTGAGTTAGGGATCTATTTATAGACCCATTGGCATGTATTGTTTAAGTATGAGATAGAAAGGAAGAGTTCCTTCTAGTTGTAAGATCTATGAGTTGCAGGTTGTTGCAAGCTCATTGGGGATCTACATGTAAGTTTGGTCTTTGAATTGCAGGTTGCAGGTTCATGAGAGATCAGCTTGAAGTGCTATAGAATGCTTGGTGTACCGGCAGGGTTATTACTGACTGGTTGGTGAGGTGAACACCAATTCTATGTGTGAGTTGGTTGTTGGGACCATTTTTTGTGTAGGAGAGTGTGTGTGAGAAGAATTACTGAACACTTGAGGTGTGGCGATCCTCTGTAAGGTGAAAGAGTGTGGCGGCTCTTTGTTGTATTCTTTTCTGTATAGTGTTAATACAAGATAGTGTATTGTCTCTCATATTCTATGCTATTGGTGAATTCTAGTTACTTGTGTTTCTGGTTATTTCCGCATTTTCAATTGCTTATATTTGGTAATCATACTGTGCTCTTTCTGAGGAGCAAGATCCTAATAGGTGGAATTAGAACAGGTGTGTTTGTTCTTGGATTTATCTTCCACCTCTCACCCAACAAGTGGTATCAGAGCCTTGGTTGTAGGTTCAAAAGCTGATACCAACAAGTGGTATCAGAGCTTTTGGTTGGGATACTAACAGATTGGTGTAGATCTAGGTAGTGTGTTTTGATTATAGGTTACTCACAGGGTTTCTGTTTGAGTGGGAGTTGAGCAATGGCAGAAAGCAGTCAACTAAGAATGGAAAAGTTTAATGGCAAGAACTACCAATTATGGAGGATGCAGATTGAGGACTATCTGTATTAGAAAGATTTGTACTTACCATTGGGTGGGGTTGCTAGCAAACCCTTGGATATGAAAGATGAAGAATGGGAGGTTCTTGATCGGAAGGCTCTGGGATCTGTTAGATTGAGTCTTGAATCATTTGTGATTTCCAGCTTATCATAGTGTAAGACAACGGTGGAGTTGATGAAATCTTTGGCAAATTTGTATGAAAAACCCTCGGCTTCGAATAAGGTATTTCTTATGAAGCGTTTATTTAATTTGCAAATGTTGGAAGGTGGATCTGTTCATAGCCATCTTAGTAATTTCCATGGTTTAGTAAACCAGTTAAGTTCAGTCAATATTGTATTTGATGATGAAATTAGGGCTCTCTTAATCTTGTGTTCATTACCTGAAAGTTGGGAAGGTTTGGTAATGGCAGTTTCTAATACTGTGTCTCCTTCAAAAGTCTTAAAAGTGGATGATATTGTGAGCGTGATCTTGAACGAAGAGATACGCAGGAAAAGCACAGGTGAATCATCTGGAGATGCTTTGAGTGTTGAAGGAAGAGGAAGGCCAAGAGAGAAGATAGAGCGTGGGAGATCAAGGTCGAAGATGGGCAAGAGATCCAAGTCTAGGTATGGCAGAATAACCTGCTGGAAATGTGGAAAGCAAGGGCACTTAAAGAGAGATTGCAGATTGGGTACAGATCAACATGAAGAACATGAAGAAGAAGTAGATGTTGCAGGTTACGTTGCACAGGATGCTCTGGTATGTTCTTTGGATAAAGTAGAATCTTGGGTTTTAGATTATGGTGCCTCTTTTCATGCATCCCCACATAGAGAATTTTTTCATGAGTATGTCTAGGGAGATTTTGGAGAAATTTGTGTAGGGGATGGTAAGCCTTGTCAGATTGTTGGCAAAGGCAAAATGAAGCTGAAATTGCAGACAGGTAACACATGGGTGTTAAAGGAGGTCATGCACGTCCCAGTTTTGAAGCAGAATCTGATTTCCGTCAGAAGTTTGGGTGAAGAGGGTTGCACAGTAACTCTCACAGCGGACTCTTGGAAGGTTACCAAGGGTACACTTGTTGTAGCTAGAGGTAAGAAAGTAGGTACGCTTTATCTATCTACTTGTTTTACTGATTCTCTTTCTGGGTTATCTACTTCAGTTGTAGATTCAGAGATGTGGCTTAATAGGCTTGGTCACATAGATAAGAAGGAGATGCTGGTTCTTGAGTCAAAGAGTATGCTTTCAGATTTGGAAGGCATGGATCATGGTTTCTATTTGCAGAAGAAGAAGGTGAGGTTTCTTGAGGAATTCGATGATAGTGACAAGAATAGGAAAGCCTTGGTTTTCAAGGAGAAAGTGATGGATAGAGTTCAGCACAAGGTGCAGAGGAATTCTGAGCAGAGCAAGGGTGATTTGGACAAGGGTTTGATCCAAAAGGAGCTCGCGGGAAAAAGTCAGGTCTCACAAGAAAAACACAGAGACCGACGTCGGCAGGAAAACCGGCGTCGGTGTCCAGACAGGGACTGACGTCGGCTATGTGCATCTCGACGTCAGTGACTCGGGGCAGAGAGAGACCGAGGTCGGCCAGGGAAACCGACGTCGGCAGGGAGGCAATCGCAGGGAACCGACATCGGTCGGCTGTAGACTGAGATGTGACCGGCATCGGTCACTAAGATGAATTTTGGGTGGACAGCAAGCTGTCATGGAGTCTCAAGTGCCCATATGGAGGACTGAAGGTGTAAGTAAGTTCTTAAATTCATCATTTCCCTTCTTTACACTACTTATTGCTCACTTATGGCATAGGACCAGGAAGTTATTGAAGAAGTAGAACAGGTAGATCTAGGAAACAGTGGGAGCTAGGCATGAATGAGGATGTGATTCCTTGGAGGAGAACCAAACAGGGGTTTTGGGTAGTGTTGCTAGCTGGAAGTAAGCACTGAGAGACGAATGGATGTTAAGGATAAAGAAGAGCGGAAATGGATACGTGAGATGGAAGATCAGGGTATATGATCTTGTATTAGCTGCAGGGCAATGGAGGTTTGTTCATTGTGTTTCTCTTTACCAGGTTGGATAGTATTAGCTACACTATCCTATTTCTATATGATGTGCTTGTTGCAGGGTTACATATACAGGTATTACTGAACTAAAGGTAAAGCTAGTTCAGGTGGATGTCATGGAGAATCTGGGAGCAGCAAGATTCTTTGGCATGAGTGTGTTCTAGAGACATGGTAGGTCATATGTTGACTTTGTTTTAGGATGATTGTGTGAAACCGGTTAGCACGCCGATGGTTGGATAGTTCTATGAACAGGTGTCTTGATTCACATAATGAGGTTGAGTGCATGGTATGTACTAAACCTGAGTTTTCCCAAGCAGTGGGAGTTGTCACAAGTTAGGAGCCAATCTGGGAGAGAACCATTGGAGGGCAGTTTAGTGGATTCTTACAGGGACCAGCAACAGGTGCACTTGCTATGCAGGGTCAAGTTCCTTTTCTACATGGTTGTAGATGCGGATGTGGCAGGTAATTTGGATGACAGGTTTTGCACCACAGATTTTGTGGTGGTTGGTCTTCAAGGGTGATTTTGAAGATGGATACATAGCTAAGGGAACAAACTAGACGGTGTACAGGTACAGGTACAAGTTACAGCTATTTATCTCCAAGTGGGAGATTGTTAGGTTGTGGAGCTAAAAGCTTCAACCCTTTGCAAACTATGGAACAATGGTTGCTGAGATCCAGGAGAACCGACGTCGGCAGCAGAACCGATGTCGGCAGAGACCAGTGCAGAAGGCCACCGGCGACGGCAGGAAGTCGACCAATGTCGACAGAACCAGACAAGCAGGGACCGACGTCGATCACCTGTGTGTTCTAGAACTGCTCGTTTCACGGACAGTTAGTTAAGTGAATGAAGAGTTTGCATGTTGAGACCAGTTAGAGTCTTGGGCTGCGAGGACAATTGTCTAAATTAAGAGTCTAAGTTATTGTTTGAGTTAGGGATCTATTTATAGACCCATTGGCATGTATTGTTTAAGTATGAGATAGAAAGGAAGAGTTCCTTCTAGTTGTAAGATCTGTGAGTTGTAGGTTGTTGCAAGCTCATTGGGGATCTACATGTAAGTTTGGTCTTTGAATTGCAGGTTGCAGGTTCATGAGAGATCAGCTTGAAGTGCTATAGAGTGCTTGGTGTACCGGCAGGGTTATTACTGACTGGTTGGTGAGGTGAACACCAATTCTGTGTGTGAGTTGGGTGTTGGGACCATTTTTTGTGTAAGAGAGTGTGTGTGAGAAGAATTACTGAACACTTGAGGTGTGGCGATCCTCTGTAAGGTGAAAGAGTGTGGCGGCTCTTTGTTGTATTCTTTTCTGTATAGTGTTAATACAAGATAGTGTATTGTCTCTCATATTCTGTGCTATTGGTGAATTCTAGTTACTTGTGTTTCTGGTTATTTTTGCATTTTCAATTGCTTATATTTGGTAATCATACTGTGCTCTTTCTGAGGAGCAAGATCCTAACAGGTGGAATTAGAACAGGTGTGTTTGTTCTTGGATTTATCTTCCACCTCTCACCCAACATTTATGGTGTTAAATAGAGTGTGAATGGGTTGTTAAAAGTTAAATAATAACCTAAATTAAATATTTAAAACTTTTAAATTATATCAAAGTGATAATATGATATTTTAAGTAGGCCTACTCCCATAATTTTAGTTAAGAAGCCCATAGGCACCTAAAGGTCTGATCTCAGATTATAAAGACAACATGAAACTTTGCATTAAGATAAATATAATATGGTTAGGATAAGAATAATAGTTCATAATAAAGTAATTAAATTTATCAAATATGTTCAATAGGTAAGAAAAAAATTAAATGAGACCTTTAAGCCTAATAACCATCTACAAGCTGGTTATATGCAAATAACAAAAAATGTTGTATGGTGATGTCTAAGGGAGAGTTAATAAATATGATGAGAAGTTAGGAGGAAAATAAATAAAATATTTGTAAAATTATAAAGGTGTATATATTTCCAATGGGAATATGTGTACCTTCATCTTTGCATTCAAAAGACTTAAACACAGACATATAGGCTTAATGTGCACCTACAATCCTATGGGTGAAAAAGATTGAAGAATATTGTATTTTTGAGGTGTTTTAAAGATTTAAGAGACTTGGTAAATCAATAAGACTTTGATGTAATATTTAATGGAGGTTTTAAATCCTTTATTGAGGAAAAATATGCCAAAACATAATAGTTAGGGTAAAAAGCATTAATCTACCTACAAAACCTATGTATAAGCAAGTCAAGTTCAGGATTAATTACAGAGAAAAAACCATTGGTAAAATGTTGTGATACATGAAATAGGATTTTACAGAACCATTCATGGTATTTATAACCAATAAAACTCATTTAAAAGGATTCTATGCCTAAAACTACGTCTCGTCTTTACACACAATCCTTCATTCCCAAGAGGCTATCTTTTTGGGCTTAGAAATGATAGGAGAGTTTGAATGAAATCCTAATAATGATGTTAGAGGTGGAGAGGGTTGATAAAATTAAAATATTGGTTTTATTTTTTTCACAAAATCTTTTATATTTATGAATAATTACTAATATTTGAGACCACTTTAAAACCCTTCTGTCACCTTGTGAAGGACATGAAGAGGCATAATTTTTATTAAAACTTAAAAGATATTTTACATGGATGAAATTATTGTTTTAGGTTTTATTGGATATAACATAATCCAAAATAATGGAATCATTCCATATATAAAGACATTGTGTAGTATAAACAATCTCTAGGAGGATTGATCACTAAAACCCCCTTTTCACCATGCAAGGAACTCAAGAAGGCTCAAGTTTCTAAATAGATCTCAAAGGAGAAATTCATTGAATAAAATTGTTTTATGGTATGTTATCCACCAAATTTCCCTATCAGTTTATTTCATTACGTGTTTCGTATAGAGCCTTACCTATATGAATCATTGTTAAGAGCAAAACAAGCTTAAAACCCTCTCTAAAGCCTTCTAAGAGATCAATGGAAGGATAAGTCATTATAATGACCTAAAATTCCATCCAATGATCATATAAATTCTTTTATTATATATATAAAGATATATTAACATGATGGAGACACTATTTGACATGTGTGGGAGAAAACGTATAGATGGATGGCTTAAAAGAGTACCTTTTAGAGCCAGTTTGTAGAGTTTTGAGATATATAGGTCTTCCTAACCATTTTAAGAGGATTATTGTGCCAATAAAAAATTATATTTTTCTTTTAAAAATCATTTGATAGGTATTCACAATGATATTATAGGATATAAATGGTCAACTAAGCCTAAAAGAAAAAATGTGATCAGTCTTGTACCGGGAAGGTTGAGTTACATATATCTGATGGTAGAAATGAATGTAAATGAGTATGAATTTTGAGTTTCACTCTTTTATATGTGATAAAATATTTTTATAATCCAAGGATGTTATAGTGAAGTGTCAAAAAGGATAAGTAGATATGTGTCAAAGTATGATCTTATAACTCCTCCTAGATAAGGAAGACATCTTTCAATGATGTTGATGAGTTATCCAGGAAGTTGAGGAGTCTCTTATATGCCATTCATCTAGAAGTTCATCATCAAGAAATAAATTAATGATAAGGAGATGGATAAAAATACTCTTAAACTCTTTTCTTGGATTTTAATTGACTTGTATGAAGTGACACTTATCATTAAAGCTCCTCCAACATCCTTCTCCTCTCTCTCTCTCTCTCTCTCTCTCTCTCTCTCTCTCTCTCTCTCTCTCTCTCTCTCTCTCTCTCTCTCTCTCTCTCTCTCTCTTTCTCTCTCTCTCTCATGAGGATTTGTTCTTAAATAAACCAAAAAATGCCTTTAATATGACACACTCAAAATTTTAGGATGGAAATATAATCTCAAAATTATAACCATAATTTATGGACTTTATTTGGACTTCTATCCTTGACTTGGTCATGACGTGCTTCTTAAATAAAATGGCTGAAAATAGGGTAATTTATTTATCAACTGATGCTCTTTATTTCCCAATTTAATATGAATGTGCAACATGACCAAAAATACAATCTACATCATTATGTTTATTTATCATTCCATAAATGACTCATATATGGACAGCTAGGATATGTTGAAACCAATATCACTTATAGCTGTTAAATTTTTATTTTCGCTGTGTTAGATAACCAAACTTACTAAGGATAGGGTTTAGTTAAATGTTGGGGGATTATGCTTTGTAGGTTTAATCCTTCATCCTCATTCCTATTCAGAATTATTAAGTGACATGTAATATCTAGTGACTTGTCATTTTTATTTCTCATGTAGTTTCTATCATAGGATATTACCTTACCATTTTAAAAAAACATGCAGTGTTTGGTTCTATCTGAGTGCTCTACCAAAAATGATTTAATGGTGAAACACCTCCTTAAGTATGCACTATGATCTCCAATTCTATCTCAAACAATCCTTTCTATTTATATTATGTAAATTATGTCACAAACTATACATTTTATTTTGGTACCCACTCCTAAGTCTTGGGTTCATGTTATCCTTGAAAAATCCAATGAAACTCATAAGAAATCCTTATAATCAATGAGAAACCCACCAAATAAGACACAAACCCCTATGTTGGATTTTCCTTTCTCTATGAGCCCACAAATCCTCTCTCTTATTTCAAAAAATCGCTCATTGATTTGATTAGTCTTTAATCCATTCAAAACAAACACATTTTTAAAATGTTCTAACTATTGGTCTACATGCTCCCCATCTACCACCATATTGGCTCTTGTGTCTAGGGTTTTGAGAAAGAATTCTTTATGTTATTAGTGATAATGGGTATATGTAATAATGTATCTCTCATTATGTATATTTTCTATATACTCTCGACATAAGAGGACCATTCTATTTCCTTATCAAAATCACATCAAGGAATGGTAGGTGATTATTTTTCTCAACTTCCATAAATAATTGGATGATATTACATTATTTGTTTAGGTGTGATAGGAACTTCCTCAACTCCTCCCTCCCATGTTGGAAGAAAATAACACCGTCATCAATATATCTATTCCACCATCTAAAAGTCAAAAAATTTATCTTAAAAGAATCATTTTCAAGCTCCTCTATGTAGAGATTACCTACAAATAGAGACAAAGGACTTTTTACATTATCATTTTCCAAATAGATTTAGTACTTGAGTCTACCTAAGTTATTTTCAAAATCCAATTTAGTGGTATAATTCCTCCTTAAGTATGTGTTACTAACACAAACTCGAGGTGTAATTATCCATCTTTTTTCTCCTATGTAAATTGTCACAAAATCTACTTTCTATGTTGTAAATCTTAGTCCTAAACCTTGGATCCACCTTATTATTGAATAGTCTAAGGAAACTCTTGATTGTTATTTATGCAAGAAATATATAACTATTACCATACCTAATGATAATTTAAACTAATATGTGAGAAAAACCTTCCAAATAAGACATGAGCACTCTATGTTAAGTCTTACTTTTTATACTAATGTACAAATTCCATATTTTTATTAATTTATTTATAGATATGTTGTTTTCTTTACTCTTATAGCCACTCAGAATAAAACACCATTTTAAAAGAATTATTTCTAGTCTACTTGATCCTCATTTTCTACCCTCTTTGCTCTTATATCTAGGGTTGTGAAGAAGACTTCCCTCTAGGATTGGTGGTGATGGTACTCTGCATAGACACATTTATCATTATGGGTCTCTTTTATATATAATTTCCTCATGATAGAACCATAATCCTTATGAAAAACACATAAATAAAGTGTAGTTAGAAGAAAATAACACTATCATCAATATATCTATCCCACCATCTAAGAGTTAAATATTTTATCTTAACAGACTAATTTTCAAGCTCCTTTATGTAGAGATTACCTACCAACAGAGACAAAGGACTTTTTACAGTTTCATTTTTCAAATAGGCGTAGTGCTTGGTTCTACCTAAGTTCTTTGCAAAATCCAATTTAGTGGTGCAATTCATCCTTAAGTATGTGTTATTAAGTAAAACCTATCTCTAACTATCCATCTTGTTTGACCTATGTAAATTATCACAAAATCTAATTTCTATGTGGTAAATCCTAGTCCTAAACCTTGAATCCACCTTATTCTTGGATAGCCTAAAGAAACTCTTGATTATTATTTTTTAGAAAAATATGGAACTCTTATCATACCTAATGATAACATACACCAATATGTGACAAAACCCTTGCAAATAACACATGAAAACCCTCTATTAAGTGTTCTTTTTTATACTAATGTGCAAATTCCATATGTTTCTTACTTTATTTAGAGATATGTTGATTTTTTTACTCTTATAGCCACTCAAAAGAAACCACTTGTTTAAATTAAATATTTATTAGTTTACATGATCCTCATTTTATACCCTCTTTGCTCTTGTATCTAGGGTTGTGAGGAAGACATCCCTCTAGGATTGGTGGTAATGGTACTATGCATAGACACATTTCTCATTATGGGTCTCTTTTATATATAATTTACTCATGATAGAACCAACCTCCTTCCTTGAGGAAAGGACATATATTTTATCAACCTATATGGTAAATTTAATTTTACAACACTAATTTTTTAGGTGTGCTATGAACTTCACTCCTCCCTCCCATCCTTCCAACCTAAATTCCTATCAACATATCTCTTTTTTCATCTTGGATTTTGGAATTTTGTCCTAAAAAATTTAATCTTATTCTCCTTCATATACTTATTATCTACCAAAGGAGATAGAGGATACCCCATTTATACCCCTTCCTTTATCCCACAATATTTATCTTAGAAGTTGAAGAAAGTAAATATTAGACACAACTCCACCAAATAGGTAATTTTATTTGTAACCATTACTAAGGCCCTTTAGATAGAAATTAAAAATATATTTGTATATGTGTTAGTATCATTATATTGTGGGAAATTTAAAATAAAATGTTTTACATCTTTCACTTAATTTGAGTGACACACCTTATATATTCTTTGTTCCCAAGTTACTTAAAATTTAAATTATCTTATAACAAGTTAGACAAATCATTAAATAATCAACACAACTTTGAAAACAATATTCCTCTACACGTACTTCTAATCCATTTCCTACAACCATTAGCTATTAAATTCTTACTCATATCTCTCATAGGAATGTACCTACACACTATGTTCTACCCAAAGACCCACACAACACCACCATCAATTTGCCTTTACATTAATAGAAAAACCAAAATTTAAGACCATTTGTTTATGATTCTAAAACTTCCCAATAATTGAATTACATAGCTTTGGCCATTCAATAACTTGAATTATAGTTTAACCAAGTGGTTTGTAATTGTTTTTATCCCAATTGTAATAATCATATTTCTCATGCTTATCCTAATTCCAACCTCCATTTTCATGACCCTTATTATTATTTATGTCTTAAAATCTATGGTTAAATTAAAAAAGAAGTATCAACTTAATATTACAACCAAGCCAAACATGGGTCATCTCTGGGAGTTAAAGTTTCTAACACTTCCCCCTAGAATGCTCCTAGTTGTGAATGGCCTTCATGCTGTTGGGATGTTAAATATTGGATTGATCCCTAGGATGAACACATTAAGGACACTCATTTTCATAGAATTTTCCTTGAGTTATTGGAGTTCAAGGTTGTGAATGACCATAAAGGACTTGATACCTTCAGAATGATTGTAAGGTACTTGATACCTTGTGATGTTGTGGTAACCAAAGTTATTCTATAGAATTTGAGATGAAGAAGTTTTGGATTGGGTAAACATTCAAACTATTATTAACACTAGTTATTTTAATAGTTAGTGTACATGGATTTTATAGCTATACCCATCCTATATCTAAGATTAAAGGCTTCTTAATATATAAATAACCATATGAATATTTGATGAACATATAAATAGTACTTGCTTTACCACTTTATGATATTTTATAGGTTTTATCATAAAAATAGATAGGTGTTTGAGGATTAGGTAAGTCAAATACGTGGAAAATGCTTAATAATGGCCTATTCTCCCTCAAGGATCACAAAATCCAATTGTAGGTTCTCATAGGAAACTCCAAAGAATCATCCCATGCTCTAATTGTTGGATTTATAGGCAAATAATTTTTAAATAATAAATTATGTGGTTCATATAAGACATCTTTTAGATGTAGTTAAAATGACAAGATGTGATGATATTTTAATCAATCCATTCCAATAAGAACAACTATCTTAACAAGAAATTATATTTCATGTTTATAATCTTTAAAGTATATAACATATACATAGCTCCAATGATAATTTATAGTTTGGCTACTTCTACAAAATCTCAGGTTTTGATGAATGCTAATCTTCATTATTATATAATGTGTTAAAATCAATGTGAATATTTCACTAATGGTTCATGATTTTCACCCTATTTTAGGTGTACTCCTATCAATTATACTTTGGCATTATCCTCAAATGAAGGGATCTTATTTTTCTCCTTCAAGACCACCTACATGAATACTAAATTGTTCACATGAAGTTCCTCATAGATCCTTTAGAAAAAAATCTCAAGTTAGAAGTTCACAAGAAATATATTGGGAAGATAAAATAATCTAATAAATTCAGTTTCCAACCCAAAAATAAACTCTTGAATGAAAATTGTGATTTTGATTGATCCAAAGGGATTGGGGAAAATAATTTCTCCATCATTCAAACATAAAATAGTTTAAATCAAATCATGAAAATGGATCAATTTGAATATAACATGTAAGTATTAAAACATAAAACAAGGTGTTGGTTTCTAGATCATCATGACAATTCCACAACTACCAGGGTGGATCTAAAACCACCTTAGTTGTTCCATCCCCATATAAGCACAAGTAGTGTAGTGACAAAATCATAGTGTGCTCTCAGTTCCAAGTATTTATGGATCCATTTACTACATGAAAGGATTCTCACAACATATGATAAATAGGAGGAACAAATCCAAATTCATATATCATAGTGTAAGTCAAAGTTAGTGATTTTAAGTTGGTTGTAGAGGGAGAAAGAAAGGTATAAAGGTTAATTTGAGTGAGAAAAAAATAATAATATCATCTAACTTATTCCATTAAACTTATTTTAAATGTGTTTTGGATAATATAAGAAAATAAATATGATCTATTTCTACTCCCATTTGATATTCCATACACTAAGGTTTCTAGGATAAAATATATTGTATCAATTATTGTTCTTATTTCATGTTGGTTGTTCTAGTTTTTTTTTAAATTCATAATTTTTTTCTAGAAGTTATGTTTATATTTACAATAACTAATATACTAAGTCAATCACTAAAAGCATTCAAAACTACCACTTAAAGTATAATTCAATAAGGTTAGCTTTTGTTATTTATGTAATTCTCTTTAAAAAACATAACTTAATATTTTAACTATCATTTTGGTATTAGATCATGTTATATTTTTACCTAGTGTATATATTTTTTGGTTGATTTGTATGACATTAAAAATATAGAATAGAATAATAATTTCAATTTTTCAATCCACACTTTTTAAAATATGGTGTAAAAATAATATGAAGCAAATGACTAGGAAAAGTGAATCCAATCTTGTTAAACAAGTTGATTCCTTGACAACAAACATGTATATAATGATAAAGTCACAAAATACCATATACATGTAACAAGAACTCATGGATAGGAAGTAAGAAACCATGGACATGGTGATACGTGTTATAACAAAAAGTTTGGCATAGGAGAAGAGGAGCCCCATGAAGGTGAGAAATAAGAACTTGTGGGCAAAGAAGAGTAGCCTCCAACTGATAAAGGTAAATCCAAGGTAAATTCATCCCATCATTACACATGAAAATTTGAAACAAAATTTTGAGATTAAGGATTTTGAAAGGAAAGTGCATTTTTAATTACTAGACAAATTTTTGAATCAAATAGAGGTTAAATTAATGTTCTTAATTTTAGTGAGCCACAAAAAAATCATTTGCACATATCGAAATGAAATGACATGGTCTAATTTAATAGAAAATTTGTTTAGTTTTTTTCAAAATAAAAGAATCAAGTTATATTTTAGTCATCTAAAATGTCATTTTACTACAATGAGTGTCACTTGAGACCACCCTATCCTTTGTTTAGGCCTAGACCTATCTTAGGGCCTCTCATGATCATTTTCCATATTCTATGTGAGTCTAACCCATTCCCATATATACCAAAAGTATCATTGAGTCTTCAATTATGCACCTAGGTCCATTTTTCATCTCTTCCTACCATTTGGATAATAGTTTGTCCATTTAGACTATAGCACACTATGATATTAAAAAAGGGGTAGTACTATTATTTTTCAAATATTTTCACCCCCAATGGATATATTTATATTTTCAAAAGCACATTTGGGTCCACCTAGACCCATTTCATGTCTCAAAAATCACTAGAATTATATATTTAGACCATTTTCATACATTTATCTCATGGATAGAAATCAGATGAAATTACTCCAATTTTTTTTTTATGTATATCAAGGTCATTGATCCCTATTATAGCCTAATTTTGAATATACCCTTATAAAATAGATCATATATTAGATTAATTATATTTTTATTCTTAAGTCATACTCAAAAAATTCAAATTGGAATTCATACTAGCATTCAGTTGTATTTGCACCTACACTTATATTGGGATAACTAGATAGGGCTTGATCCCCTTTCAAAGTACTAGTTTTTAGGCAACACTCAACACATGTGGTGTTGAGGTCATATCCATCCTACCCTACTAAAGTCACTCACTTTTAGTTGTGCTTCCCAAATTAACCTAAAAACCATGAAGGCGTAGGGTTTCACATTGAAATCAATCAAAATAGGGAACATACATCGACGTAGAATTTGATCACATAGGCATAAGATTATAAGAATTGAGCAAAAGTCCACCAAAAAAATCATTATGTCTATTGTATAAGGACATTAACACAACACATGGGAATATAGAGTGGTGCGCTATTGACTAGAGAACTGTGTTACTATATAAGAGGGTTTTAGACACCTATTTCCTACTGGTGACACCTTACACTATTCCTACACTAGTTTACAACCTAAAATTTGTCTATCTTAATCATTTTTCTATATAAGTACACATTTTTTAGTTCATTTAAATTTATACAATATTCAAATACATCAATGTTTGTATAAATCAATAGTTATAGCTATAGATATTGATATATTTATTCCTTGATTGATAAGTCCAACTATTTAACAACCTAGGGTTTTACATTCCATAACTCCCTTAATAATTTAAATCATTTGGTGAAAATGACTTACTTTGAATAGTGCCAAAACACCATTATCACTATATATAGTGATAAATATTTTTTCATTTGGATTAGTGGCACCCAAGATTACTTTGTATGATGGTAAGGGTGACCCAAATCATAATCTATGTACTTTTCACACACCATGATTAGACTAAGTGTCCAAAAATTGGCTCTTGACTAAATTTTTCCCTCATAGTTTAAAAGAATTTACATTATAATGGTTTTGTGGTCTTCCTAATCAATCCATCACAAAATTTAATCCACTGGAAGATATGTTTCTAGCATATTTTTCAATCAACATCAGTGACAAGGTTTCATATACTCAAGTTTATCAACTAAGTCAAAAATATAATGATCCAATAGCTAAATATGTCTTGTGATGTAAAACTATATTAGCAAAGATCACTATCCCCATGGAAGATAAAGAAATCCAAGACATATTCAAGTAAAATTTATTACTGGCATTGCATGAAGTTATATTATTCAAAAAGTTTCCATCTTTCACATATCTATGACATATAGTGAAAGAATGGTATGTCAAGCTTGGAATAGGTCCTAAGTAACCATGGACATGGTGATTTATTTTGTTATGAAAATTTTAAGATAGGAGGAGAGGATCCCCATGAAGGTGAAAAATACAAACTTATAGGTAAAGAGGAGTAGCCTTTAAGTGATAAAGGTAAATCCAAGGTAAAGTCATCCCATCGTTACACTTTGGAAGTTGAAATCAATGTTGATATTGAGACTTTTTAAAGGCAAGTAGATGTTGAATTACTAGATAAATGGTTGAATTAAATAGAGGTTAAATTAATGTTCTTAATGTTAATGAGCCACAAAAAAATTATTTACACATCTTGACATGAAATGACATGATCTAATTTAATAAGAAAATTATTTAGTTTATTTTGAAAAGAAATGAATTAGGTTATAATGTAGTCATATAAAATGTCATTTTACTACAATGAGTTTCAGTTGAGATCACTTATCCTTAGCTTAGCCCTAGACCTATATTAGGTCCTCTCTTGATCATTTTCCATATTTGGTGTGAGTCCAACCCATTACCATATATACAAAAAGTAGCATTGAGCCTTCACTTATGCACCTAAGTCCATTTTTCTTCTCTTCTTACCGCCTAGACATTAGCATGGCCCTTTAAACTATAGCCACATTACTATTGGAATAGGGAAAGTATTATTATCACTCAAATCTTTTCACCCCCAATGGATATATTTATGTTTACCAAACCATCTTTGGACTGACCTAGACCAACTTCATGTCTCAACAAGCACTAGAATGCTATATATAGACCATTTTTATGCACCCCTGATAGATATATCCTAGATGTAAATCAAATGCAAATACTCAAAAAATTCAGAAATAATTATGTATGCCAATGTCATTGATCCCTATTATGCACTACTTCTACATACACTTATATAAAATAGACTGGATCTTAGATTGCTTATATTTCTAGTCTCAAGTCACACTCAAAGCATTGAAATTAACACTCATAAAAGCATTCAGTGTTATTTGCACCAACACTTAGTTTAGGAGAACTATAGTGGGATTAATTACCTTTTGAGGTACTAGTTTATATGCAATGCTCAATACATGGGGTGTTGAGGTCACATTCAACCTACCTTATTAAAGTCACTCTATTTTACTCTTGTTTCTCCAAATACCCTAAAAACCATAAAGGCCTAGGGTTTCACATTGGAATTAATCAAAATAGGTAAAAAACAATGCCATAGCATTTGGTCACATAAAAACATGTTTCTAAGAACCAAGCAAATGTCCACCCAAAATATTATTATTTATGTTGTACAGGGACATTACCAAAGCACATGAGACTCTATAACAGTTTTCTTTTGACAAGAAGATCACATTACTATTCAAGAGGGTTTCTAGAAACTATTTCCTATTAGTGACACCTTGCACAATTCTTGCACAGTTTCTAGCCAAACATTTATCTATCTCAGTCAATTTTCTATCTAACTACACCTTTTTTAATTCATTTATATTTATATAATAATCAAATGCATCAATTTTTGTATAAGTTAATAGATATTAATATTGATATATTTATTTCTTGATTGATAATTCCAATAATTTAATAACCTAGGGTTTTACATTCCATAACTCCCTTAAAATTTTAAATCATTTACTGAACCCAACTTACATTGAATAGTGACCAAACACCATTGGTACAACATATAGTGATAAATCCTTTACCATTTGGATTCATGCCACCCAAGATTACTTTGTATGATGGTGAGGGTGACCTAGAGCCTCATCTATGCACTTTTCACATACCATGTTTGGATGAAGTGTCCAATGATTAGCTCCTGACTAAGTTGTTCCCTCATATATTAAAAGACTATACATTACAATGTTTCTATGATATTCCTAATCAATCCATCAAAACATTTAATCCATTAGAAGATATGTTTGTGACACATTTTTCAATCAACATTAGTGTTAAGGTTTCCTATACTCAAGTTTCTTAACTAAATAAAAAATATAATAAGCCAATAGTTGAATATGTCTTGTGATATAAAGCTATATTAACAAAGATTACTAGCCCCGTGAAAGCTAAATAACTTGAGGACAGATTCAATTAAATGTTATTATCTTTATTTCATTAAGTTATACTAGTCAAAAAATCTCCATCCTTCACAGATTGGGAAGTCAAGTTTGGCATAAGAACTAAGCAACCATGGACACGATGATTTTTTGTTGTAACAAAAAGTTTGGCATAGGGGAAGTGGAGCCCCATGAAGGTGAGAAATAGGAACTTAGTGGTAAAAAGGAGCAGTCTCCAAGTGATAAAGGTAAATCCAAGGTAAATTCATCCCATCATTAAACTTTGAAAGTTGAGAGCAAAGTTGAGATTAAGGCTTTTGAAAGGCAAGTGGATGTTGAATTACTAGAAAAATGGTTGAATATAGTAGAGGTTAAATTAATGTGATTAATGATAGTGAGCCACAAAAAAATTATTTGCATGTCTCAAAATGAAATGGCGTGCTCTAAATTAATATAAAATATTTTTAGATTCTTTTAAAAACAAAAGAGTCAAGTTATAATTTATTCATCTAAAATGTCATTTTACTATAATGAGTGTCACTTGAGACCACCTAATCCTTATATTATCCAAACACTTATCTTAGGGCCTCTCTTAATCATTTTTCATATTTTTTGTGAGTTCAACCCATTCTCATAGATACCAAAAGTAGAATTGATCCTTCACTTATGCATCTAGGTCCATTTTTCATCTCTTCATACCACCTAGACATTAACGTGGCCCTTAAGACTATAATGTACTATGTTATGGGAAAAGGGGCAGTAATGTTATCACTCAGCTCATTTCTCCACCAATGGATATATTTCTATTTCCCAAAGCACCTTTGGGTCAACCTAGACCCATTTCATGTATTAACAAGCACCAAAATGTTATATATAGACCATTTCCATACATTTATCTCCTAAATGTAAATCACATACAAATGGTCAAAAAATATTATAAATAATTGTGTATATCAAGGTTATTGATCCCTATTATGCCCTAATTCTACATACACTAATATAAAATAAGCTAGATCTTAGATTAATCATATTCCTAGTCTCAAGTCACACTCAAAGCATTCAAATTAGCACTCATACTATCATAAAGTTGCATTTGCACCAACACTTAGATTGGGAGAACTACATCGGGCTTGATCCCCTTTCAAGGTACTATTTTGTAGGCAATACTCAACACATTGGGTGTTGAGGTCAAATATGACCTATACTACTAAATCCACTCTCTTTTACTTTTGATTCTCAAATTACCCTAAAAACCATGGAGGCCTAGGGTTTCACATTGAAATCAACCAAAATATGGAACAAACAATGACCTAGGATTCAGTCACATATGCAAAAGCTTCTGATAACTAGGAAAAGGTCTATATTGAAATACATTATTTCTATTGTCCAAGGACATTATCATAGTAGAGGGGACTCTAGAGTGGTGTTTTATTGACCATAGAGTCACATTACTATTAAAAAGGGTTTTTAACCCCTATTACCTATTTGTGACACCTTGCAGTGTTCCTTCAATAGTTTCTAACCTACCATTTGCCCTTCTTAATAAATTTTATCGCTTACTACACATTTTATAGTTCATTTATATTTATAAAATAATCAATTTATCAATTGTAATATAAATCAATAACTATTGATATTGACATATTTAGTCCTTGATTGATAATTCCAAAAATTTAATGACCTAGGGTTTTACATTCCATAACTCCCTTAAAACATTAAATCATTTGGTAAACCTAACCTACTTTGAATAGTTCCCAAATACCATTGGCATAAAATATGGTGATAAATACTTTTTCATTTGGATTTGTGGCACCCAAGCTTACTTTTTATGATGGTAAAGGTGACCCAGATTGTCATCTATTCACTTTTCACACGCCATGGTTAGACTAAGTGTCTGATGATTGGTTGTTGACTAAGTGGTTCCCTTGTAGTTTAAAATATTATACATTAAAATTTTTATATGCTATTCCTAATCAATCCATCACAACATTTAATCCAGTAGAATATATGTTTTTGGCACATTTTTCAATGAACATTAGTGAAAAGGTTTCCTATACTTATGTTGCCTAGCTAAATAAAAAATATAATGAGCCAATAGACGAATATGTCTTGTGATATAAAAGTATATTACCAAAGATGAATATTCCCATGGAAGATAAATAACTATAGGACATATTCAAATAAATTTTATTATTGTTATTGCATGAAGTTATACTATTCAAAAAATTACCATCATCCATATATCTATGCAGTATAATGAAAGAATGGGAAGTCAAGATTCTCTACAATAGCAAGTTAAAGTACACAACTAGATCAAATTTAACTACTAAGAGTTACAAAAAACCCCCAAATAAGGTGAGACCCAATGAAAAAAAGAATGAGGAAAAGACAATAGTTAATATGATAGAGCTTAACCAACACATGCCAATTCCCAGTGTGGGTTGGTCATTGCTGGTCATCAGTAGTCATCGAGGGGTTGGTCTCCAATTATAACTAACCATAGTTAAACTAGTCAAAACTATAATTAAATATATTATAATAAGCTTGATTATTTCTAACCATACCCACCACAATCACCACCAACTTTATCGATAATTAATAATCACCATCGATCCAACCATGAATCGTGACTGCATAGGTGTCACTAAAATTGTCGCATGCCATGGACCTAACATGGCATGTGAATAATTTGATGGTAATGATGGATTATCATTTTGTAACATGCTAGTGATCATGTCTTCTTAGCATTTCCTTAATATCCTATTGCTTACTATTAATTAGGTAATGCCCCGCCTAAAGGTCAAACATATGTCCTTCACCATTCACTCATTGTTGGATCCATGGTGGAGGGAGATAACTCAAGTGGAGGTGATTTAAACAAGAGCAAAGGAGTTAGTGTTTAATCTTAGATGTTTCACCAATCAAATTTCAAGGTAAATTTTGGAAGGTTTTATTTCATAGAATCAAGTGACTATTTCATTCCATTTGAGGGTTTCATATGCCCCTTTTCAAGGTTGTCCTTACTTCTCTATAGACTATGTCTTAACATAGTGTTTTGCATTATTGTCAACTGTGTTTATGACCTTAAATCTCTATAAACACCTTAGAGAATAAGAAATATATTTATAACTAGTATTCTTGAGTTTTCACATAGTTTACAAGTTTTTCTTCTCATATAAAAATATACTCAATCCTCCTTTTCATAGGAAACAGACTTTTATTGTTCAAACACAAAATATACTTTAATAAATGATCATTTTAAAGGATAAAAGAAAGAAAATCTCAATGTTAAATTATTAAAATGGTATTGAATATGACCTTGCATAAAATATAATGGTGCATATGACCCTACATAAAACTGAATCCCTAACTTATTTAGGAGAGATTCATAAATATTTATGGTCATAGAAATGCAAGTGTTCATTTAAAAAGATGAACAAGGAAAGAAATCCTATAGTTTTTTATAAATGTGAAAAGAATCAAATCCATAACTTATTAACTCAGACAAAATCCAAAACATAGGAAGTAAGAATAGGTATGGGGTAAAAAAGAAAATGCTTCAGATAAACACATTCATAGTGTGTCCATAAGCCTCCTTCACATAAATTATTTATATGAAAATACAAAGAAAAGTAGGGAAGATTGTAATAAATTCGTCAGAAGGATATTTGTCTTGAATTTACCTATACCTAACATTTCTTAGGCCCTATTTGTCCTTGGTAGAGGCCCACTATACATAAGGTTAAGCTCACCCATGATTTTATCTTTGATAATAAGCCATTTTTATACATAAGGACAAGCTATTATATGCAGGATCATATACACTATGAATTTAGAGGAAGAGAGTTGTTCAACAAGGTAGAATAGGGTTTATAAGAGCCTCTCTCATATTTTTGAAGCTTTAATATCTTCCCCTTTATTTTTAATTCATGTGTTTTTATTCACCATTTCATGTGTATTTAATATTTCAAGTGCCTAAATGTACTCCATTATTTGTGATGGGTTCATCATGTATGTGTGATTTTAAGTACATTAAAATTATTACTCTGATCATATTTCATGTGTTTGTCCAAACTTCCAAAAAGTAAGAGTGTGTGAATCCATGTTTAATGTACTCCCATTGTAGCGTGTATAAGAGCCTCTATAATATTTTCCAAACTTTAATTTTATGATCTCTATTTTAAATTGTTGTGTTTTTAATCACCATTTCTTGAGTATTTATGCTTGCAAGTGCCTAAATGTACTCTATTATTTGTGATGGGGTCAACATGTATGTGTGCTTTCAATTACATTGAAAGTGTTATTCTTATCATATTTCATGTGTTTGTGCAGACTTACATAAAGTAATAATGTATGAATCCATGTTTGTGTTTGTAGTACTCCCATTTTACTATGAAATGTATACTTATTATTATTGACTTCTTCATTCAAAATGTTTAATGAGCTTATTAAGTATTGACATCAACGTCTTTCATAGAAGTTACAATTGAAATTAATTTATTTTCATACAATCTCTATGGACTTGATATTCCAAGATTCAAAAATATTATTGCTAACCTTTAAAGTTCACAATAGGCATGTTTTGGTTTTTTAAAAGTTTTCAAAATGTAATGTATCCATTACATTTTGTCTATCTCATCTAGTACATACAAAGGTTCATTTAGCTTGTCCTTGAATCACCACATGAAGCATTGCCATATTATATAGATTCTTTCCAAATGCACTAGTATGTTAAGTTTATATAAAGTGAAAAGATAATCTCTGATTTGGAACGTTACGCTATCTATAAAAAATGTAATGCCTTTTCATATTTAAATTTCATTGTTGGAGGCTTGTAATATATAATTTCAATACAGGGTATCAATTTCATGAATAGTGGTTGGCATAATTATTCCATGATTGGTACATTATGTTACCAACTAGCTGGATTACACTGCCTATTGACACACCATTGTAATCTCATGGCAACCTTTATGATGATTTGTATAAGATTTTCATTGTTAAGGGTTAGTGTTGTAAAGCATATTCTTGACTTGTTTGAATGCAAGTTATTATTTATTGAAAACAAATACTATGAATGTTATCTGTTATAGATTTAAGATGGATGAGTGGGAATTAGATGATTGCCTCAAAGAACTTTATACTAAGACCAAACAAATGGTATGCATTTTTAGCTACTATACTTGAACATGAATTTGAGTTGTATTATTTTCTTGTTGATGCTAATCTATTATGACATGCATTATGTTAGGAGAAAGAAGTTGGTTGAAAGTCCTTATTGCGTGTAAGTGCTCAGTTTAGACATTCCCCTAGCCCCCTCAGAGATCTAAGGAAGAAGCTATGTGGAGGATCAACAATTAGGGATGGTATTCCCACTATTATGAGATAGTCATCCCCTACCCATGAACAACTAGAGGTGCAATCCTAGTGTGAGATGGAATCTTTTTGAATAAAAATGCAAACAACAGGATAACATAGGTAATTTTATTGATGGTTGGTGTATTTTTAATGCCTACTTTAATATTCTTTCTGCATATGTAAAATTATCAATATTTTCAAACCATGCGTCCCTCTATTGATTTGTTACATTTCCATTTTTTAATATTGTAAGAGGAGGGGGTGGAGTAGAATGAAGGTGAAGAGGGTGTCCCTCAAGCACTAAATGACTATTTCTCAAGAGATATATGGTAACCTTTAGCTACCCTTAATGTTTGATTGTTCCTCATATCAAATAATGTTTCTTTCTTCCTTTTTACAAAAATGAAAATTGAAATATTTTTGATTGGCACACTATGAATTTTTATATGTTATTTTTTAGCTTTTTGTTCTCGTTGGGAGGGTTGGAGTGGAGCCACATGGATATGGCTAATAGTCACATGCGTAATGACTCAATCCCTATATATGTGCATATTTTTTGACTCTCTTTTTAATTTACCATGCTCAATAAATATAAACCATGCATCCCTATTTTTATATGTTACATCTTTTTTAATACTATTGGAGGAGGGGGTAGAGCAGATTGAAGGTGAAGAAGGTTTCCCTAAAGCATCCAATGACTATTTATCAAGAGATGTATGGGAAGCTTTATCTACCCTTAATGTTTGATTGCTCTACATGTTAAATAATGTTTCTTTCTTCCCTCTTACAACAATCAAGATTATAATTGTCTTTACATGCCATGCATTTTTTTATGTTTTTTATTTTAGTTGGAAGGGGTGGAGTGGAGCCACATGGACATAGCTGATAGTCACCTGTATAATGACTCTATCCCTACAAATGTGCATATGTTTCTTATTCTCTCTTTCATTTTACATGCTTATAGCCTCATGTTTCTTGTTCCATATATGTTTGGAGTTGGACTCACACACACACACACACACACACACACACACACACACACACACACACACACACACACACACACACACACACATGTCCACCTATGTGATATGAGGAGGTGGAGTCATATGTCCTCAATGAGAATGATGATGAGGATGTTGTTGTTGTTGTTGTTGTTGTTGTTGTTGATGATGATGATGATGATGATGATGATGATGATGATGATGATGATGATGATGATGATGATGATGATGATGATGATGATTGGATTTTAGATGCTTCACAATGTAAAAATAGAGGAACTGAATGTTGTAAAAACATTTGATTATCTTTGATGATGTTATCTTATGTTTACTATGTTATGATTTTAACATTATATTATTTTTTATTATGTTATATTTTGTTTATTGATTTATGATTTTAACTTCACATCTCTTCCTTTTTGAATGATAGTATGCAAGTGAGTACAAAATCGAGGATTGGGGTATTATGAGGTAGCTTGTGCACCTTTGCTTGTTGAGGCCACGTGACACATTTAGATCTGATGGTGACCATCCATTTTGGTCACAAGATAGACTTAACACTCACCATCATAAGATTCATGGTCGACAAATTATTCCAAGGAGGTTCCCTAGGCATGTCAAAAGTGGGAAATGTATGCCTAAGGAAAGAGAAATGAATAAAAGGAAAACAAAAAGGAGGACAATATATTGACTCTAGAAAAATTAGAAAATTAGTAAGAGAGATAGGCTGGAAAGATCACGGATGACTAGGGAGGATGTGTTTGAGTTTTTTTATCTTAGTGAGACAACATTCAATTCTATCAAAGAGAGATGGTTGCATATGATTCAGTTGAAAACTTGGCATGAAGAAGTGAATCCTATATTCAACAAAGAGAATATCATCGATAAATAGAGTGAGAAAGATAATGGGTGAAACAACATCAAGGTGCATACAACAATGGACCTTAGGTTAAATGCATTGTGTTCATTGTCTTTCATGAAGTTAATGTTAAGTTTAATTTAGGTTACTCAATATTAACATTTATTTTTTTACAACAATCACCAATCTAGCCCATTCTAATGATGAGGATCATATTCGTTTGAGAGAAATGCATTTCTAGAATGAGAGATATGTTCATCGAGGGGGCATAATAAATGAAAGTGCACATGATAAGTTTCCTCAAAAATTGATATTGTACTTTTTATGATGAAAATGTTTTATATGCACTCTTATTTATTTTTTGTACTGTTATTTCAACCTTACCATTACATATTGTGATAGTGATTTATATTGTTATTACATATAGTCTTTTGTTAAAGACAAATTGGCGTAATCATAGTCATGGATGGACCATGTTTAGAATGTATGATACTTATTATTTACCAAAATTGACAAGTTTATTCTTCATGTTCGTGTCTTATTCTTTCATTTTATTGAGATTTCTAAACTACACATTTTCAAATACAGGGGTCCACGATGACATGCATATGCATGCATTCATGTGGTTGCCCACTTCCAATTTCTTTTCCATTTACATAGGTCTAAAGGCCATGACATAAACATTAATATTTCCTTGTGGCTATTGCATTGGACACTGTTATTTATATACATAAATTTTAGCATAATATTTATGGCATGTTTGAATTGTGGTAAAACATATTATTTGGATAGGAGATTTGAATACAAATGTTTCATTTTTGTTTTGTGTAGGATACATAGTTTTATGTTTATGTAAAATTCAAGTAATGGTTTGGTGGTTAATTTATATTTACCAATGTATTGTACAAGCATGCATGGGTCAATGATGCAATGTTTTTCCCATGTACTCATCATATATTTTTTATGTGTATGGTATGTGATGTTTTCATCTGGTGATCTATCATCTTCACATGTTTTCCTATCTCTATGTCTATATAAAATTAACCATGGTGGGGAGGAGTGAAATATAATATTTGTATGAATGGATTGTCTCATATCATGAGTTTTTCTATTTAGGCAATTGACACAAAAATTATTGATGGCATGGCCCATAATTCAAGGTAGGGGATGATGGGAAAGAAAGAATGGGGAAACAATCGAATACATTAGAATGACCATGACACAATTAAATATTTCATACTCCAATATAATGATTTCATTATTTTCATTTAAGTAAATTTTTTTTTGTGTATAAGAAAACTATTCATAATTATCAAAAAATTGGACATTCTTAGCTTTTGAATATTCACATGGACCCTCATTTATGTCTAGATTTTTATCTCTTCAATACTAAAAATATTGAATACTATCATTCAATTTCACGTGTGTCATATTTTTTTATAGAGGAAGTCCCAAACCTAGAAGAGAATGTAGCTACCTAATTGCCTGAGGTCATGGAAGAACTTATTATAAGAATGAGATCCCAGAACACAATGGGTACAAAAGAACATTTTGGTTTGTAACTGTCACTAATAACCACAATAGAAAACCACTCAAGAGGTAAAAATATGTTTTGACTAAGCTTCATGATGGTGCAAGGGAAAATGTTATCAATTTGGAAACTGCATTAGATAATAAGACTAGAGATGTCGATAAGTTACACCGTACACATATTACATTGAGGGATGAGAATATGGACACTGAAATAAAATTTGTCAATATACAAGATATCCATGCCTACACAAAATCACTCCATGATGCAAAGGTAGAGATTATCCGGACCATTCAAATGAATCATGAAGGAATAGTTGCCATATATGAGTAGTAGTTGTAGATTTTGAACGCAAAGTTTGATATCTTATTTGTACAAGTCAATGGGAAGTCTCCCAATAGACGTGGTATTCCATACATGAATAATGATAATTAGTTATGTATAACAACTCATGTAATCAGTATTACATGATGTATGCTTATGGCTTTGAATGGAAATCAATTGAAACACATGCTTGTTCAAATTTTAATCTACAAAATTCATGTTTATTTTCCACTAGTTACTTACTTCATCTTGTGTATTTAAGTTGTTTATACATGAATGGATGACTGTGTTCCCAAGTTAATTAAAAAAAAAATACAAATTAACTTCTTATGAAAATAAGCTATGCCATCTTATTGATAAGCATATGGGCTATGTCATAATGGCTTTTAAAGTCACTCGAGTGCCTTCCTAATCTATTTTTATATCTTATTCTAATCATGTGACTTATTTTTTATTTTTAAATATAAACTAAAAAAAAATGAGTGGTAATTACATAGTTTATATGCATTTTTGGAGCCATGACCTTTTTTTATTGAATACAAAATTGTTTCATCCTATAACATATAGGATAGATTATTTATGAATGTTCATAAAAGATGATATGTATGTCCTAAATACATAAATATGGTGTGTATGTTTTGAATGCATGTACACATGGTTCTCAAGAGACCTAATTATTTGGTTATGTAAAAAATTGGCTATTTGGAAGAGTTTTTGATGCAATTGAGTGTTTTTTGGAAATAAAGGGTAACATTTTAGGATTTTCATAAGCTATAGTGAAATAAACTAGAGATGTATAGTTAAGCTATTTGGTACTTACGTATATTGCCTATTACATCCATTATCTTATTTTAAAATTGCGTTAATATTTGAAGGCCCAAGTGTGTCTTAAATAGGTCTTTATGTCTCTCATTTTAAATATGAAAATCTTGAGCCTTCTAATCTAACATAGAGAACTCTTACCAACTATTTGAGTTTAGGAAAAACTAAATAGTTTGAAAGCAATGAAAATTATTCACATGCTAAAGGTGTTGTTTATGACCCTAGAGAAGTAGATATTATGTGTCAAAAATGGGATAATTCTTCATAGACATCAATAACTAGTTCTCAATCCAAGTAGTTACATTGACTTGATGGTTTTCTCTTGCAACAATTCACATTTAATGCTTTCTTTGCTCTTCAAGGTTCCATCTCCTTCCATCATTCCTATAGGTTACTAGGATTAGCAGCTTTATTTTACATATAATTTTCCCTGATAGATTTTATATACACTTTTTGGATTCATTAGACATCTATCATGTAACTAACATTCACTCCTAGATCAGTTCATAACATTAATATTACTTTTCATGTAATTCTCTCACTAGCTCTCAGGTCTAAAGGAATAATACTTATTTAGGTTCCCATATCTCAATCCTTAGTCATATATAGTTATAGGTTCTCTCATCACACTTGAATTAACCCATTTAATCTATCCTCTTAGCCTTAATTACTTCTTTCCACATAGTTCACTCACCATGGTTTCTCTAGGCTGGTAGCCCTGTTTTGGATGCTTCTCCCTTGTGTATATATTATACAATATTTCTTAGAGTTTTATGGTTTAATATGATCTCCATAAATTTGGGTACTTATTATTATTAATTTTAAATATTTATTTTAATCCTCCTCACCATTTTCTTAGCCCTTTTCTCTACACAATTAGCCCTTCAAGGCCTAATTATGTCTAGTTATGACTCAATTGACCAAACACGTATGGAATTAGTCCGTTCAATAAAAAAACATGTGATATACTATTTTTAATATTTTTAAATTTCATATAACCAACTTTCACTTTTTTATAACATTGGAAACTCTCCAAATTGACTAAACCCTTGTTTATGGTTTCCTATCTTGTATAGAGACCTCAGAGCAACAAAATTCTCATGAAAATGTTTCAAAGACTTTTATAACATTGTGAATGGTTTCTAATATTTTTATTACCCTAATGCAACTCATTAAACGTTTTGAAGCCAAAATCTAATAATTTGTTCACACATTTTAACTCAATTTCCCTTGGATTGTGCAAATTACAAGGTATTCCTATAGGACTGTGTCCCTGTTAGACAACCAAAAACATTGTTTCAACCAAAGAGAGATTATAAAACAATTAAAACCTCCAAAATTAAATTAAAAACACGTTTTATAATCTACTAACTCAATGATCATATGGATTCTGTCAAAGATCAGTCCTTGTAGTCATGAAATAATAATGCAAGTATAGAAACAAGGCATGTATATTGCCAACTTCCATTTTGGGGTCTTTTTATTTCAAGAATTATCATTAATATCTTATCTCTTGGTTATTCACATCAAAAAAATTCTATCATAATGATCTTAACTCTCTCCCAATGTATATCCATTTGAACATCTACCAAAATATGGGTTATGAACTATGTAACAAAGTTGATCCTTTGTGAACTATGAATATAAGCTCACTACCTCTCTTGTATTCAAATAAAAAATATTCCCCTATATAGGAGACAAACATTTATATCTCAATCATCATCTCATCACATAGTTGATTAATGTATTAAATCCAAAGGATTAACTCATTCTATGATGGAGACAACAGTCTATAGAGCCTTAAGGATTCAATTGTCCATTTTACTCTCAGTCTCACCTTGTTACTTATATTATCAAAACTATTTTAAGTTTTTTTACTTTCTCAACCTATACAATGATGTTTTCCACACTAAAACCCACCTCGTATCTATAACCAAACATTCCAATATCTTACTTTTATGACTATAATCTACAACCCTAAATTGGTTGTCTCCACCAATCAGTCAACAACCTACAACACCACATAAATATGAAAAAATACATGGCCTCAAGGGAATTCAAAGGGAAATATACATGATTCACAACTCAATACATTTGAGTAACATAAACTTACAAATATAAATTCCTTCTTTATTCATTACATCAACTAGAATAATAAACAAATATCAAATAACATCAACATCAACTAACATCAAATTATTTAGAAATCATAAAAATTACATCATAGAAAAATTTACACATATTCATAGGTCACTTGTATGGATAATCATCCTTGTAACTTGTGCAAAGGTTCCAAATGTCTTGTAAATGACAGTTGATAGGTAGTTTAGGTAGTTACATTTGTTTCACAAATAGTTCAATTTAAGTTTTGTGATTAGTTTTTCATGTGTACTCAATAAAAGAAGGGCTCAAGTCTTAAAAATAGGTCTATGACCCTATTTTGTGTGCATAGAATTTAAGACTGACTGCTTATTGTTTGCTCAAGGGGAAAATATTCATAGTGTATTATTTTCTACAATTTAGTTTGAATCTAGTGAGTCCTTTTTAATGTTATTAAACATATGTGAGATGATTACTATTGTTAATTTTTATGTTATCTAGTTTGGAGATGACACGGTCCTTTTAGAGAGAGCATGCTCAAGTTGTGAGTATACAAATTGTAGTAAAAGAGGTTAACCAAGATATCAAAAGAGTTGGAAATAATTTTGAAAGATATCACAAAGTGTCTTTAAACCTATCACCTTAAAATAGAGTTGGTAAATACCTTCATCAATATTAAACTTGAAGAGAAAACTTACATACTTGTAATTGGGCATTGTGCAAGCAAAAGAATCTAGGAAGTTATCAAGAAGAGTATATGAGCATTCTATAGAAGATCAAGTGTTTGGAAAAGTTTTTTTATATTGGAATCAATCCTGAAGAGCCTTAATAGGCTTATGAAACCAATGATATTCAGAAAAAACATGAATAAAAACTTGCAATAAGTCACTTGTAGATTTAGTAAATGGAGACTATGTGTATAGAAGAGATAATAAAATGGATAGTATAGTGGAAATCGAGATTAAGAAATGGAATCTGACACTTAGAAAGTTATAAGGATTTTATTCAATGTGTTTTTAATGTTTGAAAACTTTTGTAAACATTTGTGTGAAGTCAAAACATTGAGATAGAGCCTGTAAACCCTATTGATAGAGTTTGAATGTACTTTGAGCCAATGATCTTGATAGAAGCATTGAATGGAGGCTCAAGTGTGGAAATATAATGGATTGAAGAGGTGTCTTGTAACCATATAGACCTTATGAAACTTGAAAATCATTTTGAAACCCTACATGAAGAGAGTAAGAGTAATTTGAATTCCCTTGCATCCTAAAAACACAATCAAACAACATGTTTAGATACCTTGAACCAAAAGATATGTTAAAGAACCACAAACTACATAGTGAGAAATGAATTAGTTAACTTTTTCAAGGAAATGCACTCAAGAACAAAGAAAAGTGTGAGATAAGTAGCTTATTATTTACATCAATATTAAAACATCAACATCAAGAACTAACATCAACATTAAGAGCAACAACTAACATCAAGAACAAGTAACATCAACATCAAGAATAGAAATAAATATGTAATAGATAAATATTTACTTTATTTACAAATAAATTAATATTTTTATCAATATTGAAACATAATTTTATAAAACTATTATACTAACTTTAAAAAATATCAGTTTCATTTGATGGATTATAGTCACCATCACTTTCATCTTCTACAACATGCATGTAAAATAATAGTGGTTCCATTCTTGAATTACTTCGGTTTGATTGGATGAGAGGAAAATTTGTGTTGTGTGAGATTGTGTATCTCTTCCATAATGATGCATATGGATATGTCAAAAAAAGACTAGAGGATTGAAAGAGGTTATTCCAAATACTATATAGTTATAAATGCACTCTGAATGGTAGTTTGGCACCACTGAATATATTTTGTACTTGATCTAAATGCACATAGACATCCAGATCATTAGACACCTTCGTCTAAAATAAATTATCCAATAAAGGACTTAGATATGATGGAATGGGCACCAAGAGCACCCCATACATCAAAAAAATGGCATCATCCTTTGGCCATTCATATGACTACTTTATGTAGAAATCATGATTGAGCCTATTTATGAATGTCGTGTACTCATAGATCTCCATCAGAACATGGTAAGAAGGATGCACCATGTTGTAATGTAGGAGAACATTCACAAATTATAATCCATCACTCTACCTAAATTTTTTTATGGTTTCAAACCTCCTCCAAATGATGGACTCGACATAGGCGATTTTGTGTAATTTTTATCATTCTACATTGAGATGCTCCAGTACAATTGATTTTTTCCATATGAATTTATGAAATTTTTATCTTATTTATACAATACTCCCCATGTAATATTAATGACACCACACAATTACAAATATTAATTATCAATAATTTTCAAAAATAATTCACAAACTATAGTTAATCATTTTGCTTAATGATTGAATAAAGAGAAGATAAACTATTAAATATGAATGCAAAGCAAACTCCTCAAGAAGTACATCAAGTCCAAGATAAGACTATATTGTAATAGAGCATCATGCTATGAATATATAAATATGTCTTGATATATTATCTATTTTTTAAATATATATGATTGAACCAGCTTCTTTTTATTTTGAACAAGCCCTTGAGGCCATGACCATATTCATGTTGGTGTGTAATCTGTCGGTTAAGGACTATTGAGTATGGTCAAGAAAGCATGATTTGATTGAACCATTATTTAGGAGTGAGGAAATCCTTCCTGATATATGATATTTGAATTTTTAAAGAGCATTATAGGTCTCTGATGTGATTGGTGAATGTTTTAAATAAGGAAACTTAGAGAGAGCAGTCTATTATTACACTCATATTCATAGTATTGATCATCCAAGGCATGCAAGCATCAATTATTCTAGTGAGGTAAGTATGATTGTAATGGAGATGAAATATGGTGATATTCAATAGTGTTTATCTGGTTGATACCAAGCATGTTTTTCTCAGTTCCCTACTATAAGGATAAAAATATGTTACACAATCCTAACCTTGTTCACAATAAAAGAAACTTTGAACATACTATATGAACCTTGTTTGGAAGGGATTGAAAGGATATTTTTTTGAAAGATTGAAGAGAGGGTGATGTAAAATATTATTTAATGTGTTGATACAATGAGAAAGAGTTTATAAGATTCCATGAGAAGGATAGGTTTGAAGATAAATAAGTGGCAAGCATATACATCTGGGTATGCCCTATTTTGGGTTATATATCTCAGCCAAAAAGCGTTTGAATTATAAAGAGAGGTATGCATAAGTGTTTATGAGTTTTAATATTATTGGGTAAATAATAATAATGAATTATAAAATCCTTTAGAGACCTTGAAATTCTTCTAAGTGTGAACTGTCAATCTAAACCTACACAGTCAAACAAAACATGCACAATTGACTATAATTTGATTATTGTAGCCATGAAATGTATTATATAAGAGATCTTGGTTGAATAGGTTTATATTTTAATGAAAATATACTTGTATTAATGGAATCCATACTAAAATGGTGACATGAAATTTTTTAGATGTTAGTAAAATACATATCCTATTTACAATCAAAGGACATTGAGCACAACCCTAGATAAGGGGGAAACATTTCAATGTGGAGAATATCATTAGAGGAAAGAATGAGAACCATCATAATGAATATTTTTTGTGATTTAATATAGAATAATTTATGGTAAACCCTTATAATAATATAGGATATTATTTTAAGATAATTAGGTTTCAACACCTATAACAGGGTGTAGTTTGTTGTGAGGACACAATCCCATTATGAGGAAGATAAAGCTTCAATTATTGTCTTCACTAGGTGAACATTGAATGGATAGTTTTGGGAGATAATTATAATAAAAAAAAACAATATGAACCCATTATATTAATTATAATATGTTTTAAAGGAAGTGAGTGATCTCTATGGTAGTTATAGACCTATAAGTCATAATATTATGCATAGTCAATAGACAAAGCAAGGTGTAAGGGATTATTGGAGGTGAATGAGTCATATGTAGGGTGAGTTAAAAGATATATAAATGTGGGTGAGCATTATTTTTAGCCCAAGAAGGGTTTAAATGACATTTTAAATATATTTTAACATGGAAACACTCTCATAATAGTGTGTACCTTGTTTTACATAGATAGTGGAAAAGGGAGCTTGGATAGTGGAAAAGGGTGCAGAACTATGTTGGATTCCTTCAAGGAATTATGGATAGGTATTTTTGGATCATTTAATACCATTCAAGTGTTGATATTGAACACTTAAAACTTAAATCAATAGTTAGTTCTTGGATTCTAAAGGGTAGCGCATAGTAACAAGCTAGTGTAAGCATAAGAAGGAGGTTCTCAAAGAAATGATTTGTAAATATAAATAAGGATTTATCAATCACAAAAAAGAGGTTAATTATATCAATAAATTATTTTAGGATAACAAGAAATAGGTACATATGCAAAGAGACTATTTAGACCTTATTGAAAAGAGAAAGATTTGAAATAGAGATAAAATCATGAAGATCAAATCATCAAGTACATTGTGACCAATTGGGTTTGAAATCAAATAATGATGCTATTAAATAATTCTCCCCATTCCTCTGCATTATCTATCATATTAAATTATTTATCCAAAGTGATATGTGGAGTGTCCTAGGCAAAGAGGTTTATCCAAAAAAAGGCTACAATCTTTGAGTAATCTTTATGAACTTGGGGTATAAAATGGAATGATGAGTTAGGATGGAACACCTATAAGGATCCAAGACAAGTTAAATAGGGTAATATGATATCATTGATGAAAATAGGACAAATTATTAAGAGTTACCTCAATGATTTATATTTCAAACATATGAGAAATGCATAATGAAGAGCTAATAGAGAGAATTTAATAGTAAGAGACTAGTGTTAAGAAGTGAGTGAAGAGTGGAAGTTAGTGACATGATAGTTACCTACTGAGTAAAATAAGTGTATCTAAAATGTATAAGGGATAAGTGTATCAAGAATAAGGCCACTAACCTAAAAACCAAAGAAATATTGTGAGAATATGGAACCTATAAAGACAAACATGACATGAAATTGTGTGCTTTACATGCAAGTACAAGTGAACATCAAATTGTTATCTTGTATTTTGTCATCCTGAGTAGCTATCCTGGTGAAAAAATCCATAATAAAATATATTTTTCATGGCAAAGGATTGGCTGCAGAAACCTTCCAAATTCCTTTAAAATTACCAACATAATGAGTAAAGTCTATCAAATTTTTTTAATGAAGATTAGTGTGTGTTAACAGAAAATGTGATTCACCTCTTCATAATAAATGAGTGGTTTATTTAATTTGTTTTATATTTTTTACTTTTTTCTTCAATCTTTGTAGGACACAATTCAAATTTTGTAATATCTATATCCAATAAATTTTCCCACCTTACCTAGGCCATATCCATATATTTTTACATATCTAAGGTGCATTGGGGTTATATCCAACATGGGAAAATGTGATGAAGAGAGCACGAGAGTATCTCTTAGCATATTTTACATGTCCTAGAGGACTTTCCTTAACTCAATCACTGACTCTACTATATGGGTAAGAGGTTAAACTGGTGATCCTAAAATACATTTTTGTTTGCTTATCATAGGTGATTTATGATTATTATATACTATTACGAGACACATATTTTTTTTCATTTGTATGAACACCCTCATAATTGTAATGGTTATGTTATCACAAGAGTGGTTGGTGATGATGTAAAAAGTAGTTATAATAATGGTAATGGCTATGTTACCATCAAAGAAGTAGTTGTCAAAAGGTAGTTGATGTAAAAAGAGGACTAAAGAGATTCTTATAAGCATGAAGAAGGTACTAAAGAAACTAACCAATCAAATGAACCTCAGAACTATTGCATTCTTTATTTATATAATTTTAGAAACATTATTTTTTTATATAATATTTATAAATTTGATTTATGTTTAAAACAATGAATAACTTTATTTCATTCTTTGGGGTAGGGTTTAAATATCATTAGAAAATCCTTTAAGATACAAAAAATTTATGCAATATTTTACAACATGTGGGTAGTATAAGATAATTATTCACCTTTAAAAATGTATTTATTTTTATTTACATGCATTTATTGTTGTTGTTCTATCATTGAAACCTACAAAGGGCTACAATCAAGATGTATTATCTTTATTATGTCCACCCCTATTTTGATTCGATGCCCTATTAAGCTCACCATCTTAGACTTGATGTTTTAGATTGTTATGAGGTGGGGTTGGAAAAATTTTAGTCTCTTATGACATGCTCTGATATCTACATCTATTCATATTTTATATCAATTTTGTTTGTTTACAGGATGAATTTACATGCCCATATTGCACTTTTTAGAATGAATGAGGCATTGGGTGTTGTGAATTTAGTATCACCCTACTCTTCACTTTGTTGTAAACCTAGTCCATATAGTTTTTGAATAATGCCATAGTTCTTACATTTGTATCTATTGCAAAACATCTGTCAAATATCTCTCATGCTTAAAATATCAAGGCCTCAACATAAACAACTGTGGTAGTATAAGGGTTATATTCATAAAGTGAAAATCATCCAATTATAAATTCAAAAAAATATGAAAAATATATGAGCAAAACTAGTTACTAGACTTACAATATCAGTGCCCCTTAACTACTCTTCAGTTTCATCTATCAAATTAGTTGCAACACCTTCTAGTTCATGACTTGATCCTTACATATCCATATCTGATACACCATGCATTTTTGTGTGAAACTATTTGACATCCATGCCTTATCCCTCATTTTCAATTAAAATTACATTGTCCTTAGCCTGGGAAATGAAAATGTATTACACAAACTACAATCACCTCAAAGTTGTCACTATATATAGTATGCAGGGGAGAAAAAACTTACACGATACTCAACATCAATGTTTTTGATGCTTTAGATAACACCATGCATTTTGGTTTCATCCTCTACAACTACCAAATTCTTCATCTTTCTCATCAGGTCCACCTTGAGCACATGTTTCCAAGTATATCCTTGGATTGAAATGAGTAATTGCACATCAACAAAAAAGGCATTACATTGAAAATATGATAATGCAACATCTCATCATTTGTAGTTTTCACTCATGCCATATAATGGTTGTTGTTGTTGAAGGTAATATGAGAATTTGGGATGTTCAAATCCTGTACCCATGAAATATTTTCATGTCTTTCGACTTTGAATTTCCAATGGAAGCAAGTGTCCTTATTTAGATTTAACTACCAATAATGTATGTAAATGGATGTTTTTTTTTGGTTAACTAACAAATCCACCTTGCAATGCACATAAGTCATTACTATGTAAAATTTCAAATGGAAATGGTAAGATTATATAGATGCATTGGTGTCTTTCCCAACATACAGAAGTGTCTGATAACATTGTGACCACATTCCAACCCTATATGCCTAGTGTTATTCCTAATAGTAGACAAAGGTAGGATAAGAGGAGTGATATACTTATAAAAACAATTTGGACTCCCTTGTATCCATGTCTTCATCTATAAAAATATGTATTATGAACCCCAATATTGAAACACTGCATGTTTGACATCATCATCTTTTACCTTTGCTAACAAATTCTTCAACCACAGATGATGAACATGTCAAATGCATAAGTAGACCTTACAATCCAATGTATCCCTAAATAACACAATAGTTTTGAATAAACAAATGGAATAAGGTGGGAATGGTGTCTATGAACATATAAATATGAAGTCCATGACACATGTGGTAATAATGATGACGCACCTAATAGATTTTATCTATGCACTAGAATTATCGATAATAAAAGAACTTATTGTCCATTCAATGTCTTTGAAATGCACTCTTTGATAATAATTTACATCCATTGTCTTATGTTGATAGTACATGATTGAGACATAGTCACCCATATAATGGGCACAACTTCATGTTTGGAATCAAACACGAAAAGTGTGTACAATTAGAACTATACAAGAAAAAAATAAAAAACACTAAAAAGACTGTTATTATTATAAACATCATAAAAATAATATTATCAACTACTCTTAAAAACATTAGCCCAATACCTTCATTACATTCATCTCAAATGTTCTGTCCATTTCTAATAAGCTATGCTTCCCAAATCTCAACAACCATTCTAGATGTTGTGTGAGTTGGATGCCCAAGATGAAGGGGATTTCCCCATCCCCTTCATTCTATCCCAAGTTTTATCCCTAATAGAAAAACCACTCATCAAGGTTCACTAGAACCCATTCTCAAACACTTATTACATCATCAGCATTGTACATGTATTTTTACTCTTGGATCAATCGTTCTCTGTTGTATATGTCATCATTGCTCAAGAAATCATCCTGCTCTATTTCACCACTAAACTATATAAGTTTGTCATGCAACATCTCTAGGTGTTTAAGGTGGATAGCATTGACAAATGTTCCCAACAATAATACATATGAACCCATTCATTAAGTTAGGGGCTGATGTGAGGAGAATTTTTTTTATTACCCTTGAACTCACCATATTATTGGCCATCACAATCATTTTGTTCACTATCCATGTGTTATAATTGATTGTATGTGTGAAGCACAGTATTGGGTCTATAGACCATGCATCATGTACTGAAATGACAATGACAACTAAACCTTATATGCCTTTGAACCATCCAACTTCCCTTTCTTGACTTGAGCATTAAAGACTTATATTTCAACATGGCATCAATTTCCCAAAAGTCGTCGAGGCCATATGAACACTATTATCCACACCATTGTGGTCAACAAGTCATGCAAGATGAAAAATGAGTACATGAATGGAATATAATAGCATCTAAATAGACACTAGCTTGTAATCTATAGTGTGAGTTAACTTGCATGACATATTTAGAGGTTCTACTGATCTTGATATCTTTTCCAGTAAAATCTAAATTTTCTTGTCATGTGAAACACCAAAAATTTTAGGGAACAACACCCTTTCCAATTATCCTTTGATGATGTCATCATCCTTGTCTTGCTCAACCTAGGCAACCCATAAGTCTTCCTTATTGACATCAGGAAAATTGGCCCACTTGATAGAATTTCAATCAAATGGACCCTCACTTGGCTTCTATAGTTCAAGGTGCATTATTTCTTCCCACCTTTTTTCCATCTATTACAGCCTACAAGCAAAACATTTCATTGAATGAATTAGAAATGAAATTTTTATATTTAGTGAACACAAGTTTCTATGTATTATAGAGGACTTTTTAAAATTTAAATCAATATAAAACCCTTCATAAAACATATCAAAATAAATGCATCAAAATGTATAAATGGATAAAATAGTACATACATGAGGTAGTTGTGTCTATAGATGGTCTTAAGTGGCATACACTAACTGTGTACATGTGGTTTGGGCCCAGAAATATGATTTTGTTATGAATCGCATAGCTTTAGGAAAGGGTTAAAAAAATAAAAAATTCTAGGAAGCCCATAAAATGAAGATAGGGTTTTAAAAAAATAGGAATTTACTATGAAGCCCATAGAATTATGAGAGGGTTAAAAAAAAGTGAAATTGCTAAGAAGCCCATGTGATATTCTCATTGTATATTAACTAATCATTTGATATATTCAATTAGAGGCATGGACATACTAGTATTTATGGACAATGCATGAAAAAAAAATGTTAATAGGTGACATAATAATTTTTTTTACAACATATGTGCATTAATAATTATATGACCCATATGGGATGAAATTTATCCCATGCAATTGTAATGGTAGGTTGCCTTATCACCCATAGTAAGGTCAGGGCATAAACCATTTTAAATTATTAGATCTTTAGTTGAGAAAAATAGACCATTAATTTTATTTAAATGATTTTCTCATAGAGCACCACTACCATAATTCTCATGACCAGACCACAATTTTTGGCCATTAAATTTAGGGAGACCCATGAGAATACATAACACAATTATGAAACAAAATGAAAGCTTCTTATTCATTACATGTACAAAATTATACAAAAATTTGTCAAGATCAAAAAACCTCTTCTTCATTACATGTACAAAATTATACCATTATCTAATGTCAATTGTTTATAACTAATCTGATTACTACCCATCTGATCATGGGTATTTATATCATCCTAATATTCTTCTGATGATGTTGAAAAATTACTTCTTTGCCACAATTCTTCTTGGTATGTAAGTTCATCCAACACGTGTTTAGGATCTAATTCATGATTTAAATCCAGGGAATTTCACAATTGTATATAATTATAATGAAGACCATCACATGTTAAGAGTTAAAATCTAATTACAAGGTGATATATACAAAATAAACTCTCTGAAAAGAATTTTAGATAACTAGTCATATCAAATTACATGTAAAAGCATTATTAGTATTCTACCAAATCCTGAAAACATGATTTACATGAGTAGCCCAAGAAGGTGGTGACCAACTAAAATTTCATTCAATTCGATTATAACATGATCAAGGATAAATAATATGCATTCACGTACAAGGAAATAATTAATATCTATTAATCTAAAAAACCTTAATGAATCATATGTGTAATCATACTATATTTAGGAAGAGAAGAATAAAGGGGAAGAAAAATTCACAATGCAAAACTTGTTACTGAATTAATTTTAAAAAGATAAAATTAAGCCATTTAAATCCAAAAAAATCTTAGTATAAAATAAATACAAAATCCACCACTTTACATGTTTGTAAGGATCCAAAGAACCATTGTACTTATTATGTTAGAGATGGTCATATACATGGATTTTTTTTGAAGTTGCATAAAAAATTGCATCCCAAATTTCATGTAAGTGAGGACTCTATGAATTCTCTAGCATTTTGGAGAAATAAATCATAGGTGGTTATAAAAGATAGTTTTGATGATAATTAGAAGTTTGGTTGCCTCCCAACCAATGTGGATAGTAAGGAAAACTAAATAGAGGAAATGAGAAGGGTTTCTAGATCAAAATAAAAAACATGAAGGCAAAGGTAAATGTACTTGTTGATATTCTCTAATTGTCTAATTTGATTTTGGGTGAAGATATTAAGAGGCTTGGTTTGAAATTTTTTATCAACCTCATCTATTTATCTAGGTTAGTTGAACAATGGTGTAGAGATTCTATTGATTAAAAAATATATATTTTAATTGTGTATTAATACATAATATGTTGATGAGATAAAAGTAGATGTCATTCTAGTTGATACATTCTATGTGGCATTTAGAAGTCCTTACATCTTAGGGATGTTATTTGAATAATGTATAATAGGTATATATGGGAAAAACATGTAATCATATATATCAACAAGGCACATTTAAACAAGCCCAATCTTGACATGGTAAGTTCCAACCAACCCAAGAGACTCATTCAAATAAAAAAAAAAATTGATTTTCTTCTTTTAAAGGATACACCAAAATATGGGATATATAATTATAAAATTTATTATACTAAAAAAGAAATATAAAGATTTTATTGAATAGAATACTTATCTTAAAAAAGATTTTTCAAATTGCAATGGATTATTACCAAAGAGAGAACTAGAGTATGGGATTCAATTATTTCCTAAATCTTGTTTGCCTAAACTAAGTTGTACAAGCAATTAATTTTAGAGAGTTTTGATGTGATGAAATAAATTCAACAGTTGTTAGAATATGGATTCACAAACCCAACTGCTTCATGATGTGGATCACCCATCGTGATAGTACATAAGAAGGGCGAATCTTAGAAAATGTGCATATATTATCCATTCCCAAATATCCATTGGTGCATGAAGATTTTTATAACTTTAAAAATAGTTTGGGATTGGTGGTTGCTATTTTTTGGAAGCACTCATCAAGTTACAATTCTTGGTTTACGTAGTGCAAATTTTGAGAAAATTGCGATCAAGTTATAAAAAATTAAATTATGTAATTAGTTTTTAGTAACACATGTTATCCTTTTGAATATATAATGGGAAATTTGTCATAATTCATCTTGAAGTTGTCCCTTCCATTTATAGGACAATCACTTGTAGTCTAGAATAGGTAGATGGATATTAAAAGGTTACTTGCAATCAAATATAATTGAATACATCACTCCTAAAAATATATACTATTAGACTCATCACCATATTTTTTAACTTCACCACATGTATGCCATATGCTTCCATCTAGGTCAAGTGGTGGAATGATGTGATCAATCTCACTACCACTTTCATCCACCAATATGAAAAATAGAATGAACAATTTTAAAGGTTAGTTTATGGTTCTTTATTTAATAAATTCTAAAGGGTTTCTTCTTTTCTTGAAAAAATATGCTTTGATACCCAATTTCAGACATTAACATCAATGTTAGGCAAAAGATTAACATGATAGATAGATACACTATTATAGGTGCTCAAATTTAGGGCTGATTTCACTAGTTTAAGATTGGTGTCTGTACATCTAGGATTTTTTTTCAAATATCCTAGGGATAAGCAAGACAAATATCAAATCAAAGCCATTAAAACTATGAATAATGGTCTTATATGTGTTGCCCCCTCTCGGGATGAGATTTATGAACAACTATGTAATGCATGGTCAATATGAAGAAGTGGGTTGGATGGTTTTTCATGTGAATTATGTAAAACTACGTGGAAATTTTATGGCCTTATTTCACTTTATGTTTAAATATAAGCCCTACATATTAAATCGTAAAGAGCCATCGATAATAAAGGAAACATTATGTTTATTCCTAAAGATCATGATTCATAACTCATTATTATTTGGAGATTTATCTACCTATTAAATATACCCTATAAAATCATTGTCAAAAACTTAGCACTTTGCCTTTGCCATCTACCCCTACAATTATTAAATAGAATAAACTAGGTTTACTAAAAGTTGTTACATCCTAGAAATAATTATTTTTTTGGGAAGGAATAGAATGGGACCACATATGTCAACAAAAGACCATATTCCTTAAGTTAGATTTTGAAAAATCTTATGATTGAATTGAGTGGCCATTCATTTTTGCCATGATGTAAGCTTTGGGTTTTGGTGACTTCTTTCTCCCATCCATTTAATCTCTATTATTTGAAGCCTAGGTTTGTCTCACCATTAATGCCCACACATCTAATAGCTTTATGCTTTTCCCTTACATTAGGAATGGTTTCTCTCTTGCCTCAACATCATATGTCCTAGTTGCTAAAGCATTTGGATATTTTATTTCTCATAAAGCTTACTATGGGATGATCAAGGGAGTTTCTTGTCTTAATCATAAAACTTATATTATTAATGGGTATTTTGTAAATTATTCTTTCCTCATGCTTGCATAACAAGATGATTATTTCATATAGGTGTCATATTCTCTTGAAATTTTTGGCAAAATCTCTTGTTCAACCCTCTATTAGGGTAAAACACAATGCTATAGATAAAGTATGCTTCCCTTACTAGAATGGATCAAATATTAGCCATGGAAATGGATCTTAAATGTGTAGAATTTAAAATTCCTTGATATCCCCTTCACCTTTGGCATATCTCCCTATGAATAATGGTAGTATGTGATTAAAAGAGTGGGAAAAATTAACTTACAAGATTACCAAGCCTTTATACATTTTTAGGTTTTCACTAAAATTATTTTTTCTATGCATGTTTATTATTATTCATGTTTTGATCCATGTAAACCTTATATGATAAAATTGTAAAGGTGTTTTAGGATTTTATCTTATCCAATGCTAAGCAGACTCAAGGTTTGCATAGAATAGTCTTTGATATTTGATGCCTTCCTCATGACAAAGGAGGCATAGGAATTATTGATATTTATAGGAAAAACATTTCTCTTTGTGCTAAATGGATTTTCAGAATTATTGAATGGAATGCCAATTGGAAAAATATCTTACGCACTGCATTTGAAGAATTTATTATGATGGCAAGAATTTTTTCAAAAATATTGATTTTCACACTCTTGATCACTTTTATCCTAGTCAATATAGAAGGGTCCTTTGTTACTAAGAATATCTAGAAATATTTTTGAGAAGTTAAGCCTTATCCCAAGTGGGTTGGTGACAGTTTTCAAATTGGTTTCATTTTTAATGACCACCATATTTGGTGGTTCCCTATCATAAAAAAAAACATCAACCTTCCATTAGATAATATGCTAGGCATAAAAGCCCTTCAATTTTTTTTGAAAATGAATTAGCTTTATTTAGGATATTATTTCTTATAGAGATTGGATCTTATAGTGTATGTTTAAAATAAAGTATAAAACATTGAACTGAGACTTACCTTCTATTTTGTGTATTTAGGAATTGATCTTAGATGTTATGCTTCAATGATGGGTCATCAACCTATAATTTCTTCATGGAAGTATTGGCTCCTCTACCAAATTATGAGTCAATTTTATTAAAATTTGGGAAAGCTTCATAAGCAATGGAGTCTAATTAATGTCCTAGAATGTGGTTTTCTAGATTCACTAGGATTTGGAAAGCCAAGCTTGAACCCAAACTAACACACATTCATTGGTGTTTGGTTTATCAAGGTCTTCCACTTGAAGAATGTCTAAAATGCATTGGGATTCCTAACACTAAGTGCCAAGTTTGCTCCCAACTCAATACTTTTTGACACCTTGTTTAGACATGTCCAAGAGCTCAGAAAGTCTGATGTTGGATTTATACCTTATTTCAACATTATCACCCAAAATGTATGCAATGGAAAATGGCCCTTTTGGGGGAAAATTCTTAGTGGCATCCATTCATTGCATGTGTGTGTGTGTGTGTGTGTGTGTGTGTGTGTGTGTGTGTACACACACACACACACACATACAATTGTATTTCAGTTATGGAATTCTATAAATTCAGCTATTTTTAACAATGAAGATTTATCAATGCAATTATATGTTAATGATAAATTACTTGTTGTTTCTTCAATATTTCAACAAAACCAAGGGTAGGAAAAAAAAAGTGGCTTTGAAATTTCAGAATATTTAAGGTTCTTCAATAAAGAGTGGTTTACGTACCATGACTTGTGTTCCTCTTAACCAAACCTTGCATGCCACTCTTCAATAGGCAACCATAAATTTTTGGAATTGATCCCAAAACAACTTCTCCTCGCCTCTTCTCTATGGGGAATGGGGCATTGGAGTTCACTATGACATGGAATGACTTATGTTAGCCTATGTCAGTTTTAACTCCCCTATGCGGGGTGGTGTTGTAGTGGGTTACTATGTGCCTCTGAGTCTTGTCTGGGGAATTATATTTTCCTGGTTCCTTACAAGCCACTGATGATGGATGGGTGACACCTAATCCTCCTTTAATCTAACCCTCTTCTTCAGTTTCTTAGATCCCAAAGGATGATCTACCCTACACTCATTAGGTGTTGTTGCATGTTATTGAATGTCTTACTTGCATTAAGATTTGATAATTTGATTCTACTTCTATGTTACAATGTTTAGTGGGATTTAAATTTTGTTGTTTTAAACAATAATTTATATTGGCATATATAACGGATTTGAATGCCAACCATCCACCTTTTTAAACCATTTATATAATATTATTTTGCGATTAAAAATTATATTGATGAGTTCTAATAGAAACATATATTGTTTGAACAATAAGTGCCAGTAACTTTAAGAATTTTGTTCTAAAAATTATATCTATTGGAAATTCACAAATTTTTATTAATTAGATATATTTATAAAAGTGTATGATGATCGTCATATATATATATTTTTTTCTAGCTTGTTAGTTAACATCGATGTCAATATAGAGTGGCATCTGACAAACAATTTTTCTTGGTACTTTTTAGCAGAAAAATACAATGATGATTTTACTGAGAGCGCATTCTTTTAGATATAAAAAGCATAGTAATAGTTTTATATCAAGAGAGTTAGGTTGGTACTGTATTTAAATTGGAATTTAAATTATTTGGTAATTTTTTGGAATTAGCAAAGAATAATATACTGTTTTAAAATCTTCTAGGGGTTTTATTTGAATCTTTGGTGAGATTTAATCTAAATTAAGTGATTAAAATTTTACACTCAAAAAGTATGTGGGTGAGCACTATATCTTTGAGTCAGCGCTCCAAAGGGCTTAATATTCTTATGCTCTACACCATCTATTTTTATGCTCTAGGATTTGTTGTGATGGTACTATGAATGAATAGATTTCTCAGTATGTGTCTCTTTTCTATATACTTTCCTTGAGATCGAACCATCCTCCTTCCTTATCGAAAGCTCATTAAGAAAGTGTAGATATCGATTTTTATCAACTTCCACGCTAAATTTAATTTCATAACACTGCTTGTTTAGGTGTGATATAAGCATCATCGGCTCCTCCCTCCCATGCTTCAAACATAAATTCCTATCCACATATCTCCTCTGCCATCTTGGAGTTAGTATAAAACAAAATATTTATATGAAATTAAATAATTTCAGTGTTGGTATACACATCATTTTTTTTAATCAAACTAGATATTAAAAATTCTCTAATATAAATTTATGTTGTATATGTATAATTAAAATGAATTTAAATGTAAGTATTATTCAAGCTGTTTTTTCAGTTAAAGGTAAACGCTTTTAACACTAAAGCTAAGAATCGGGAAGGGTTTAAAAAATCTCCCAAAACCTTTTAAAAGTTCTTCACACAGAGATAAAATAGTAGCGTTATAAATAGAATAACAAGAAACAACTATCTATAGTGCCAATACAAAACGAAATGAAACAAATGCAAAAATTAGGCAAAATATTTGCCCGGGAAGCAACCACCATAAAAATGAAGAAAAATAAGGGAGCAGATCGTTCCTTCCATGAACCAGATATCATAAAATAACACTCCCTCTACAACTGCAACCGAGGTTCAAAGCTTCACCAACATTGCAATCCACGTTATGCGGGAAAATATTTTAAGAACGGACAATGTTGAAACTTCCTTTGTTCATCCTTCGATAAAATTCCAACCCTTCTTGTCAGAGTTTAAAGAAAAGGTAGAGAAATTTGAATTAAGCCTATTTGCTTAAAGTTTTTAGGAGTACAAACACTTAAGTCCTAGATGGAAGGGATGGACAAGCCTTGGAATATCTAACCAAATGAGTCGGGGTCTCTGAAGTTACTTTCTTAACACTTAAGGAGCGGATTTTGCAGTCGTCCGAGGATGAGCTTGAGGCATTATTATGAGAGTTAGCCTCGAACATAGTAAGATGAGATGGGAGGAAATATTTCTACCAAGAGGTTTTCTTATTCGTTTAGATATTGCTACATTTTATCATCAAATGGCTAGTGTCAAAACAATTACGACATCGAAACAATAAGCTTTTATAATGAAGAGGATAAGACCATGAGCAGTCAGCAACAACCAAATCACTTTTGCCGGAAGATCCTTTGAAATGTCAAGCTAACAAAGATTCTGGGATAAGTAGTATGGGAAAATGAAAGAAAGGTAGGACATAATTGCTGGTACACTCCTAGGGAGTTTCCAATCTCCTTGTTTAAAATTTCATGCCAAAACTAAAGCAGGAGGTGAGGAAGGTGAACCCAATTGGATCATTCACTGAATGGTTCAGTAAGAAGGTTGAAAAAGGGGACCAAGGTTTAAAAACAAGAGGAGAATGATCTAAACTCCTATATTAAATTTGAATCATTACTTTATCCTCTACACAGAGAAAAATAAGAATGAGAAAACCTTTGGTATAAAGGTAGATATTGAGCCTACCTTTGAATCACTATTCTGGATCAGGTGGAATCAGAACTCTAATTAGACGCAAAGAAAATGCGATCCACGAGATGCATTCTGAGCGAGTATGGTAACATGTCGAGCACATGCGTGCTCTTTATTTTGGACGAGATGAGAATGTCATATGTAGAAAAAGGATATGCAACCACAGGACGATTAGACATGGATATTTTGTTTGGATTCGGGTGTGAACTCACTGGGAGATGGTTTCTCTCAAAGGCTTTTCCATCCAATCAAAATTACCTCTGCAGAGCTCACAACAAATTTGGCAGCATATTTTTATGCTTTATGAACTTTCAATCCTTTAGTTTAATATGCACTAAATTTTCCATAACCTTTCAATAAAGTGCATATTTTGTTATTCTGGGGAAGATTTGGTGTATGAATAAATACATAGGGATAACTGATTAGTGAGAATTTTTGGAAGAAAATAACGTTTATGTAATTATAAAATGGAAAATGTTCGATATTTATTAAAAACTCTTTAAAAAATGGAAATAAGGCTTATTAATTATTAATTTATTGAAATAATGAATATTCAGTGTTAATTGTGTAAGGTGTTTTGGATAATTGGTATATTTAATGCGAGCCCTTCCAAGGGCTTTAGAAGTGTAATTTAAAAATCATCAATTATATATATATGTAAAGAATGTGTTTTGTATTTTTATAAAAAGTTTAAAGAAATATTTTAATAAGGAAAAATCAGTAACAAGTGAAGTGAATTTAATGTGTTTATTTATTGAATATGCATAGCTTTTAAGAATATATCTTTAAATCATTTTAGTTTATGAGGCAGTGTTGATAATTTAAGTTTACAATAATCAATGTGAATGTGAAGAGTTACAAATATAAATTATCCCATTCTTTACATCATTTTTAATTATAAATATTAATTTATTTATTTTTATTATCTTTAATATTATTCTATATAGAAAATAATTTGTTCAAGCCTTCATTCTTTTTTTATATATTTTTAGTAAGGAAATTTTATGTATTTCATTGACATTCTATTTTATAAAAATTAGTAAAATTTGATTAATTAAAATTTGTAAATTTTTAAACATATTTTATTGTACTCATTTAGAGTGTAAATACTTATAAAAAAATATAGGAAATAAAAGTTTAAAGTATTTATTAAAAAATGAATATTTGGTATTTAAAAACTTTTGAATTAAATAATTATTTAATTTAACTTTTATTTTATAAAAAATAAATTAGATTTGATAAACAATCTTGAGATTAATAGGAGATAAAATGACCTAAAAAAATGTTTATTTAAATGTAATGATTATTCAAATTACTTTCTTTCAGTTTTATTTTTATTTTAAAAAAGTTGATAATTTTTTTTAAAATTGATAAGAGATAGACTGCAAAAGAATATTATTTTAAATAAAATAATTATCTAAATAATTTTATTTATCTTTAAATAAATAAAAATAATTATTCATATCATTTTTTATTATTTTATTAAAAAATAAAAATTGATAAAAAAAATTATGTTAAAAAATATTCTCTTAAATAAAATAATTATTTAAATCATTTTCTTTATTTTATATTAAAAATATAATAAATATTTATATAATTAAATTTAAATGAATAAATTATGAATTATGCAAATGATACCATGTTTTACATCATTTTAATTTTTTTTTAAAAGAGACTTTATTTTAAAATAATATACTTTAAGAAGACTATTGTTTTCCAATTATTCAAGAAATGAAAAACAATTTAACTAAATTTAAGAAATGGGGGCCATTTATTAAAACATTTCACGTTTCCTATGACCTTTACCATTTTCACACGGATGGAAATATGTGTCTTTTGCATGGGTGGATCGCTCCTCATATTAATGCTTTTGACTTTCCACTCCACGGTGACTTATGTAGGGTGTTTCGAGAATTGACATATTCAATGTGAACGTTCCAATTTTAATAATAGCATTTTTTTTTTGGATTAGATAAATCTGTCTTGTTTTTTAAACATATTCAAATTTTGTAATTTTTTAGAGTGGAGATTTTATTTTGGTTAGTGTTTATCAATATTTTTTTTCTAAATTGTAATTTTTTTAATTTTTAATGATTTTTTTAAAATTTTTAATGTGCTTTTGTAGATTCAAGTGTAAGTAAACAAAGTTGTTATAGAGTTTGGCCATCTTTAAGAACTTTTAATTCATTGGGGAGATGCTCCTTGTGATATGATGCAGATTCCTCCTTCTCTACCTAGACATAACATGGTTTTTAGAATAAATGTTAGTCCTCCTCTCCGAGGTGGTCATCGATGTAATCGGTCTTGGCATCGCTCTCACAATGGCAATCCGTATTAGCATATGTCTCCTCTTAGATAACAATGAGGGTGGCATCCCCTAGCTCCTCCCTTGCTGGGTAGGATGGTTGGGGTGCTTCTCCTTCTCTTCTACTTCTAGATGCTTGGTATGAACACTGCTCAGGGTTCTAGTTGGGAACCAATTCCAAATGGCAATGACTTGCCTTGACTTGCCTAGTTCAGGTTAGTGTCCAAATGATATGGATCCTACATTTTCCAACCTTGCTCTGGTAACTTAATATATATATATATATATATATATATATATATATATACACACACACACACATACACACACACACACACACACACACACACACACACACACACACACACACACACACACACACATATATATATATGATGTTATGATGACTTATTCTTAAACAAAGCCTAATGCTATTTTTATTTATGTTGTTCCTTATTTATAGACTTGGTCGAGACTAACCTGAGGTGTCCTTCCATACCACCTATTTTTATGTGAATTATATATATATATATATATATATATATATATATATATATATATATATATATATATATATATATAATTCACATAAAAATAGGTGGTATGGAAGGACACCTCAGGTTAGTCTCGACCAAGTCTATAAATAAGGAACAATATATATATATAAATAAAAAATAAAATTTTGAATACACGTCATTTCACAAGGGATTATGTTTTTATAAAAATTTAAAAATAAGAATTTTAATTATGAAGCATAAGTCACAAGTGAAGTGAGTTTAAAATATTTATTAGTTGAAGATTAATATTCTTCAAGAGTTTATCTGAAAACCACCTTAATTAATGTCAGTACCATTGATAATTTCATTTCACAATAATTAATGTAAACATGAAGTGTTATATATATATATATAAATTATCTCCTTTAATTTTTGCTTTTGTTCTTTTTATTTTGGAAGCCGGATAGATATGATGGACAAGTTCCTTCGACTCTCTCTTACCATTTCTCCTACTTGATAACAAGAAGATGATATAGACATTACTCAAGGTTTTGGTTGGGAGTCAATTGTAGATGGTAATGACTTACCTAGTTTAGGTTGGGGTCTGGATGATATGGATCCTCTGCCTTGCAGCCTTTCTCTAGCAACTTAATATTTCCTTTTTTATTTATGATGTTATGATGACTCGTTCTTATGTGGGGCCTAACACTTTTTTGTTTTTGTTATTGTTTGTTTCTAAGATTGACCAAGTTTAACTTGAGACATGTTCCATAATACATATTTTTTTTGTAAATTTTTTATATGTCATATATTTTAATACTATATAAGTATATTTCATCAAAAAATAAAAATGATTAATTAAAAAATAAAAAATTGAATACAAATCATTTTCAAAAGGAATATGTTTTCATAAAAATTTAAAAATAATAATTTTAATTATAAAACATAAGTCACAAGTAAAGTGAGTTTAAAATATTTATTAATTAAAGATTTATATTCTTGAAGAGTTTACCTTAATTAATTTCAGTAGTATTGATAATTTCGTTTCAAAATAATTAATGTAAACATGAAGTGTTATATTTATATAAATTATCTCCTTTCATAATTTCTCATTGCAAATATTAATTCACTTATCTTTATGATATTTAATGTCAACTTAAATATGATAAAATTTATTTAATTGTTGCTTTTGTCTTTTTCCTATAAGAAAAATATATGTATTTTATTGACATTTTATTTTGTATAGTTTTTGTGGTGGTGACTTCATAATAAAGAAGGTGGGCTTTATCCAGTAGGTCCCATATTCTGGTCTCCCTTGTCATTGGTAGTTGACTCTTCAAGTGGCATTGCTTCTTACGGGTCTTCAAAAATTCCCTCTATAAAAATAGTCAAAAGAGAACTGCTAACCAATATTAAGAAATTCTACTTTATATATTTTTAAAAATTTGATTAATTAAAATTTTCAATTTTTTGGTTATTTTTTGGCTATATATATTTAAATTTTAAATACATATGAATGATATATTCATGTAACATTTAAGATCATAACGATTGTAATTATAATTTATAAATCATAATTTGTGTACTGACATATTAATCATTTTGATCATATAATAGAAAATTTAAAAATATATAATATAAATTTATGTTGGATTATGCCATAATGTATGTTACTTTAAATGTAAATACGTTTAAAGCTATGATCAACTAGAATTTTGTTATTTTGTTTGGTTAAATTAGTACTATATTTTTATATTATTATTTAATATTATATGAGTTAAAAAATTTAGTAAAACAATGTTTATGTGTGTGATATTTTTGGTTGTTGAAAGTTAGAGTTAAGGATAAAAATATCATGATGGTATGATTGTAATTAGGAAGGACAATATATTGGCAATGGATAATAATAGTCACAGTGAATTAGACATAAGGATTTATCATTAGTTTTAAAGAGTTCCATTTTATCTTATAATTATGTTTATAGATATAATCTACATTGACAAGTAGGGGTGATGGTAGATTGAAATAGTTGCAAGATGTCAATAAAAATAACATACTTTAAATTTAATGCACATTTGACCACCATATATAAATTTCAACATTAAATTTGATGATAATTTAATAGTCAATATAAATATATATATATATATATATATATATATATATATATATATATATATATATATATATATATGATATAAAATTCTTGATATACCAATGGAGATAATATTTTTTATGAAAATATTGTTCATATACTATATTAAATATATTATTAATAGTTTTCATTGTTTAATTTATTTAATTTTAATATTTTAATTATTTAAATTTTTTTATAAAAAATATTAATTTAAACTTATTTTAGATGGTATGAAATGATATTTTCTCACCTCCAAATATATGTGGTGCATTATGTCTCATTAATTCTGAATAATTTTCTTATTTATTTTATATAAAACCTCACATTAAAAATGACTATTTTTAAATATAGATTTTTTTATTAGTTGCTTCATATAAATATTAAATTCGATTTGATGGTTGACCTTGTATATAAGGTTATCGATTCAACATTGTTATTCAAAATTTATGATAGTCAACTTGAAAGAAGGAAACCTCAAAGAGTAAATGAACATTTCTATAAATATTTGTATTTTTTTTAATAATTTTTTATACTCCATCAAAACTTTCTTGTTTCATTTCATGTCCATCAAAATATTTTCACTGTAAAATACAACTGCAAAGAATAGACATATTCATACAGTCTTCAATTTTCAATCCTAAAATTCATAAAAGGGTTCAACCCTATCCTAAAAGTTGAAGTCTAAAAAATGTCAATGAGTGTTATTTTTTTAAATTTTCTTTTATTCAATTGTATACTTCGTTTAATTTATTTAATTGAAGTGAAACTATTTATTACAAGTTTTTATGATGAAATATTTGGATAAATATATACTTTTGAAATTTAAATTAATATCAATCTTAAAAAAAAAAAATTGATATTGTAAAATGTTTAATTTTAAAAGGTACCCAATTTTTTACAATAGAGAAAAAAGATAAAACAATCAAAACACGATGAATCACTTCTTTCAAGAATAACCAACACATGCTACAGAGAGACTATAAACTAGTCAAAAACTACAATACGATTAAAATTAAACATAATCTATTTTACGCCCAAACAACTATCTTTTCAGGACCAAAGGATCATATTTAATGGTTTTAGGTTTAAACAACACACAACTAAAAACCTCAAAAATCATTTTATTTTTTGGATCTGAAAGTCATATTCAAAAGTTCTGTCTCCCTCTTGTGACTACATTTCTTATTGTTATTTACAACTGTCCAATCCCCACCCTCCCCTAAATTTGGAAAGATGGAAATGATGACTTCAAATGAATCAATAGATTCAGAATTATTCAGAGATGCCCTATAGGAGTTGGTTGATAGTTCTTCATAGCCATCAAAACCTCACTTGAATCAAAAGAATAACTATTGGTTTTTAATAAAATGCCTCTGGTAAACATCATTCTCATTTATGTGATCCAAAAGATCTTCATAAGGCTCACTTTGGCCTGAATTTGGAGCTTCCTCTAGTATTTATGAATCCTATCCCTCCGAAATATTCTCAGTAACTTTACTTCTGCTCTCATTACATATACTGTCACTATCAATTGTTTCAGTCTTAGAATGAGATTCCTTCCACAAGAAGGCTCCATTCCTTCACTTGAACATGCTACAATCTAGGGCCAAATGACTTGTATTAAAACATTTATGAAAATAGAATGGAAACCCGTGATAATTGAGAGGTTTTTCCAGGTCATATCATGAATTTTAAAATATATATATGCTGGAAGGATTACGGAAACATGTAAATTTACATGAATTTGGTCAAACGTAGCATGACACAAAAATGTTGTATTTTTATATAATAACAAAATGGAAGATGAGGCATCCTTAACCAAACAAACATTTTATTGAGAACTTCTCTAAGCAGGTCGAATTCTAGGTGACATGGTTTTATCACCAAAAATTGTTGTCCTAAGACCCTTTTTCTTAATACAACATTCCTATCTTTTAAATAAATATAAAAAAAAATTAAGTAAATAAATTTAAAAAAATAAAAAAAAGTACTTAACACATGGTAGAACAAGCATATTACCTTCCAAAAATGGCTTCCACTTTTATTGTTCTCATTTGTTCACATCTGAAAGAAAAGGCCGCAAGCTAGTAAATCAGTAATCAATTCATCATTTTTCATGAACTCCTGCCGATTTAGGATTTCTTGTAATGGTTCTCCTTCAAAAATGGTTGAGGGAATGGATTTGATAAGAAAAAAGGTTTTACTTGGCTGCCGTTTCACAACTTTAGCAAAGGAGAGTTGAGTAGCCTTCCCAGCCTTCAATTTCCCCCATAGATCAATCAGACTAATGTCGGCTTGACCTGAAGACTCTATTGTCACCTCAGAGAAATCAAAATTTTAGGACTATCAATGACTTGATCTACCTTCCGTTTTCACTCAATGCTTTCACTGGGATGAGATCTAGCACATTCAGCAGCCACCTCAACCATTGGGTCTCCATTCCATAGAAAACCCCTAGCAAACATAATTCAATATCAGCTTAGAACCCAAAAACCCTTCTAAATTTAACACTAGTTTAAATGCCCATAAATATAAAACTAACTAAATAAGATCTACAAAATCACTCACTAAAGTAACTAAACAATTATATACCAATTTGGCATGAGATGCCAGTTTAGAGCTTTGGTGCAAAATGACATTATACAAAAGAACTAAGCATGAAGATAGAGTCTTAGGTAAACAATTTTACTGGTTCACATGAAAAGGAAAATGATTAATATCATAATAACTTTACAAAAATGAAAAAATAAAATATGTGTTTTGTTTAAAAATTTAGGTCTATATAGTGCCAAGCTTAAAATAATAATACAAATTGAATAGATTCAACTTTCAGCTGAAGAGGCTAACATGGATAAGTTTTAATTAATCTTGAATGCATGATACTATGGATTCCACTTACAATTATGATTAATATGTAAAAATATAAACAAATAATAATAAAATAAAAGTTCTCATACACTATCTTGAACATAACTTGAAGGAGTTTACTAAGGAAAATTTTATGGACTCAGAAAAATAAAATTATATGAATGGTGGCAGTTTTTTCTAGAACAATTTTCACTGGGGTGGTGAACCTTAGAGAAATGTCCATCATCTATATTATTAAAATGAAAATAATAGAGAAATTTGTTGTGAATTAAAGATAAATTTTGTTTAATTTGTAGAATTTAATAAAATATTTTTGTAAATTTAAGTTATTCTCCTCAAATAAAATATAAAAAGTTGTATAAAATATAAAATTATAGCAAAACATACAAATGCATCACATCACATAAATAACTATCACATATAATAATATTAAAATATTTAAAAAATGAAATATAAAATATATCACAAAAAATAAAAATAAAATATTTAAAAAATGAAAAGAAAAAGCATCACAAGAAATAAAATCAGAGCATTAAAAGAACAAACAAACATAAACCACCACCATGCATGCAAGATAACACTAAAATAAGCGTCATATAATGGAAAAACCTGTACTAGGAAAACAATGAAAAAAACAATGTGAAGTACAAGGAAGTGGACAATGGCTGCTATTGATGATTACGCGCATCATATTTTAGTGTGTATGTGGGAAAGAGTGAAGACTCTAAAGTTATAAAAATATGAGAAATATTTTATCTAGATAAATATTAGTGAAATTTATAATTTTCATTTTGAATCTTCAAGAAATTAATTTTGAAGAATGATTTAGAGGACTGCAACAAGGGAAAATACAGAGCAATGGTATCCATATTTAATGGAGAGTTTGATGAGTTACAAAATAAAATGCCAAATGTGCACATGTTACATAAGAATTCTGATTAACTAAAACAACATTTCAATCTTGGGTATATGTATATGAGGATTGAATTTTTAAAAAATATGTTAGCATGGACGGATCCATGATGTTTGTTCAAACTATCGATTATCCATCATTCCCACAAAGGGATTTATAAACAATGCAAGACCTAAAGGGATTAATAAACAATGCAAGACCTAAATAATTAGAGAAAACAAGTATTCAAGAATGAATGTAATAAAATGGAAGAGAAAAATTAGTGTAAACTTTCTATCTTACCCTGTTTTTGGTTTATTAATAATTTTGTACAAATAGTATTGCTAATAATTTTGGATGTAAAAATATGGATGAATCCAAATTTGTAATTATACCAATCATTACAAAAACTTTGGCTAGGCTAATAAATCTACTTAATGAAGGGGAAAATATTTTTCAGAATATGGTAAAGAGTCTATGATATATAAGCCATGAAGTCAAGAATACATATCTAAGGAAGATGGAAATGAGACTTATTCTCCCAAAAGTGTGAGTGATATGATGATTTGAAAAATCTTTAAGCATATTAAATATTTGTTTTCAAATAAAAATAAAGACTAGAAGGATGTTGCAATAGGTATAAATTTTAAAGCACATTAAATAGTGAATTTCAATATCAAATTTAATACTTCTTAATATTTTGTAGTTGAATTTTTAGAGACATGAGAAACGTTTTGAGCTACAATACTTTACTAAATTTTAATATACTTTTAATCTAGTTTAATACTATTTATTTATAGGAAGACCTTAGAAGGACCAGTGAATCTTTCACCAAAATCTGATCGTATAGAAAATATGTATTTTTGAAGAATAAGGGTATGCACAATAAACAGAGGAAAAAAACAATTTGTCACTTTGGTTGTTTGAATTGATAGAGCGAAAAAATAATATCTCAAAAATACCAAAACTATTCATTAATGAGCATGGAAAGAATATATATGGTACATATGTGGGAGAAAAAACATTCATTGTGGCTATACAACAAATACAAGTTCATTTTAATCCATTTCAATTCATATAAAAAAAGGAATAGTTATTATAGGAATTGACACATTAGTATAACACAACATAAAATGTATAGGTAAATCGAAAATATTTGAAGGACCCACATGTAATAGGATCATATTAGTGATCTAAATATAAAATTAATATTCCAAGGAAGAACCACAAACTAATTGAGGAAGCACCCAAAGAGGAGACCACAGTCAAGCCTTTAAAATATTAAGCCAATGCTTGTATGGAAAATTAATAAATTCTAAAGGATGTACATATGGGGAATGAATGCCAAAGAGAAGAAGCCACTGAATTAATGTATAAACCACATTATTTTTAGCAAAGGACATCAAAAGAAACCAAAGTGACCTCATATAGACTCTCTAGGGGATCTTCTCACTAATAAGGTAACACTAGCCTATAAATTTATTCCACTAAGTGTAGCGAATATTCCATTAACCAATCGGGAATGAGTTTATTTGGATGGATGTTTTTGAGAATTACCAAGAACATATAATGTCTAATATAAACCATCCAATAACTCATGAGTCATTGCAGACTGTAGTTAGTATTAAAGTGTTAGTATAAGGGGCGAGTAATGCTTAATCCCAGGTTGAGTTAAGACCTTCAACTCTCTCTTTCTTCCCTGCCTCCAGCTATTCTAGTGATATTGTCCTACAATGTTGATATCGTGCATATGAATTTTAAAACCACATAATGTAAATAAAAAGATACTCCATTCGAAATTTCTGTTACTATACCAGACACGCCATTTACAAGTGAATTCACAAATATCGATGCTGCAAGGGATAGTTCTAAAGGGATTGAGACTTAGTTTGTGATATGTCTAGATGACAAGTTAGATGCCTTAAACTTGTTGGAAGAACATATTGAATTGAATTCCATCACACTATAATAAGGTATTAAGTTAAAAGAAGTGGAATTTATAGAGGATAAATTGTCGAAATAACCACCTCCCGAATCTAATCCAGACATACCATCGGATTTCATAGATATTGAAGATCAATCTCATGTCGAATCTACTACTCAAGTAGCATCCACTAAAGATACAAGATTAACATACAAAATGTTAATTTACTATTAAACGATCCAAATACAGTGCCAAATGACTCATATAGTAAAGAATCCCATGCTGTTCCTAATAAGGGTTAAGTATCAAATACAAAGGAAGGGGATCTTAGTTCAAACCCTAAATATTAGAACCCAATTGTGGATAATTATTAAGACACGAAGTAGACTAGCAGACAAAAGTCACAATCCTCTAGTCAAGAATATGTATTAAGAGATCTTAATCCTAATATTCGGAAAAGAAAGACGAAACATACTATAGTGGAAAAAAATTGTCCTTGTTGAATTTTATAGAGGGTAATAGTGGATGATTGCCTGTAGATCTAGATTCTTAAAATATTATTCTTCTTGAGACATTCACTATCAATCATACCACTTTTGTAGTCAGGAAAAGTTGGTTGCAGAAGAAAATTAGTCTACTATGGTTCATCATGAGTATTTTCATTTTATCGAGATAATCAATAATCTTATTCTATTTATATGGATTATTTATTTCTATTTCAGTTTTTTACATCTACTAACTTCATAGAATGATAGGGCCATTTTCAATGGATGAGAGGTGTGCAATGCATCAAAAATGATTTGTGATTGAAGTTATTTCTCTCCAATGTTGCTCTTCCTCTTCTATTTTATAGATGATCTTTCAAAACTAGATGATATTTAGAATTCTTGTGGATTTTCTCATGAAGATTTATTTACATGTGACTATTTTGGATAAATGATTATACTTATTGAATATGGTATTGTTGATTGATAATATGAGACCATGTATTAGTAATTTTTTGTAAACATTATAAGTTGTGTTTAGTTATTACTATGAAATTTATTCTGAATTGTATATTACTTTGCAATTGAACTATTGGACTAATAAAATTGGAAAGTTGATTTGTCTTAGTAAATAATTAGACATGATTGAATAGTATTGTGAAGAAACATTGAAATGAATTGATATTGATTTAAATTTCAGATATTATTAAACTTGTTTGAGTAATGTTTTACTCTTGTTAATGGACATAAGGAATGAATCAATAAGACACTTCTTTTAAGGGAAACCTAAATAAATGATTAATAAAAAAATCTAGCACATTTTTATCATACTCAATCAAAAGTTCTTACATGAAACTATATTAAATAAAATTTGGGTAATTTGTTCTAAAAGTGATTTTTTTTACCAAGACATTAAATATTTAGATTAAAATCTTAAATTTTTTTTTTAAGGGAATGTATTTGACCTTGCATAATTATGTTAGATACAATATTACTTAAATCATAGTCATTCATGAGATGTCATTTATTTTCTGGGATAGTGGTAGCATGGACCTCCTTAGAGGGAAAATAGTTCTCTACACCTTGAGTAGAGGTGAGAGAAAAATAGAATAATCCATTAAGGTAGAGTGGTTACCTCCTTGTGGAGATACTTAATCTTAAAAAGTGTGGAAAACATTGGAATACCAAAGAATACATGTGGAAGGATAAATATTAAGATTAAATGGAACATAAATGAATAATAATAAGGTTTGAGTGAATATAAGGCTAAAATATGAAACCTTAGAATGATGAAACCCTAATGGAGACATATGGTTTGACACAGTTTGATCAACATAGAAGTTCACCGATATATTTTACCATAATTTGGTTTAGAAAACCTAATAGGATAGACACTAGTAGAATAATCTAGATAGATAAATATGGAATTCAAGTATATATTTGAGTTTTAAATTTTGAAAAGAATTGCAATGATTTGAATGTTGCATATGATAAATATAGTAAGTAAAACGAAGTGATGAGTACTTCACTTTTTTGTTTGACTATCTGAATGTGACTATATTTGAGTAGTAGAAAATAAACTAAAGTATACTTACAATTCATTCTACTCAAGAATTGTGTTTCTACCTACATGGGTTTGGTTTTGTCAGATCTTGGTCAATATCAATTGTTATTAGTGGCAAGCAATGGTTAGTACATATAAGAGAAAAGTTGGAGACATGTACATTATTGATTTATTGTTCATAATCATTGTATTGAACTTGAAATGTCAATGAGGGTGATAAAGTAATTTCATCTAACTTAGATTGTGCATTACTAAAATGTGTAATATCATTTGTATTTGCTTTTTCAAATGTAATTGAGAAGGGTAAAGAAGATTCATTGTTCCTATCTAATTTACATGAATCATGCAATAGTGTTTTTTGTGTACTAAACTTATATTGATTTAATTTAAATAATTAGGTAGCAAAAGTATCTGAAAATCTAGGACCACATTGGAATAAGACACCACCAACAAGAGGTTATTTTGGAATTATATTGTTAGTTTGATTTTGAGAAGTAAGAGAAGAGTAAGAGGAAAGAGAAGATGATGTATCTAATATATTCTCATGTTCATTTTCATTGGCATGTTCAAATAATCCTCATATCCATCATTATAACAATAGTCATCATAATCATTATAAATGAAGTCACTATTATGCTCTAATGTACAATCTTGAAAATTAGTCCATTCTTTATTATAATCATGATAGAAATTCAAGAGTGAAGCAAGTGGATGAGGGGTAGAATACCTTTTATATGGAATTTTAAACTTACCAAAGAAGATAGTGTAAACAAGGATTAACAAACACACAAGAGGTAAAATATAATCTAACATAAGTACGTGTGAAATGTATAAATTTTTTGAACAAATTTTTTAATAGAGATTGAAATTGTGATTGAAACCCTAATTTCTAATATTTTTATGTATATGGACCTATTATGTGGATCTAAGGTTTTTATTTAGGGTTATGTTACAAATAATTGAATTAAATTAAATAAATGAAACCCTAGTAATGGATTAATTAAATTAGCTAGGTTAAGCTAAAAAATTCGGTTTTTGTAACCCTAATTTAATGTAAATGTTTTAGAGAAACTAAAACCTAAGGAAAATTAGGGTTCTCAATAAATATTTAAAGTAAGATGGGTTATAAAAAATTTAACCTTTGAAGGGTTTTAACATGTAAATCCTAAGCTAGATTAACGGGATAAGTATGTTGCTAATATAGAATAAAATTGGAAGTTATTGATTCAATGTAACTTTCCCAAAATAGTAAGTGTAAGAAGAAAATGAACCTATCTAGAGATACATATTTTTTTTTATAGATTAGGGTACTATAAATACCAGAGAAGATATAAAGGAATCTTTCATATTTTGACTATTTATTGAGATCGGGCTCCATACATTAGTAACCCTGTTAGGACAATAACACCATGTGGCACTAATTTCTTTTCTATAGTGACTGTCTATAATTTTTAGGGAAGTTATGGGAGATTTTAGAGGTCCTATAGGTGATTATGTCTCATTTGAGGGCTTGTCTATGTCACTATTTTGGATGAATCTTCTCCAAAACTCTAATAAATTCCTGCATGCATGAAATAATGAATGAATCAAATGCAAAAATGAATGGAAAAATTGGGTTGTAAGATGTTATGATCATGTAGAGTATAACCCCTATTGTCCTACATGTTGCTAACATTAACCCCACTGATAATGGACTAAGATCACATTTAGTTATATATTAATTAATGTGCACCATAAAATTACATGATACGCTAAAATCACTTTCTCACAGGACCTTTTTTGATCAAGCATACAAAAGTCTAGGTGTGAAAACTGAGTAGTATGCAAAGTATTTGATCTATAATATTGGTTGATTTTATGTAAATATTTGTCAAAATAGTAAGTCGTAGATGTAAAATTATTTGTGATGCTCTTTATGTAGGAAAATATTTATTTTTAATATAATACCTTATTCACTAGCTGACAAATCATGCAAAAAATATATAACATAAAATAAGCCTCATGGAAGGGTTAGGACTCAAACCCAAGTGAAAGGGTCCATCAGACACTAGATCCATAAGTGGATACTAGCACCATGTGGCACTACTATCCTGAAAGTGGCACTAATGTCCTAAGGCTCAGAATAGAGTAAAAATTAGAGAGTATAGGCTAGGTTCACATGGGATTATGAAAAAGTGACCTGTGACTACTGAGAGTGTCACAAATAGTGAAAATAAGACATGAGAAAGATCAAAATACTCAAAATTACCATGTGAGCATGGACTATAACAATAACTAAGATCCTCATTTGAAAGAGAAACAAAAGACATAGTACTTATTGTTGCTTGACCAAATTAGGGTGTTTATAATGTGAAAATTAGGTACAAAAGTGACCTATCTTGTAAGATGGAAATTATAGCTCTTGTGTTATTCATTAAATACATCAGACATATGTTTGTGTTGTCCCTATGAATGATATGGAAATAGAATAAAATAAGTAATTTTTTTTTCTCTTGAATTCTTGATTGAATTCTTTTTGTATGTTTCCTAGTGAATAGGCAAGAAGTTTCTAGGTAAAAGAATGAACGAGGGTTGATCTTGTATCTATATAAATCCATTTGTATGAATAACTTGAATTAATCACCTAGGCTAACTATTAGGATATGTTTCATTTACAAATTATATAAATTTAAGGCACTAAACACTTATGTCAAAGTAGGACACATGTGTCGACATATGTGTTTATCTATGATGCTAGTGTTTAGGGAATACAAAAATTGGTACAAACTCAAAACTTTTATATGTGTAGAATAAGCAAATTTTAATCATTATGTTCATTATATAATGTTAAGGTCATAAAAATATGATAAATTTAATGAGGAGATAAGCCAAAAGGCACACAATAAAGTATATGTGAGACTTCCAAAAGTGAAAAAGGTCTCAAAATTAGAGGAATAGCAAAGGTATGAATTTTCCAAGCATAAAAGACTAAGGTGGTAAATAATATATAAATATCTACATTCCCCCCTTTAATATACTACTAAAATTATTAGTTTAAAGGAGAAGAAATGCACACCTAGGTGTGTATCACACACCTTGCCTTTGCATGTGTCCAACTTGAGTGATTTGATGGTGACTTACTTGCAACCAAGATCATGTAAAATGTATAATAATTGCATATAATTTGAAATTAAAATTATTGAAATTAAAATATCAAGGTTTAGGATTACACTTGTGTATCAATTTAAGTGCCTTACCTGTTGGAAAGTTAATTTAAAAGATCTATCATTGTAAATATATTAAACTGATATTAAGATAAATATTTATAAATCTTTAAAAGATATATATCTAAGGAGATAGAGATAGATATTTCAAGGTACATGCCCCCGACCTTAGATAAATGTGAGTTGCTAGCTAGCAGTTGAGATTAGATCAACCCTGCAATCCAATCATTCTTATAACTTGATGAACATGAGTCAAAAAAATAAAATCATACTATAAATTGGTAAGGTTGGATGATAAAATCAATTCAAACCTAAAATCTGGAAAATATTGAGTTATTTAATCACCTCAACCACACCAAAGTGAATTAGCTATTATAGTAGATTGCCTTAATAAAATTAGAAAAGTACATCCTGATGGGTGATGACTTTACTTATAAGTGTTTTAAAATATGAAATTGATTTGGATTTTGAAATATTAGGTGCACATTGCATAGCATATTCTCCTTATATATATTATGATAAAACTATGTATAAAAATGATACCATGTATATAATTCTACAACAACTATGAGGTTGAATTATATAAATGTGTGCTTTGGTCAATTCAAAAAATGTGTAAGTGTGGAGAACATGTTTCCAAATCATGCCTCTAATCTATATGGAAAAAAAATTAAAACTAAAATAAGTGCCAATGTAGAGGACATATTCATAAAAAAATGCCCCACTAAATTGAAAGAGTTATGAAAACTCTTTAGCCAAGATCTCTCTTATGGCTTATTTTCTTTAGCATAAAAAAGAGAATAAACCAATTGAACACAAAATAATGGCTTATCACAAAGGATATATAAGAAAGATAATAAATAATGTATATTAAAAATTAGAGCACACTCTTATATAGGCAAGGCAAAATATGATGCAATCTTCAACTAGGCAATGTGGGATAAATTCCCACAAAGACCAAAAATAGAAAAATTCAAATAACCTAGTTAGAACCTAACAAGCATGAGTACTAAGATATTATAACTTGAATATGAGTGTGTTGAGTAATGAATAAGTGTGTATATCATGTTTCTAAAGCATTTCCCCACTAAATATATAAATTTTAATGTGTGAAAAAAATTCTTCCAAAGCATGCCCCAACTAAATTTGGGAAACTGATATAAGTGCAAAAAGTGAAAAAGTGTGCAGAATATGATTCCAAATAATTCCCCCACTAAACTTATAACTTTGATTTTGTGGATAACATGATTCCAAATTATTCCCCCATTATATCTGAAAAACTGATATAAGTGCCAAGTGTGAAGAACATGCCTCTATGACATGACCCCACTGATATGTCCCTTTTCTAAGGTGAGGGAAGAACAAAAAATAGTAGTTACTTCACCACAAAAGGATAATACAAATGAATAATATGTGAATGTAACCATGTAGTATATAGAAGAACATGCCTAGGAAAATGCATCATTAAATCATAATATGAATGCCTAAGATGCATGAAAAATATCAAGGAAATGTACAGCTAGTAATAATACAACCTCAACAAGTATATCAAGAAGATACACAAGATAACTCAAAAGCATGTCAACATACAATGGTCCTAGGAGAACACAAACAATGGGCATGTTCAAATTCTAAAAATTCAAAGGGACATGACTTAGTCAAATGTATATAAAAGAAAAAATGACTTATTAAAATTTCCATACAACAATCAATTACATGTTTAAATGTCAACTAAATCACACATACACATGGGGGACACAATTAAGGGAACATATTCAAATGCTCAAACAATAAAGAAAATATAAATGCAAGACAATCGAGGAAGTGTATAAATGAAAGCATAATAAATTATTATAGACATATCATAATAGCCCATAGAATAAATGTGTTAGTAAAAAGGACATCAAGTGTATAACATATCAAGTACCCTATATAAGATCATAGATCTAAAGGCATGTGCAAGTACATAAATGATCTCAAAACATGATAATGTAATTTTACTATTGAATGATATAACTTGGATAGATTATGATCATGCAGTTGGATGTCTCCAGTGTCTATATGACATGAGGAGAGGGAAGGCCCAACATAAAAAATAATAATATATTTTATATTTTTGTATGCATGTATCAAACTCAAGTAGATATGTGACATAGAAGAGTATGTAGAAGTAACTGATATGCCATCCATCAACATGGAACTAAAAAATATGTTTGAATGATCCAATACAGTATGTAGGTACTAAAAGTGTTTTTGGATTTTTGAATGTTCATTTTTATTTTTATGTCATTTTGGAATATTATAAATTTTATGTTCCCAATTCAAGTCTAGGATCACCACTATTAACTATGTGGTGTATGCTCTTATTTAGGGCCAAGTAATGGTTTGTGTGATGTCATTGCATTCTATCAAATACACAATAGTATTTGGTTATTTTAATAGGACATACATGAGGTAAGTTGATCACTTTACTTTGAAGTATTTATCTTAGAATTTGACTTGGTATCTTAGTATCCTTTTTGTTACTTTTGGATCCACTTATTTTGGATGTATTTTATTTTATATTTTTATTTTTATGTGAAACATTAGTTGTCACAACATTGGTAGATGAGGGTACAAACATATAATGGACACTATCATGGGTTGTATTCTATAGGAATACAATATAACTTTATAACCCATTTATTAATGTGCTCATGCTGGTGATTGGATATTTTAAGGATTCACAGGCACAAACCCTAGGTACCTTAGATTGAAAATTCTCACATACACTATCTACCTTAGCCCATGAAAGATAAATAGTATGGACCTAATTAGAGGGATGATCACTATCACCGTCATTAGGGTTAGGAGGAGTAACAAGCTGCTCTTTGTCCATTTGAAATGTTCTAAATATTGAAATGATAAAATTAGATACACGCAAACTCTAGGGAAAAATCCATTTTTATTAATTTATTATTCATATTTTAAATTAAACTAATTTTTGAAACAATTTTATAAATTCATAAATCACAAAAATCAGCAAGTCTCAAGAACATCCTAGTAGTTGTATGAAAAGATACATAAATCAAGTTCCGTAAATGTTTAAGCCTAAAAATTATAGATTGGAGTTGTATAGGGTTAAAATGGATATAGATATCTTAAAATACAAGGGGGATAAACTATCTCTATATCAAGATGATTAAATGCTAAAATCAAATATAAAATATGTTGAATTCATTAAACTAAGGTAGGCCAAAAATAGTAAGTACAACTATTCTAGATATAAAAATGAAAAATAAGTAATGTACTTAGATGGTTCTAAGGCTAATGTAGCTTTGGATATAGAACATGAAGGAAGAAAAATGGAAGGTGATTTTATAATAATCATTAGATTCTAGATTGAGTTCCTCTAGAGCTGTAAACACTAACATCAACTTAGGATCATTGCATCAATGTTACTACTTGAACCTGATAAAGGTGTATTATATGGAATACCTATTATAAAATGATGTTCCCACTTATATTATTATGGATTAGTCTTTGTCTTTTCCTTTGGTTCAGTGCATTCATACATGGGTCATGGATTATTGCTCCTCATGAAATTGTAAAACCCTAGTTCTTCTTATTTATAGTGACCCTAGGGAAAAATGGGTTAGTGGGAACATAATCTCAATCTGCCCCTAAATATCCCTCTATCAATGATCACTTAATACATATCCAATACTATTAATAGGTCCTTAGACTAATGTATTTCTCCCCTTATATGTTAGCTTTTATATAAATCATGTAATATGTTTAAAGAAAGTACAATTATGACCTAGCTTGTAACTTGGAAAGAATAGCTACTAGGATGCTCCTTCAGTACTTCATACTTATGTTTGTGATGTCCCTATGATTTATATGAAAATAGGATAAAATAGGCAAGTTTTTCTCACATGAGTACTTGATTGAATGCCCTTTTGAAGTTTCCAGGTGAGTAGGTAAGAAGTTTCTATTTGATGAATGAATGAGGGTTGATATTGTATTTATATTCATCTCTTTAGGAAAATACCTTGTATTATATCCCTTAAGTATACTATTAGGATATGTTTAATTTTTGAATCAAATTAATTTAAGGTGTTCAAATTTTCCATAAAAACAAAACACTTGCATCATTGTAAGTGTGTGTCTGAGATGTTAGTGTCTAGGGAACAAGAAAGTAGGTACAAACTCAAAATTTACAAAGGTGGAAGATAAAAAAAAATTTAAGCATTATTGATCAGATAAAAGGCCTAGGTCATCAACATAAGATTTTTCAAACCAATATATAGGCCAAGGCACATAAGATAGAGTAGATACAAGATGTCCAAAAATGGGAAAGTTACAAAACTAATAGGAATAACAAAGGTATGATTTTTCCAAATGTATAAAACTAACGTGTTATGTAATTGATAAATATCATCTATAAAAAGTATTTTTATTTTAAATAAACATTGAGGTTAATATATGTGTATAACAATAGATCATAAGGATCAAACTAATTACATAAAACATAGGTGTGAGAGAATGGAATATTAAGTCCATATTTTTGTGATCAAGGCATGTGTGGTAAATATATGTCAAGGTTATCATTGTTGAGTAATTAATACCATAGTTTAGTATCTACAAAAACATGGAGTTTTATTATAGCATTGCATTTTCAAATAAAATATTTGTTTCTATAAACTATATTATTGTATACTCAACATAACTCAATTTTTATATATCAATGTCCCCAAGTGGTTTATAAAATCATACTTGACTAAATAAAATTACATACCATATTATTGTATATATAAACCACATTATTAGAGTAAATAGATACATAAGTTAAGCATACTAAGAAATTTAAGTATCTAAATAGTATAAATAAAAAAATCAAGATGATCATTTAGTTTAGCATAGATTCAATGCATAGATGCCTTAAGGATATGGAGGGGATTCATATGGTGTGAAAGAAGAAGATAAAAATGCTTCCACATTGAAGAGTGGGAAAAAAAAAATGAATTAGTGAGGATAATTAGGGCCCTCAAACCCTTTAAAATATGGATACAATGCTTAATAATATGATGAACAATTGGGCTAATGTGATGAAAGGATGGAATAACCATAGTTGTTAGGTGTTTCTATTATGTTCTATTGTTATTTTTTTGGCTTTTTTTCTTCTGTTCATAGTCCTTTTGTAATGGTGACTTTATGGTTATGGTTTATCTTGTAAATCTAGATATTAATCCAAGCCTATTTTTGTTTTGTATCGAGGAGGGTCCCTATTCAAAACTAGCTTTTACCATAATTAAAATAATATAAATAAAAGAATAAAAAATAATCAATTAATTGAAGTACCCAATAGTTGGGACCCCATATCTTTCATATTATGCCACCTCCTAATGTTTGATTGGATTTAAATAGTTTAACATTTCTTTATATAAAATAATTTACTCAAAAGGAAATTATGTGTTGTGTGAAGTCATAAAAAGATTTATATGTTGATATTTAATTTTTAGTCATTTTATAAGAGTGACCAATAGTATGGACCCCAATGTCCAATAATTTTTATAAATTTCAATAATAATAATATACAAATGTATATTTTATTACATTGGCTTAAAAATATGTGTGATTTATCCCTTTTGGGAATATTAGTGTATTATTCCTAATTTAGTTAAAGGATCTGAGTAGTAAAATTAGTAAACAAATATACAATAATTAATATACTAATTTGTAAAATTTGATTACAATTTTTTTTTAAATAAAAATAGTAAGAAGTGTAAGAAAATATGACTTAGCTAGAAACTGACTGATACTACTAAGTTAGAGGCTAGAATTTACTATACAAGACTGAGACACTATCAAAAATCAATATCTATCCTTCATCATATAAAATGACAAAACCATCAAAAATAGGACACCCAAGTGTTTGATATTATAGTCCACCTCTGTTTTTATTGTCTTGAAGATCTAAGATTTCTAGGTTATGTTCTCTAGGTCTGTGTGAACCTGCCTGTGAAGTTTCAATAGTTGGAAATCTATAGAGCTAATTTTATATTCAAACCCTATACACCATTATGATTTGTCCAAATTTGAGAAAGAGGGGGAGTTAGTGTGTGTAAGATTCACTAAACGTGTATCAACACCCCTTGTATGGTCACACTGCCTATATACCAATACTTTGAAGAAGGATCAATCCATATCTAGTTCTCCCACTTAATGTGCTTTATGCAATATTATATATGAAAATTCAAAATGCTAAACTGGGTGTGCTTGAGATGACTAGGGACTGGTGTGAAGATTTGAATAAGCTAGAAATAGTATTAGATGGTTGTATGTAGAGAATTGGGAAATATGTTTTAGTAGTATTTCTTGTATTCTTTCTTGCTTTGTGATATTTACCAAGCCTTTCTAAATGAACTTTGGATGAGATTTTATAGGGATCTATTGGTCATGGGTTAAATACAATGGTGCTAGGATGACACAATGAAGAAGAGGAATCAGGGAAAAATGGTATTTGGGCTCAAAATGTGATTAGATAGGAGTACTAGAAAGGTGGCACTCTATGGTCTAGTGATATAGTCCAAGTTGGGTTTTATTGTATAGAGGGCACGAGACCTAGGGGGATGGAATAAGCATGGAAAAAGGGTCTTGGATAAGCTATAATGAAGTCCTTAAATCCTATAAATGACTTAGAATCAATGAAAATATGCCTATAAGGGTCTTAAAATCAAGACAGAGGGACCTAAGTGATGGATGCCACAAGTCACACTCAAGTTACCAATTTTTTCATTTTATATGACTACATTTGCCCCTATTTATTCTAGTGATATAAAAAAGTGAAACATTAGGATAAAGGAAAAATAGAAAGCATACATGAACATACCTGCAAGGGTGAAGCTCATGAAGCTATGTGATAATGGGTGTAAATACAGAGAACACGCTATGAAGTGTGAATCTATGATGATGCAAAGTGATGTTAGATGATGTTGAGTAATACTAGATGATGCTATACCAAGAGTAATATCATGAATAGAACTAATTTCTCAATTTACTGAGAGTGGCTCAAGAATGTAAAGGCTAACTCTTTGACTCCATCATCAACCATTAAATGATGTTACGTGATCATGTGAGTATTAATCAATTATATCTAGTCCCTTTGAATATGTGATCATGTTAATACTAATCAATGCTATTGTATGTCTTATCCCTTTGAATAGGTGGCTTAAGAATACAAAGACTAGCTAGTCTTTTGGCTCTGTCATTACCCTGTGAAGTGAAGCTATGAATTGATACTGGTATGGATGTATGCCATATTGGATGGATATTAAATCCCATAAATGTACTATGATCTAAAAATGTTGTAATGGATAGATAAATGTATGCTAGAACCTACGCCACTCTTATCCAATCCAAAAGATGGAGATTAGGCTTGTAGAAAAGCCACTCTAAAACTAAGCACTAGGCTTATATGAAAGCCATTTTGAAATGTGGAGGTTAGGCTTGTATGAAAGCCACTCTCAAATGATTCCAACCACTTGTATATGGAATAAGCTATGAAACTACTAAGAATAACTTGGTAATACTAAAATCGAAAAGAAAATAAAACAAATGTGTTGCACACATTTCCCCCAATCACTAGTGTCTAAAACATGGATTCTAATCTGGAAGTTATACCAACTACTGTATATAAAATTGAAAGTGAGATCCATCATACTACACGTGATTCCCCCTACATATGGATTCTCTAAGCAAAAGTGTACTCAAAACTATTGATTCTAAACTGGTCTACCTATGAAACATTATAGCTGAACCTACTTTTTTGCCTACTTATAAAAGGTCTATTTTTTATAATATTTGGATAGGAGTACCAAAAATGGATAATAGTGGCACTGGCACTATATTCCAATCTTATCACTATTGTCTTGGGCAAAATTTGATGACTATTCTGACATTTCTGCTATCTTCCTAGTCTATTCTATCTATTTTGATGTCTAGTTGTTGTTATTGATGTTCTACAAGATATTTTTTTGACTATTAAGATTTTTAATCTCTATGAAAAAACCCTATTTCTTGTCCCCTATTCTAAGGGTATAAATAGACACCCTAAAATGACTGCCCTTAAAAGTAATAGCCCTGCAAGTTTGTTATGTTGTAAAGATACATGATATAGCAATGATAATTGACAAGATATCTCAAGATATAGCATGGTTTATAATGAGATATTTTCAGATAAACAATGGTATGGCTAGGTAGATATAACAATATAATATCATGTGAAATGTACTTAAACTAAAATTGGAAGTATAGTTAATTGTTAGTTGTCAAGGAGGGATAGTGCATGATGTCTATCATGGCATCCAAGAAATCAAGAGAATGCATGATGTAGATCATGGCATTGTAAAAAATTGATAAGAAATCAAGAAACAAGAATACAAGACAAGAAGAAAGAAGCATATAAGAATGGCCAAGATGACAAGCAAACAAGGGACATGACCACATGTCACTCAAACTAGAATTTAAGCATAGAAGGCATGTTTTAATGTCACATACACATACAATTGAAACAAGAAAGGTTGGCATGAAATCCACAATCACATAGAAGAGTAAAAGTAAAGGACATTGGAAAATGTCTTAAGGTTCATAAATGAATATAAGATAAGGGCATTGGTAAATATCCTAAGGGACATACAAGAGACAAATAAGAACTAAAAAATGCAATCATATCTAGATACATAAATCAAAGAAGGAAAGCATGTAAATTTTTTAAAAAACAATCAAAGCTAATAGATCAAATCTAAAGGTGAATGTATGAAATATATGGAGTACAATACTAGGTATATGCTAAGAAATACATAAGTGCTATATACTAGTGAGTGTAGATAGAGTAATCTATGTAAGCTAGTAAATAATGTACATCAACATGATAACTAGAGTATATAGTGCAAGAATGACATACCATAAATGGTGTAGTCATATAGAATATTCCCCTAGGGGGAAGATATATCGATTTGTGTCTTGAATGTAAAAGTAGTATGCCCCCTCAATGGGTAGAGGGAAGTAATCAAGGAGATAGACGTCACTGCACACACTCAAAGAAGATCAAGTGAAGTATGGTAATGTATATAAATCAACAAAAAATATCATAGAATATAAACTGTAAGTATAGCATATATTATAAATGAAAATCATGGATAATGCATACAATAGAAATGTTTTTATTGTTTTTGAATGCTTTTGATATTTCGACATATTTGAATGTTTTTGGTATTTTGAACTTTTGTATGGTTTTTGGTATTTTTACACATTTGAATGTTTTTGATATTTTTAATATAAGCTATGTACAATCAATCATGAGGAGACTATGTACAATAAATATTTAGAAAAAATGATTCTAACCAATGAGTCTCATGGGAGACTCCCTATCATGGTGTCCTATTTCAAACAAAGGAATTATGCATGATTGTGAAGCATGAGGGAGTGGCTATAAATATGAATTTGAATGTTTGAATTCATTTTTGGTATTTTGGAAATCATAATAACTTGTATTTTTCCACTCATCATTATCATCTCGATCTTGAACAAATGGAATGCTAGTGTTATTTTTTGTTGTATTTGAATCTTTTTCTTTGATGAACTGTGTCTGTGAATGATTTACATTAGGATGTTAAATAAATATCAAATCTTGGTGACACACATTATCAACTTCTAGAATAGGTTTAGTGATGCCTTGAGCATGAATTCTCAACCATTGATATTCATAATCAAACCATTGTAGATAATTTTGACCAAACTCATACAACTTTGAAAGTTGGGCCTCATTTTGGAGAGGTAAATTTACATATTTTTTGTGTTTTACCTATTCTTGTGTTATTTTTTTTTTCTATGATTTTGATTTTTGATTGTTTTGTTATTCTTAGTTATGCTTTGGTAACCACTTTTGTACTTTTTCTGAATTTGACACTTTATGAATGTGTTCTTGTGTCATTATGGATTGCTTGACTGATTTACCTTATATATAGTCCTCATTAGGAATTATTTGTTGTATATGTATTTTAAATTCCAAACATGAATCTATGTGATGCCCATAGATTTTATGATATGCATAATAATATCTAGATTTTCTCATTGGATGTAGAGGAGGTAGTTTGATCAATTTAGATTTAATCATTTCCCTTAGTACCTCACTTGAACTCTTACTTGATATTTGAATGCTTTTTGAATCAATATTTATAGAGTTAATTTGTTGTGGTTTCTTATTTTGATATGCAATATTTCTTATAACTAATTGACTAGGTGAAAGTGCATATACATGATTGGCACCAAGATGCCTTTGAGGTGTTTGTATTTTAAGATATTTCCAATGTTGTGATCTTGTCATGTAATATTTGATTCTATGTTTGTAAATCTGAAATTCACTTCCTCATATTGGTGATTTGATCCCTTAGAGTCTCACAAGTGCAAGCCCTAGTTGATTTCGATTAAACATGTAAGCACATATGTTGAAGTAGATTTGAAGAAGCTATAGTATAAGATACCTCACATTTTGAAGGGTTGATAGCATGGACATGGTTGGAGGGAAAGTAACTATCACCCTCTTGGGGGAGAGGAGAAAAAGGAATTTATTTCTTGTTCATAAGATATGACATTGAAATTTGATAGGTGGTTCTTATCTTATGTAAAAACCATGTAGCCAAGGAGTTAGATAAATCTTGGTAGAAACCATGTATGTGAGATGAAATGCATGTAATTTGAGTTATAATTTGTATAATAATATGATTTTAAATAACATGGCACATAATAGATAACAAACAAGGGATGGAGAGCATGGAATTGTGCATTAATGTATAGAAATTTTTTACATGTGCTTTGATATGTCTAATGTGTTTAGCATGATAATATTGAAAATTTTGCCATATGAGAGATATAAATGAAGGGATATAGAGCATGTTATTGTGTGAGAAAGCATAAAAAACTTTGGCATGTGCTATGTCAATTCTAATGTGCTTATCATAATAAACTTGAAATTTTTCCATATGTGAGGTAGAAAGTAAGAGATGAAACCTTGTATTAAAGACAAGTAAACATTGCTTTGAAGGAGAGGTATCTTACTATGTTTAACAATGTCTTTCTTAATATCATCCCATATTATAAAAATTAATCATGAAAGGCAAAGAATAAAGCTTTGTATTAACATATGGTAGACTTCATCATTCATGTACATGATAAGATCAAGTATGGTCTCATTATAATTTGCTAAAAATGTAAGAAATATTTGAAGATAAGTGAGATCAATTTTGGCAATCTGATTATAGATGTAGGGTGATACCTCAAGAAGCAGTGGGACCTAGTATATGTAACTAGGGTTTGAAAGATGATTATTTTGAAAATTACTATGAAATTTTGAAATTTAAGGTGAATTTCTGAGTTAGATGTGCAAGTAAGAAATAAAGAATTTATTGGAAAATTGGTGATTTAAAGAGACCTAGTATATGTAATAGGGTTTTGAAAAATTAATATTTTTTGAAAATTACTATTGAATTTTGAATTGTAAGGTGAATTTCTCATTTTAATATGCTAGTAAAAAATTAAAAAATTATTATAAAATTATTTTAAAAATACTATGAAAATTTAAAATTTAATGCTAATTTTTTATTTTATTATGCAGGTTAAAAATCAGAGAAATATGGGAAAAATTAGTATGAAATTTACCCTAGGGTTTCTAGGTTTTTTATGTGCAAACAAACTAAGTCAAGTTCACCAAATAATTTAACCTTTTTGGAAATATTGGTGTTTTATTTCTAATTGAGTTAAAGGGTTTGGGTAGTAAAATTATGAAATAAATGTGCAATAATTAAGCTATTGATTTATACAATTGATTGTAATTTAAGCTTTTATAAAAAATAGTAATAAGGTTAATAAAACAACACTTAGCTAGAAACTAACTAATACTATTGAGACAGAGGATGGAGTTCACTGTGTAGGACTGAGGCACTATCACAAATCATGATCTTGCATTCATTCCATGAAAGGATAGGAGTGCCAAAAATAGTACACCCTAGTGTTTGGTTCTATAGTCTACCTCTGTCATTTTCCTAAAGATCTAAACTTTTTGGGTTTTATTTGCCTCCTATGTATGACCTTGCCTATGAAGTTTAGACAACTTGAAGTTTGTAGAGCTCATTGTAGAGATGATTTTATCTTCAAACACTAGAATCCATTGTGCTTTGACTAACTTTGAGAAAGAGGGGGAGTTAGTCTGTGTAAGATTCAATCAACATGTATCCACATCGCTTATATGGGCATGTTGCCTACATAACAATAATCTATAGAGGGATTAAGCTATATGTAGTTTTCCCACTTAATGTGCTTTGTAAAATAGTGTGTATGAGGATGCAAAATGCTAAATTTTGTGTGCTTGAGTTGACTAAGGACTAGTGTGCGGATTTTAATAATTTAAAAATAGTATTGGATGGCTATATGTAGAGAATAGGGAAATATGATTGAGTAGTTTAGCTTATATTCTTTCTTGCTTTGTGATATTTGCCAACCCTTTCAAAATAAACTTTTAAAGGGATTTTATAGGGATTTATTGGTCATGCATTAAATGCAATTGCGCTAGGCTGACATTATGAAGAAGAGGAATCTAAGAAAAATGATAATCTAAGCTCAAAATGTGATGGGAGAAGAGCATTAGAAAGGGGACACCCTAGGTTATAGTCCTATAGTCCAAATTGGGTGCTATTGTCTGGAGCGTATGGGACCTAGGGGATGGAATAAGCATGGAAAAATGGTCTTGACTAAGCTAGAATGAGGTCTTAAAATCCTATAGCTGATTAAGAATCAGTGGAAATGTGCCTAAAAGGGTCATGAAATCAAGCGGGAGGGACCTAAGGGATGGATGTCACAAGTCACACTAAACTTACCAATTTTTGCATTTTATATAACTACAATGTGCACATAGGCATGCCTTGGAGTTAACATGGGTAATTAATTAAAAATGAAGGGCCATGTGGGAAGATGTGTGGGTGATTAATAAGAAATGTTGAGCCATGTTGGAATATATATGGGTCATTAATATGAAACTATGGGCCATGTTGATAAACATTTTGGAGGTAATTATTTTCATTAATGTTTTGAGTTAATTTAGCCATGCATGCCATTAACCACCTATTCAGTGTGGATTTTGGAGTCACTCTCCATAAACAATATCTAAAGCCTATTGCCTCTTAAACATATTGAAACAACTCATAGATCTTATAGCATTTACATATTTTAGGGGTGAAACATTACCCATCGGTGCGTGCCTATAACTGAACCCACTCCTATCTTGATTATTTTTTCATGTTCCCATTATTATTATTGCTATTGTGTTCTTCATGTTTTTGCATGCCTTCACATCTAATCCAACTTCTAATAGTATGTTCATGGTGGCCTTGAAGGTTTTCATTCAGATACTAATAAATTTTGTTGTTTTTATATTAAGCCATATTAGATTTTAAATTTAATGGCCATGTTGGAACATGCTTGTGTCATTAATATTTAACCAAGGTCCAAGTTGGAGGACACTTTTGTTCTTATTATGCAATAGTTACTTTTAAATATGTATGGCTTAATTTATTTCCCATTATTGTGGCATGTTAATTTTGCTTTGCATGCCATATTCAACCTATTCAACATGCCTTATTCAATTCACTCTCCCATAAATGTCATAGAACCTAAATGCTTGTTATTGTTAATGAAATTTTTTTTGCATGCCTTTAAGGTTTTCATTTACACTCTAGTAAATGTTATATTTTTGGTATCATTATTATGAAATGAAGGTCCATGTTAGAAGATGATTTGATGTATTTTTTTCCATTAATGTTGTGTGTTAATACCACCAAAGTTTAACTCTATAACCTATTCAAAATGCATTGCTCATGTCACTCTCACATAAATGTCATGGAACACAAATGCCTCTTATGCATAGTGTAATATTTCATAGAGATTGTCATACCACCATGTCCGAGGGACTAAATATTACCCATAGTTGAACCCATAATTTAGGCATGTTTTTTGACATCTAATTCAAGATTCATTAGGATTTGGATGGAAACTCTAGATATTTTTATTCACATAACATCAAATGTTATTTTTTTATATAAATATTTTCTTTTGAATTCATGTTTTTGTGTTATTTATATATGTGTTGCATTTATATTTATCTACATTAAAGTGTCATGTTAATCCTATTCAACTTGCCATGTTAAAATGTCCCTTAGTCACATTAATTGTGAGATGAACAATGAAGGAAACCAATGATATTTTGTGTAATAATTGATTATTTAACAAATATTATATCTTAGATATGTTAGAGGGATGAAACATGACCTAACTTGAACAAATTATAAATTAAACTTATGTTAGTGAATATTTAGTGGTATGTGGATGGGATCCCTAAATGTTTTCATTAACTTATCAAAAATGTTATTATATTTGTATCAAAATTAAGATTTTGATTCACATACCAATAAATATTGAGTTGGATGTATCAAACCAAATTCTTTAGTAAATTCATGTTGTGAAGTAATGTTGTTATATTATTCATTGAAATTCTCAACTTTAAAAATATTATTTTTCATAGTTGTTGTTGATATATTTTCCATTTATGTTTCTATCCTAGTTATATTTATGACACATTTTTATTTCCATACCTACAAATTTCCATGGAATCTTCAAGCACACACTAAAAGTTTTGACAGAAAAATGCTTGTTTGGATGGAAGGGGATATTAACTTGGGATGGAAGACTAGACATTTACTAGTATAAAAACAAATGATCATTTATATGGAAATGGATTTGGAATTGGGATGAAATACTAAACATTTATTTGTATGTGGATGGAAACCATAATGATTTTCATTCACATACTAGTAGATTGTATTCTCTGTATATCAAAATGAAGGGTTTCATACATATACCATTAACTATTATTATCTTTGTATCAAAATTTAGGTTTTCATTGACATACCACTAAATCTTAATCAAGAATTTTCAAAATTTGTGCAGTGTGTATCGATGTCCAGTTATTATAGGTCATTAATAAGAAGCAAATAGTTGTATATTGGTATTTAGATGTAACCCTTGAATTTTTCATTGATAAACTAGTAAATTTTATTAACTTTGTATAAAAATTAACATTTCTATTCACAAAATGATAAATTTTTAGTCAGATGTATCAAACCATTTTTTTAGTGAATTTGTGTTGATGTGTTAATGATATTTTATTGTTAAGTCATGTTATTATCTTATTCATTTCCATTTATTACATTGAAACTATTATTTTCCATTGTTTTTGTTGATATGTTTTCCATTCTATTGTCGATTAGTTTACTCACATGTTATGATTTTTGATAGAAATATAATTCTTGTAAAAGGGTGAATTTTTGCTAGATTTCTCAAAGTTATAGGATTTATGATATTTTTACAAACATTGTGTTTCTTGACACTTTTTATGTTTATAAATATTGTACTAATTTTACATCTACATTGTGTGTCTTAACACAATTTATATTTGTGAAGTTTGTAGTGCTCTTACACCTCTTTTTATAAATTTAATAAATTTTTTGTGATTCTAATTCTTTTACTTCTTATATTTTTTATCTATGTTATCTATGTTTGTTTCCTATGGGTAGTTATGGTATATTTTGAAGTAAAGATCAGAGAATAACAATGTGGAACTTGCTGTCAGGTAAATTATTCTTTCCTTTAATTAATCTTATGGTCCATTTCCATGTTTAATGGTAGATAAAAAATAAATTTCATTACATTACACAACAAAACCTAATACAATAGATAATCATTACATTAATACACTTCATTACATTAGATAACAAGTAAATTTTCTACAATGGAACATAATAACTACATAACATACTTCACTTGTAACATTACCTATATAAAATAAATGATATATTTAGGGTACATACACCATCTAAGGTGGAAAATTGAGTTATGTCATTCATTACTTATATTAAAAGAAATAAGAATTGTAGTTGGTCCTTCAAAGGTTATCTCCTTAGTGGGATTTGTTGCCACATTAATAAAATTATGAGGGATCTGACATGAAGTAATTTGGGATATAATTTTTATAATGTATTTTAATATGCAATGTTATTCAGATATATGGTTGAATTCATTTTTTAAATTTTTTTCCTCTCTCATTATTTTCTAGCCTTCTTGATTTCCCTATCCCTTCTATCATGCTATTTATTTTGCTCATTTTCCTGCATTTGTTGTATTATTTCCTATTCCTTATTATTCCTTATATTTATTTTTTATTTAATTTTAAATATGATTTATTTCCCTCTTTCTCTCTCATTAATGTATTTTTTCATTCTTTCCTTTAATTCTAAAATCTCCTTATTGTGAGAATCCTATATTATAAACATTTTCCTATAGTTATTTTATGTGAGTATTAAAGATTTTATGCTCAACATGAGTGCATTATTTCCTAATTTATTTTAATCCCTTTCCATTGTAAATTTAATAAATAATGATTTTTAGTCTATTTATTCATTCATTTATGGTTAACTACAATACAAATCTTTGGCTATATTTTATATAATGTCCTTATCAACATCTAAATAAACTATTACATTTTCAGTGCCCAATTATCCACCTATTGCATAATAATAAATCATCTTAGGTAAGATAGAAGATGAAGGTGATATAGTTCAAATTTACATAGCTTCTTCCATTTATTCAAAATGAAGGCCAATATTTGTTTCTCCCTTCTTTATCCATTCTATTGGGCTTAGTTAGCAAGTAGACTTAGACCATCTTGGTTGACAATGAATGTTTTATTAATTTTATCTTAATGCAAATTCAATTCGTCTTCAACTATTTTTGATTTATAACTATGAGTAACTTGAATTTCCTGGTCAAAAACATCTTTTACATTTTCTACTTGTTTACCTTCAACAACATGTATTTGATGCATTTTCTCTAGCTTCTACTTAGTAGCTTTAATGTCTTCTTTATCTAGCTCTGCCAGTGTCATCATATTTTATCCAACACTAAACTCATCCTATATAACATGGAATGTTTTAATTGGAGTCATGTCTTTGGCTATTGCCTCAAGGTTTATAATCCAAATACATGTCCTAAATACAATTTTGATATTGTTATAATTTTGTGCTAAATTCAATGCTATGATGCCCAAAGTGGAAAATTCTTGCATATTAAACTCTAGACCATGAATCCTCTTCATCCATGATAGCCTCTCACTCCTATAATATGCCCTAAATGAACCAAACAAAATTACATAAAATGGAATAAATTTGTGGCTAGTGTTTGTGGGTAATGTAATTAGGTCAATCCTCAAAGTTGTACCCTCTTTAATTGTTGATAGTGAAACACAGATGTTGATGTCATATAATATGAGAAGATCTATGGTATAAATATAGATAAATTTTACACCTAGTTCATTAAAAATTATTTCATCATCAATGTATGGGATTGGGTCAATACATGCACCTAGTTCACAACATGGAAATAAATTTTACAACTACGTTTTTATATGAAAAGATAGAAACGCATGATACTCTAACCAATTAAGTTCACACATGCTAAAAATGTGATATATTATCTTCTATATTACATCATCTATGATAAATTCCTTGTGCTTTTTTTGGTGAAGACTCACATGACACATTTCCTTCTAGATTCCACCCTTACCTTAACAAAATTTCATATTTTGTGTGGCTCATAAGGGTTTCAAGCATACACATTTATTAAGTTATCATAAAAAATTTCACTATTAATGGACTTAGCATCAAAACCCTATCTATTTCTAGTCCTTTTGACATTTTCAAAGATAAATTAGGTTACCATTTTTGAGCTTTCCTACCATGACTTACCAAAGATGCCATCATTTAAAGGGTTGGGCTTGGTTTTGCATGTGTTAGCAACTTGTGACTTCAAATTAAATATGTCCAACCAATGGCCTATGTCAGATAACTATTTACACCATTGCATGATATAATCATCTTCTACATTTGATAAAATAATGGGTGACCCCCTCTTCTTAGTTTTTTTAAAATCCTTTTAGCCAATTGGAAAAGGTGTTTCGGTTTATGCACCATATTAATACTGTAGTGTTTTTCAATTAACCATTTTCCTTCACATATATCATTTCATTTTCCATATCATCATATGTCCACTCTCTATGTATTGTGTTAGTCTTAAAAAATTTTATCCTCCACGTCCTTGGTGGTGGGTTACTTCTTCAGTCACTTCCCTCTCTTGCTAGTTGGTATTGGATTACTATTTGTTAACGTCTTGATGAATAACATATAAAAATTTTAATCCTCTATTTTTCATTGTTACATATGGCCATCATCTAATAAATTATGTCTTCTTCTTATCATTTGTCATGTTGATCTACAACAATCAACAAAATATAAAAGTAATTAAGAATAAGATGGAAAGAATATCAAAAATGTATATGGAAAATAATACTTATAATGTTACAAATTTGAATGAATAAAAAAACACTATGAACTCATAATAACATGTAAATAGCACCAAAAAATGAATTCAAAAGGATTTTGTTTGATACATCTAAATCAACATTTATTGGAATTTGAATGAGAATATTAATTTTGATAGAAAGGCAATAATGTTTACTAGTATTTGAATGAAAATATTGATGAATACTGAGAAATAATAACAAATTAATCTTTCATCATGTCCCTTGGTTGCATATTAATGGCCCATATTAACTAAATGGTCCTTAGTGAACAAAATTTTAAGCCAATGTAAAAAAATGTTCGTTTGTATATTTTTATTGGTCAAATTTATAAAAATCATTTGACATTTGTATCCTAACTATTTTTCACATCTATAAATGGCTAAAAAAGACAAACCCAATGTTTTAAGTTTTCTTTCTTAGTTAAGCCCATTAGATTGAATGAAGGAGGCCATAACAAATGTTGATCTTGATTATGAAATCCTTATATTATCTAAATGTTTTAGGTAGGGATATATATATATATATATATATATATATATATATATATATAATAAAGCAACATGAATTTAGTGGCATGTGATTAATTTTCAAGTTGTTCAAGGTAGGTAACATCTCATCTGTATAACATGTTGAAGTTGCAATCTCTATTAAAAATGCATTATAAATAAAATTCTTTTGAGTTCCATCACCAATCATATAACTTTTATTTTGAGTCTAATGTAATGAAAGAAATATTACTTTTCATTACCATAAATAAAAAAAATTGAAATGATAATTAATTTAAGCATGTGTGAAAACAACTATCTAAAAGAGAGTAAAAAAATAAATTGTTATACCTTGAATCTTCCTAAGATAAACATGTTCTTCTATTGGATTTTATGTTTCTCAAATGGATGTAGTTTCAAGCTTCTTGTCTTTAATCAGATGGATAACATAGCCCCTTACTAAATGTAAAATTTGGATTGATAAATGATGGGATTGATGTATGATGGATCTCCAAAATGGTAGGACTTAATTATGTTATCAAGACTTGTTAAGATGAAGGGCGAGCCCTATATTTAAATATTTTTATATGTATGTGCACCTTCAATCTTGGACAAACATTTATGGCTGAGGATAAGTCCTTATCCTCTTAAATATAAGTGGTGGAGTGTGCAATAAAGATAGATGAGGTCTGGAAGATCATGTAAGGGTTTATCCTCCATGCCTTGGATTTGATGAATATTGACTTTGGGATTGTGTAAGAATTAATTTTGTGAGGAAATGTGAGGAAAATATGATTTAATGATGTAATGAAATAGGGATGTTCCAAATTCCATGGTTTTTCCCATTAGGATGAGATAACCAAATTAACAATGGCTACTTAATTAATTAAATGTGAATATGTTCTTTGTGGGATGGATGTACCTAAGTTGTGACACAATTAAATGGCAAGGGGGAGAATGGTGATTAGACTAGAGATGTTATTGAAAATATAATATTGACTAGATAATATAGGATGGTGTTAGTGTGGATAAATTAAGTAGTTTAAGTCAACATAAAGTATCCGATTTTAAGTGTCTATAGTTTGAGCCTATTTGAAAATGTGTTGTGAGACACAATGGATCAAACAAAAAAAATTCAAATAAATAAGAACACAAAGAAAAGGGTGGATTAAAATTATATTATGATGATGAAATAATGTGATGTGTGATGCACCCTTGAGAGGGCATAACAAGAAGAAAGACATGATTATGCTCACAAAAAAATAGGAAGATGATAGAATGAAACAATCAAGGGGAGGGTGATGAATAAAGAGGGGTTGGGATGTTATAAGTGATAATGATTAGATAAGATTAACCCATGTATAATATTAATAAACTTGAGAAAATACTTACACACCTTGATTTATGATCATGGAGAGATTTTATCTAAGTAGGGAAAATTTAGGAAGGATACATCCTGATATAAGCTACACACTTTGACTTTTCATAAGTAAGGTGGATTTGGTAAAAATGTCCTAAAAATATCTGGGCTTGGATTTGGGAATGATTTATCCTAATGATGAGTTGCATGCTAAGCTTCTCTAAGCAAGATGAAATATGTGATATTGAATTAGATGGATTATTTTAGTAATGATTGGCATCTATAGATCAAAGATTTAAACTATTTACCATATTAATTATGAGATGTTCATGTTGATGGATGGTAGGAATTTGATAGGATAATGTAAATGTATGTGTGGATGGTATAATTTTTTTCCAAAGAATGAACAAGCCATAAAAAATAAAGAACATAAGGATGCAATAAAGTGATGGAATGATGATTTAATAATGATGTAATTATATATGAAGAGAATCAGATAAATTCATATTGTTATTTAAAGTAAATGGATAATGGAAAGATGAATAATAATGGTGAATAGTGGTGGCTCAGCTAACCTAAAAAACTCCATATCATTGAGCACTTCCTACATAGTCTAGATGTACCTCAAACCAATATAGTTATCTTGAATAAGGGAAGAATGTGATGATGAAAATATGAGAAATATATGTTGATATTATGTCAACACATGTAAAAGAGAGATGAGCTTATTTTATTTGAAGATTTTGTAAGGGAATAAAGTGCAACTCCACATATATTTTACAGCTTGATTTTTTATTTTGCAAACAAGAATATGTATAGTGATGTAAAATGTCATGATTATCTTATTGAAGTGTGCATATGCAACATAATGAGATAGAAGGTTATATTTTTTATTAGAAACAAAAGCTCAAATTGAACACCTATTGCTAACCTAATAATGCTTCTTCAAATTGGGAAAGTATTAAAATAATGCAATTCAAATATAAGTATTTATTCATTTTAGAGCAAAAACACTAAGTTTTTTTTATCAATTTGGGTTTGAATATTTTAGTATTAGACAAGAAAAAAATTACTTGGACATACAATAGTAGTCTTAGGTTTTATATTTTGACAAGTGTATAGGTCTTTAAAGTGACTTAGTCAAATATTTTTCTTCAATTCTACCATTATGTATGGTGAATTTTTCATTATGAAAATAAACTACACCATTCTAAAGAAAACATAGATTACAAAAAATAGGAATCATGTTTTAAATCATATAATAGTAATTTCATTGTGATAAAACAAGTTTTCACTACTGCTATTAACTTTATCACTACTAGTAATAATGTTTTCACTAATACATAAAATTAACAAACATAAAGTATAAAAATGTATTTTCTCTAATACCAATCACATTTTCACTTTTATTAAGAAGGATTCCACCAATCAAAATTATGTATCTACCAATAAAAACCTTGGATCTGCCAAACCTGTAAAACAAATGGTCAATAAAAATAGAAGTGATTATGCCACTATACACCACATTTTTACCAATATGTAGAGTGATTTTTCACATAAGAACCACATTTCCACCAATATAAACCTTGTTTATACTAGACATGTAAAACATGTAGTCAATAAAAACATAAACAGTTCTACCACCATACACCATATTTTTGCCAAAGTGTAAAGTGATTCCTTTTATATCTAAAAACACAAGAAAATATATAAAGAACATTTCTACTCCTACTTAGTGAATTTTTTCCACTCTCTCTTATTTTTGTTAGGAAACTAGTTTGCAAATTTGGAATATTATTGAGTTAAGTGAGGAATTGTGGTTTAAATTGATTACAAAGTGGATAAAAAGATGTCATTTATGATTGTGGGTTCTATGTCCCACTGTGCATGCCATATTTCACATCGTGAAGCAATTATTATTTTTCATAGTCATAAATCAATAAAATTAAATAATATCTTTCTAAGAAATGAGTAAGCAAACAAATCGTTATACTTTAAATCTTACCAAGATAAACTTGTCCTCTCTTCGATTGGATATTAATCAAATTGATTTAGTTTCAAGATTATTGGTGGATGTGCATGATCAAATTAATAAAATCTCCCCTTATAAAATGAAAAAAATTGACTAATAAGTGATGGGGTTGTTGTATGAGTTTTTATCCAAAATGACATCACTTCCTTTTATTACAGAAACTTGATAAGAATGAAGGAAGAACCCTTTACTTATAATTTTTATTAATAGACGTGGACTATTGATCTTGGATCAATATATATGGTTGAAAATTAGTCCACCTCCCCATAAATGAGGGAGGTGGAGTGTGAAAAGAATAATGATGAAGTGTGGAAGATCATGTAAGGGTTTTGTTAGCCATAATTTTTCTACCATGAATGAGGATCATTCAAAACATTGATTTTCATACTCTTAACTTTGTTTATATATATCTAGGGTCTTCAAATAGTCAATTATTATGGTATAATTCTTTTGTTTATAAAATTTTAAGGTTATTTTGAGGAAATTAAGATAGTGGAATATTTGCCTCATATTCATTCAAGTCATTATATCTTAAGATCTAATGTTCTTCAAGATTATATTTAGGTTATGAAAGTTAATTTAGGCCATTTTTCACTTTGTTAATGTCATGTCATCCTTCTTAGGCCACACACTTGGTCAAAATGTCAGAAAACATCAATTCTAAAGTGAAGGTGGCAATTTCCAAAATGTTACATAACTGTCAAGGTACAACAACATTTATTTTGTAAGATATTATGTTCTTATAAGGCACTCAAGGAATAACATAAATCATTTAAATATTTACAATTTAAAATCATGCTTATGAATCATTTTCATCCCAAATAAGGTAAAAAACCATTCACATTCTCCATCTAGATTCTTGGTAGTCTTGAATCTTCTAACATTTTTCACTCAGTTAATGGAGTAGAGAGAATATTTGGAGGAATGATCCTTAGGAATTAAGGATACATATATGCCATTAAAAATAAAGGTATTTGTTCTAAAATGTGTGTCCTATACTTTATGAACCATTAATAAAAGGAGTTTTTAAATCCTCATAAAACCCACAAGGTTGGTTTCCTCCTTCAACAATATTGTGGGATTTAATAAATTCATGTAAATGGTTGTAATAAGTATATTAATGGTATTATATCATATAAAAATTCATATTAAAAGACATTTTCCATTGATCACTATTGTACCTACAACAAACCTCTTTGTTTTGAATGATTCTTGGTCTGACAAGCAGGGTTTGATTAGTTTGGAATGGTTTCCCACCTAAAAATGCCATCATGCAACCTCCATAACCCTAAAACTATTTATATTAAACCAATAAAGTTTTTTATCATCTCTAATAAGTTTACCATATGCCAAATTAGATATCTAGACCTCAATAAGAAATATAAGGTCTAAGTCTAAAACAACATCTACATACCTATTGTAGGTAAATGAGAGGAAATGACATATTCATGGCATGGAATATAATTTTGGAAGATATATGAAGGTAAAAAAATTATGAATTATATATTAAATTATTACCAAAACCACTAAGGATCTATAAGTCCAAAATAAAAATAAAACACTCAAATTACAGTGAAGAAGTCTAGATGGAGACCTACAGGGCTGTGTTCAAATTATTAAGCTAATATACATTTTTGCATTGAGATTGAGTCTTTGAGGATAATATAAGGTGTGAGGAGTCTTGAATGAATATTTAAAATATTATTTTACTCTTATATAGAAATATAAACCATCAATAAGATGTCCTCTCAAGTCCCAACAGAATGTTAGGCCTTGAGGGCAAAATGCCTACTTATCTACAAATTATGAGAGAAGAAACACATTTTTGGTGTCAGATGGATTGTTATTGGGTTGTTATAAGTTAAATAAGAACCTATATGAACTATTAACACTTTTCAATAATCTCAAATTTCCAAGAGGACATTTGATTAAGGCCTCCCAAAATTGTAGTTAAGAAGCCCATAAGAACATATAGGTCTTATATTAGATTATGTAGAGAACATGATATTTTGAATTAAGATAAATATTTTATGGTTATGAGAATCGTAATTTTTCATAAAAAATTCCTATCATTGATAAAATATTTTTAATATGGAAGAACAACATGAAATTAGAGCTTTATAACTAATAATCACCTATAGGCTGGTTATAGGTAGATAAGAGAAAATGTTATATGGTGATGTCAAGGGTAGGGTTAATAAGTATGTTGGGAAGTCAATAAGAACATGAATAATCTATATAAAATATTAGTAAAATAACTGAAGTGCCTAAATTTCCAATGGAAATACATATACTTTCATATTTGTAATCAAGAGACCTAATTACAAAGCTGCAGGCCTAATGTGCACATCCAAGCCTATGGGTGAAAAAGAGTGAAGAAGCTTATATTTTTGAGGTTTTTAAATTATTTTATAGGCTTTGAAAATTAATAATACTTTTATTGAATATTACATGGAGGTTTCACCTCCTTTATTGACAAATAAGATGCCAAAAAATATTAGTTAGGATCAAAGGCATTAAATTGCTTACAAGGCCTATGTATAAGCAAGTCAAGTTCAGGGCCAATTAGAGAGAAATCACCTTTTGGAAAAAGTTTATAGACATGTAATAGTTTTTTATTGACCCATTGGAGGTATTTCTAACCAATATCACTCAATTGGAAGGCTTTTGGGCCTAAATCTCTATCTCTGTCCTTACACACAGTCCTTCAATGTGGAGAGTCTATCTTTTTGATCTCAGAACTGATGTGAGATTTTATATGAAATCTCGAGAATGATGTTATAGGTGGAAAATATTGATAAAATGAGAATATTGGTGTTAGTTTTTTCACTAAATCCTATATATTTATGAACAATGCTTAAGAGTTGAGACTACTCTAAAACCCTTTTATCACCTTGTGAAGGACTTGAAGAGGCACATTTTCTTTCTTAGAACATCAAAGATAATTTTCAAGGATAAAAATTAGTGTTATAGGTTTTAAGGGAGCTCCTTTACTCTAAAATTATTACATCATTCCATAGGCCAAGACACTGTGCAGTATGAAAAATCCTTAGGAGGATTGAGCACTAAAAACCTCCTTTTTCACCTTGTGAAGAGCTCAAGGAGGTTCAATTTTTTTCTTAGATATAAGATGAGAAATTGTATTGAATAAAATGGTGTTATGTTATTTTATAAAACCATGTGCCCTATCACTTCAAGGAAGTAAATCTGTTGTATACATCCTTACCTTTGCGAATCATTGTTAAGAGCAAAACATGCTTAAAACCCTCTCTAAACCATTCTTATATCTTGATGGAATAATAAGTCTTTAAAATGACCTAAAATTCATTTAATGATCCTATAAACACTTGTATTATCTCTATACACCTACAGGCACCTGATGTAATTAATATCTTCCATGTGTGGGATAAAATATATGGATGAATGGCTTAAAAGACTACCTTTTGAAACTAGTTTATAACATTTTGAGATCTATAGGCCTTCCTAAACATTTTAGTTGGATTATTGAGCCATGAAAGAGTTATATTTGTCCTTCACTAGTCATTTGATAGGTCTTCACAATGATAATATAGGCTACAAATGGTCAACTAGGCCCTAAAAAATAAATGTGATCCATCTTTCACCAAGAAGGTTTGTGTTACATATATCTAATAGAAAAAATGAATGTAAAGGAGTATGAATTCTAGGTTTTAGTATTGTCTAGGTGAGAGAAGCTTTCGATATCCAAGTATGGAATAGTGAGGTGTCAAAAAGGTTAATTAGACTTGTGTCAAAGTATGAGCTTGTAACTCATCCTAGATTATGAAGACAATTTCAAATAAGGTTTATGTGTTATTCAAAACCAAGAAACACATGCCAAAGAGATGGATAAAACTAGTCTTAGACTCTCTTATTAGATTGAAACTAACTTGGATGAAGTGCTGCTTGTCATTAGAGTTATTCTAACGTCCTTCTTTTACCTCTCTCATTTTTTCCCATATATATATCACTACAAGGCTTGTAATAGATCCTTTGGCTAAGGATGTAAAATTTGTAATCAATTAAACACTTTTACTATGCTTTAGAATGTTAAAAAACTTGTTTCTTACTTTCTCAAATGCTTGTAATTAGTGTACTTGTGTGATTATTGATGAATGCTAGTAGTAGTTATTTCACTCTCTCTCATTTGTCCTCTCTCACCTCTTTGTAAATGGTTTGTATTATTTCTAGTCACATGGTGAGTTTAGATAGTCTTACGTAGTTTAGAAATGGATTTTAGTCATTAGTGTCTTCCCTAGGCCTCTTGATTATCCCTTCTATTCAACACATTGTCTATGACCTCCATGTTGAAATACTCATGTTTGAAGGTCCCTATTGATTAGTGTGATTAGATTCAGGCCTAATTCATTTTCTTAGTGCACTGTAGCCATGTGGAGGGTGTTAATTTTTTGAATCAACTTCCTAGTTTAGTTTACTTTTAATTCGCTCTCCCTTTTCCTAGAAAGTAATATGTTTATAATTAGTTTCAAGGTGATAGCATCAAGGAAGTTATCCCTAACTAGAGATTCACCTCATTGATTAGGCCACCCATAGCGTAGATGTTTTTCCATGATATCACTTAAGTGAGGTGGATTTAAAATCCTCCTAAAATGAGAACAATTGGATGATAACAGGTTTATCCCCCATGCCTTAGATTTGATGAATATTGACTTGGAGGTTGTGTAAAACTTTAGGATTTGGGGATCAATATAAAATTCATATTTGGAGGAATTTGAGGAAAATATGTTTTAATGATTTATGAAAATATTAACATTCCAAATTCAATGGATTTTCCCATTAGGATGACATTAGCTAATTAGCAATGGTTTATTAACTAATGCAATCTGATGTGATTCTTTGTGGGATGGAAATTCGAGGAGAAGTATGGGTGGGGGGGGTTAATAGTTATTAGAATAAATAGGTCAGTTTGAATAGAAAAATTATTAAAGGACTGAGGATGGGGTTAGTGTGGATTAGTAAGATAACTAGAATCAACACAAAGTGTCTACTTTTAAGTGCCTACATTAAGTGAGTGACATTATAACACGGCATGTTCAACATGATTAACATTACAATTTAATGCATGAAAATACATATTTATCATAAAGATAAATAACACATCAAAAAGATTTTTTTTTTTTTTTTAAATTGATAAAAAGAAACATTTGTTGTTATGTAAATGAAAAGCTCCAGGGCATAAGGGGATAGTTTATGAATACGGTAATAGTTGTTTAAAAAAAATCATATTTACTAGTATGTGAATCAAAACCAAATTTTTTATACAAATATGATAACTTTTACTAGTATGTGAATTAAAACCATTATGTTTTTCCATCCATATATCAGTAAAAGTTTTGTCTTCCATCCCAATTTACTAGTATGTTAACGAAAACCTCCATAGTTTCCATCTAAATACCAAGAAATGTTGAGTTAGATCTGAATGAAAACATGTCAACATTTTAGGTTAAATTATGGGAAAAGATTCATCCCTCCAACATGGTGACACTACAATCTCTATGAATATTTGCATTCTGGAGAAGATATATTTGGGTTGCATGATTATCAGTGGAGAGTGACTTGAAAATAGAATGTTGAATAGTTTTTAGAGTTTATATTTGGTAGCATTAACTTGCCAAATTAATGACAATAAATCCATCCAAGAGTCTTCAAACAAGGCCCTTCAATGCATATTAATGTCAAAAGTGTCTTCTAACATGGCCATTAAATCAAGAAAATGATATCATTTGATTCAAAAATAATAAGCTTTATTGGTATGTGATTTAAAACCTTGAGGGCCACCGCGAACATGTGAGTAAATTTGAGTCATATGTAAATACACACAAAAATAATTACAAATAAAATAATAGGAATTAATTTTGCATGATATTTAAGGAGGGTGACTTGAATAAGGTATGCTAAACAAATTGTAAATGATGTGTATGGTAGCATTAATTACCACATTAATGGTGATTTAAATTTTTAGGACATAAGCATGTAAATTCTAGGTTGTTAAAGGGGCTGGGTATAGAGGGTAACTTTAGAAAAATATTATAAATAAATATATCAAACTAATTTAGCTGAGATGTATGCACGATGAGAAAATTGACTTTTCTAGGGTGAAACATGCATTGTCAGATGTCAAAAAGGCTGGAATAGTCTTGGAGATCAGTTTGGAGTCCTTCCTTATAAATCTTGGATTGAAAACTATCTTAAGACAAAAGAGTGGTTAGGAAGACAATATCTTACTATTCTAGTGTCTAAGGTATCATGCTAATGTCCATCTGTGTAAAAATTGCCTAAGACTTGTAGTGATGCTATGGGAGGATTCTATTGATCTATAAGTGAGTTTTGAGCTTTTGATCAATCATTTGTGTGACTGTTTCATTGAATATTTTCCAAAAACTAATGAACAATTGTATACGTAAAATAATAACAAGATAAAATGTTAAGGGAATATAAAATCTAGGTTGTGGGATGTTATGATCATATGATATAGAACCTCTGTTGTCTTGTTCACTGCCTACATTATTCCCAGTGATAGTGGTGCCAGATCACATGTAGTTATCCTTTAGTGAACCTGCATAATTAATGGACATGTTATGATATAATGAATTTCACTTAGGTCATTATTTTATCAAGCATAAAAATATATGTGTGATTTTTGAGTCATATGTAGTGTGTTGAGTTATACTATTTATTGAATCTATGTAATTATGTGCCAAAATAGTAACTACTAGATGTAAAATGCCTTGTGAGACTCTTTATATAGAAGGAAATTTGACTTGAATTTAAGTCCCTTGTTCATTGGCCAATAAAACATAAAATAAAAATAAAATCATAATACATGGCTAAAAGAAGGGTTAGGACCCAAAACATGCTAAAAAGTGACCATTGGACACTAGTACTAAACTAGACACTAGCACACTGCACTAGTGTCCAAGACTATGCTAGTGTCTTTGGAACACAAAATTAGATGAATACTATGAAAAATAAGCTAGGGGGACTATGAATGGGATGGGATGACATAGGACCACTAGGGGATCAACAAATAGTGAAAACAAGTCATAATAAATATTAAAATACCCAAAATGACCATGTGAAGAAGACTTACATTCATCAGTAAAACTTTACCATTAAATAAAATCAAAAGACATAGTACTTGTGATTGATTGACCAAATTATCATGTGTATATTTACCTGTATTTTATTATATGAATGTAATGAAATGGAAGTACTAAATTAAAAACAAAAATGAAATGTGGATTAGTGCTTATCTATGCAATCAATCTATGTGGAGGATGGATGTGCTCTAGGCCTAGCCAACTTCTTGTCAAGAGAAGTGGATAGGAGTTATAATGTTATCTATGGAGAGAAATCCATAGTGTGGATTCCCCATGTACTAAATTTAAATGATGAACTAAATTATGGGTAATAAAACCTTATTTTTTCCCAACCCTGATATGTGAACTGAGTTATGAGACGTATCTAAAAGTATGGAGAAATAAGATCTTCTTGTCTTGAATCTCATATGTGATATTAATATAATAATTGATATTTAAATGTGGAGAAACAAACCCTAATTGACCCCACTCGCTCATGTCAACTAAGTTTGAGAAGTAATTTTTTAGAGGTCAAAACTGTTACTCAACATTCGTAATTTGGGTCTAGTAATAATCTATTAGCGTTCATTTTAAGAGACATATCAAAAATCCCCTTAGGTTTATATATGTGAATCCAATTCATATCCTTGGTGAATATTAAAATTTCAAAAAAAAATCACCTTCTTAAGTTTTTCATAGTCATTTGTCTACATAGTTAAAACATATAAGTTATGGGATAAATTATAAAATAATATAAAAATATTTCCTAAACATTAATATTATTTCATATTTTGATTCCTCTTGAAGAAATATATAATTTAAAAAATAAAATCATCTCAAACTGAGTCCATATGAAAAATTTATGGCCTCTAAAAGTTGGTACTCAATTACATCATATTATGCCATCGTACAATAACACTATATCACATGAAAGGACTATGTTGCATGACAACATGCAAAAATTTAGATTACTATTTAAAATACATACAATTTTTTAAAAAATCATCTCAAACTGAGTTCATATGTAAAATTTATGGCCTCTAAAATTTGGTGCTCAGTTGCATTGCGTCATGTCATAGTGAAATAACACTATGTCTCCCGATAGCACAATGTGATGCGACAACACTATGTCACCCAAAAGAATTCCATAATTTGGATTCCTATTTAACATCTATATAATTTTATAAAAAAATCATCTCAAATATATTTCGTATGCAAAAGTTATGGCCTCTAGAAGTTGTTTAGTTACATTGCAACATGTCACCGAGGGACATCATGATGCTAAGTGATAGCATGCTATCAAGTGGTAGCATGCTGATAATTAGGACCATGTTTCTAAGTGATAACATGTTGTTGAGTGATAAAATCATGATGCTATCAGGTGACAACACCATGATGCATTCAAGCGACACTTAACATTAACTTTCCAAGGTCATCACTTTTGTATACAAACTTAAATTGAGACATTTTCTTTAAATTATATATCTCTACAAGATGAATTCAAATATGCAATAATATTAAAGTTTAATAAAGTTTTTGAATGTATTTTTTATTTATTCCACAACTTATCCATCAATTAGCTTCAATATTCAACAAGGCAATGAGGTAAAGAATGAAACTTAGAATGGTAACCCTAGAAACATACGTATTAAATATAAGGTAAATCATATGGATTTTCCCATAACTATTATAAATGATTTAGGATCCAACCCCTACAAAATTTTACATCTCAAAAATGTAGACGAATGGGTCCTATGTACTACTCCTAAAAAATCACAAAATATAATTTACCAAAAAGTGAATATTCATGAGTTAACGAATATTCATCACTAAAATTTACCTTACAATCTTTGGATCAACCACTACAGTCAGCTATATGACCAAATTTAGTGAAATCTTGGGGACACCTTAGTGATAATCTGAGTGTATTTTTGTAATCTAAATGTAGAGAATGGTATAATGTGCCATTCCATCTATATAATCTAGTGGAATCTTGTGAGATTGAGGACACTTGCTCTAAATCATGTCCCCAAACATGATATCTAAATAAGGTAACTGTGTGCCTTGTGTATAAAAATGTATTTTTATAGGGATGGTATACCTTATAAATGCCCCCCATAACCATAATTTGAGTCTAGAACTATGTCAAAACCTTATGTAAAATATGAGAATGTAAACTAATATCTAACAAGAACATGGAGCCCTACAAATCTGAGTCAACCTATGTGTCTAAACATCTACTCCAACTTACATTTATGAGTAATTGTGTCAACCTATGTATCTAAACATTTATGTCAGCATATGTATCTGAACATCTATGTCAATGTGTATATCTGAACATTTGTATCAACCTATGTATTTGAACATTTGAGAAAGCTAAACCAATTTGAGTCAATATATGTGTTTAAACTAATTTGTGTATTTGAATCAATCTATGTAATTGAATGTTTGAATCAACTTGTGTATCTACGTATTTGAAACACTATATATCTATGTATTTGAATCACTGTATATATAGGTATCTGAATCGGTGTGAATAGTTTATGTATGCCCACTTTTGGTGAGAGAGGTGAGACCATGGTAAGGATTTCAAACCAAAAGTGATGTCAATAAGCATGTTAGTGATACTTAGAGTTTCTACTATGAGCATATAATTGATTATTTAGATGTATGTAAAAGAATTGTTTTTGGAATTTGAGGCCAATATAAGCTTGTGGTATATAGTGAGTTTGTTAAGTAAGCATAGGTTTTGTCACTTTGTGGAGTCAATTTGATTGAAATAGTAGTAGAACTAGAATGATGTGGGGGATATCACGATCAAGTCCCATGCACAAGAAATGAATTTAAAATCAGAGCTATGGTTCCCTAGATATTGTGTTTGGAAGAATTTGGTATTAGTTGGTGAAATTTGTGTATAAGGTCAAACTTAGGTAGATGGCATTTTTAAAACATGGCTTAAATAGGTTGGTTGAATGGTTTGAGAATAATTATAATCAATTGGCTTGAGATAAATTGTTTGCTCTGAGCTTAGAAACATGTCAAGGAGATGATGAGTGAACGTGACCTACTACAAGGAGGTGGAGGCAATCATCCAAGCTAAGGAGGAGGTTAACCTGGTAAGGAAGCTATCATTCTCCCTATTTTTGAAATATTTATTACCTTTTTCATTATTTTTAGTGAAAATTTTGCAGTGTAGGGCCATTTTTTGGAGGATAGCACTAGTGTCCCCAGGATTGTGCTAGTATCCTAGGCTGTCGCACTCTCGTCTTGGGTACAATATTAATATCTAGTGCTAGTGTCCTAGGTGTAGTGTTAGTGTCCAATAAAGCCAATTTTGTCAGATTTGCTACTGTTTTGTATTTAATGACTACTATTACATGTTTATTTGTCGTTCAAATATGGTAATGCTAGATTTGGCTTTGTTTCATAGGTGAATGCATGAATGAGGGAGTTCCACAGTGGCTGAATGATGGAGTGCTTATGTGGACTGCCCCTAACAAATGATGAGAGGGCAGTTATCAATAAAGCTATTTTGAGCCATGTGGCATCACTTGCTTCAATGCCCTAGGACTATCATATGATGATGATGTTGTGCAAGAGGTGGAACACCGATACTTGTACATTTTGGTTTCCCATTTCGAAGATCATTGTGACATTGGGGGATGTTTATAGGATACTAATGTTGCCCATTAATGCTTAGGGGGTAGTGTTACAAGAGGCTATTAGAGATAAATCTATAAAGCAGGTCGTGAGGTACTTTGTAGTTATGCTTATGGGGACCCATTGGCCATGCAATTGTAGTGATGTGTTGTTGTGTTTGATTATTACAGCGAATTTTCTGAGGTTGTGAAAGTTTTTAGTGGTGTTATTAACTTTTTCTATTGTTGTGGACGAGAGTGGGGTATCTATTTGATACATGATGCATAGTATAGTGTATGATATAGAGAATCACAAGACCGTATATTCATGGGGTCACACTATGCTAGCTCACCATTTCCCACTCCAAACCCAATAGATGTGGGTTCATTGCTAGATTTAGCGTAGACAATCCTTGTACAACCCACAAAAACAAGCTTCAATAAAGCAATCCATACAAAACACAGAAGACAGTGTATTTATCTTTCCCATAACAGAGAACGAGAACTGAACTGTAATTTACATCGAAGGCATTTTGATGGGCAAGACCCAAGTTGAGTTTCATCTAAACATTTATTTCCCTAATTTATCGATTAATAACTGTTAATCAAACCGTAAAACCGTAATTAGCAAGACATCGATTGTGGAGTCGCTATAGCGTACACGTTTTAAAGGTTCCGCCCATTGAGTTGTTATGTTTGGAAAGGAGGCTTATTTAGATAGTTGTTAAAACGCCGAAGAAAACTGTTAAAATTTAGGTTGGACTGTTCGAAAAGACAATGGTTTAAACTTTGCATCGGATTATTGATGCAGTTAATGAGTATGCGAGGAAAATATTAACACAGTGGTTAAATTAATTAATGTTTCATTTTCAGATGTTATGTTCTATGTAATTGTAATAATTAAGAGCAGATGATCAAAAATATTTATCTTGACTTCACTTTATTTTGTATATAATGTGTGCCTACCATGTTATCTTCTATAGTCTCAATAAATATGATAATTGATCAACATGTCCATGAAGTAGCACAACTGTATATTTTAAAAGAGATTACTTTTTTCTTGTTCATTGTTATTTTAAATTTCTAGTTTGTACTTGTATTATGTAAAAAATATAAAGCTCTGGAGTTTCAAATCTGCAAATAGTTCGATTTTCACAGAAGAAAATTAAATTTGTATTGCTCTTTTTTATAGATGTAATTAATCCAACCTTCTTTATAAATATACTTAATTTTTTACCCTTGAAGTTATCATATGTGTTTAACTTCAGTATAACCTTTCTAATTTAAATTAATTGGAGAGAAACATTAATTTAGAACAAGGAAATATTTTTATATAGAAATATATCTATTGAAGGTTTAGGTTAGAGTAGGTTGTTAGTTATTGATCTTAAATATAATTTATTACTTTATATTAACGATATCATAAATTTTCTGAGATAATACTTTTATTTTGTAATTGATGTAATTGAAACATTAGTAGTTTTTAATGTATCAAGTCCTATGGATAAGATAATTGATAATTTTGATTTTCTAAACGATGGGGGAATAGTTACTCCCACTCGTTTTAGGCATGTTCTGTAAGTTAAAAAATGGGTGGAAGAATTACTTCCAGTCGTTTGGGAATGTCTTATAAATTGAATCATTAATTTTTAGTGATATTATTCATCCACATGCCCTTTATTACAAGCATTTTCTTTTCATTTATTTTTTTAATTTAGAGGTGCCCCAATGAATTAGACTTTATTGAGCCATTTATAAACATTCTCTATTTACTTCTCAAAACATTATCAAATTCGAACACTATATATATAGTGGGTGTGTCACGATGAATTAGATTTTATTGCGCGGTTTATAGACATTCTTTGTTTACTGCTCGAAACATTAGCAAATTCGAACCCTATATTTTATTCCCGTAAGTCTTTGAGCATGCTTGCTAGTATTTATGAATGATTCTAAAATAGGTTCGTATTCTGTAGAACAGATTTCTATATTCCGTAATGCTCTACTGCATCAATTAGATTAGAGAGATGAAAACATATGGTTTCTTGGATTTGCGATACTCATATGGAGAAATGCTATTGGGTTCCAAATAGAGAAGACAAGCCCGTGTTCGATTCAGGGATAGAAGAAACAAAGGATTCACAAATGCAGACAACCTGATCTAATATCGGGAGAAGTCGTTCAGGGTTCACGTAGGGGACTAGGCCACACTTCAAATGCAACGTACGAAAAAATTTAGACGGAATCAGTGAAAACGTTTGGCGGCCATATCAACTGGTCAGAATACCGCATACTTGACTTAACTGGACGCAGTCTATATTGGCCACCCGTATCAATAGCGTTGGATTGTATTTTTTTTAGTGTTATACCTTGGTTCCTTTCTACTGGACGTGAGTTTACAGGTTTAACTGCCTCTAAAAGTTTCCACGACGAATTGCAATCAACTAATTATTAGTCCCAGAGGGAGAGTCTAGGAATCAAATGACACTTAACTTGAAATTACTCCTTGCTCCTCTAATCAATTAGAAGATAGTGATTTCCATGTTAAAAACATATTTTAAACTTTAAAAAAGAAATAACAAGATCTTTAACAAAAGAAATAAGAAATATTATTTTAAATATTTTAATTGGTTTAAAAAAACTGTATGTTATAAGCTTTTTCAGGTCAATCGAAAAGCAATTAATTTTTTTTTACAGGGACTAGCGGTTTGTGAGCTGGCCTTCTGTCTATCTTTGTGTCTATTTGTGGGTGTAAATAATTCACACCTCACTCTGTAACATCATGCTGGCAGCAGTGAGCAGTGCACATGGGCTCCAGTTGGTTATGGTTTGAAGTTTAGTCATGGCTGCAGGTAATGTAAACATGCACTTAAAATACCCCGGTAGTTTTTTGGTATTTTATTAAAAGCCATGGCATTTGTACTAAACTGCCTACTACACAACTTCCTATTTTCTATGGTGTAATCATAAATGTTTATGATGATGTCTCTGCTGATAAGGTAGCCATTCCATTAAATGATTTAACCTTATTATTAAATGATTCAATGCTCATGAACTATAGTTAAATTTGGTTTATGTTTCAATTGCAGGTGCAAGCTAACATGATGCTCGAAGATAATGGAAATTGCGTAAGTAATGGGTTTATGCCCACTACTCAACAAACCCCGTGCGCTTCAATATTAAGTTCCATGGAAAGAGCATCCTTGTCTCTTAAAACTTGTGGGCAAAATAAACATGATTCCATTTCTAATCTGCCTTTGCCAAGCGCTCCCAACCACCCTCAAAAATACTTTTTTTCCACCTAAAATTTATCCTGCCTTCAAATAAGGACAACCTATTAGGATTAGAATTCAGAAAATTTTAATAAAGCAAACATTATTAAAAGTTCAAAAAAAAATTCAATTTCATAAATTTGGTGACAATTAGAAACTTTTTTTTCATTTTCTTAAGTTTTATACCAAAATCCTAGCGATTTCAAGACAAAATAATTATTATTTGATTAAAAATTAGGGTGATTCTTCATTCTCTGATGGCAAATAGTTGAAACCAACAGCCAACTGTTTGATTGTTAGTCAATAAAATTTTCATTATTACAATGTGACTTGCAGAATGGAATCATCTTCCACTAGGACATATCTAGCGGAGTTCTATAAAGTTTTTTCAAAGGCATCAGTAAGTTTGCCCTTGATTAGTTAGAGAGTGATGTTGTTTATGTGAAGATTATCTAGAAATTATAATCTTTGTTTTGAGAGAGTGACACTGATATGCAAGTCTATGTTTTCGAGTCTTTGTTCAGTTCCTTATGTTAATTGCTACAAAATATGGCAAGGCTTAGACTAGTACAAAATATGGCAAGGCTTAGACTAGTAAGAGCTGTCATGGATCACAATTGTTCTTTATGCCTCCAAGTTGTGCCTGAGCAATATTTTATGGTGTGTGTGAGTGAATGGTCTGCTATCTAATAGTGACCCCCAAGCTTGTGTTGTTAGTTCCCATGGGACGAGGGCTGCCTTTTTTTTCCATCCTAGGAGCAATTTGGTGAAACAAGACACTAAAATTGCATAATTTGATGTGCTATGGAGTACACAAATTAGGAGCAATGATTAGTGTCCAAAGAAAATATAATTTCATTCATGACCAATAAAATTTGGTAAGATACCCCGATGCTTTTCAAAATATGAGTGGGTTTTCATTTCCAACAATTTAGAATACAAATATTCATGTTCCACCAATGGACAGGGCTCTAGCTACTGAAATTCTGGAAAATGGGTAGAAAGGATAACCGGTATGTCTAAAAACTCATCTTTTTATTAGTATGCCATATTTTTTATAAGCTAACATCATGAAGGTAATGGTATAGAGTTTTTTCTGGGTCAAGCCCAAGCCAAATACCAATTGGGTATATGACAATCTTAAAATTACACAAAAAGAATTGTTTTTTTTGGTTTAAATGCATTCTTGTAAATTTTGAAGTAATTCAATATTTCCATTAGTATATTAAAAGCATTGCAGTTAATTAATTCAAGTTATTTTGATAGCCTAAATAGATTTCTTATTAAAATCTTGAATTTGAGAAGTTATTAATTCTTTAATGTAATCCCACTAGTCTAACCATTTTGAACGAGCGTAGTAGGCTTCATGAAAATAAGGCCAAAATCTTAAAATTTAAGGATCAATTTACAATTCACTAAAATAAAATGAATTTTATTATTTTATTTTTGTTATATCAAATCTATTTTTTGATATCTAACTTTAAGCATAAACAATTATTTAAAATGTTTGCTTGCTTAGGGGTAGCACAGTTCACAAAAGCTAAAGACTTTAGTCAATTTCAATTGCGCACAATATAGAAGAAATACTTGAAAGAGGACATGACTACACAGTTAACGATGGTAGTAGTGGTGCATGTATCTAATAACAATCCAAGTAACAATTATAGTAATATACATGTAAGCTAACTGGAGGTGGACATGGCAATAACAAGTGTCATCCCTTATAGCTTATCTGTTAAATCATTTGAAAATATCTTGAAAGTTGTCATTCATATAAAATTGGGCGACAACTCTTTGCAATCAATACGTATAAACTATTAATATTATTATTACTTACGATCTATTTTTATAAACATTTGTAATCTAATATTTCATGATTTAATCATTTTCTCTTTTAATCTGCATCCAAATTTGGTTTTCCTTCCCACAAGGACTTAGCATTCTGCACCCTTATTTATTTAATAAAATTCTATTGTTACCTTGTCTCTTTCCATAACAATAAATTGCGTTAAAAATCTCAATATATATATACCCTTTTAGTGAAGTGCAACAGCTGTTTTAATTTTGTATTCCCACATAATGTGGCCCCTCGAACTTATCATATGTGTTTACATTTTATATTCTTTATATCTCTGTAGGTTTCTAATAATGAAAGGCTCTAATTAAAAATAGAGCAAAGAAAAGATATTATTATTTCTTTTATTATTTTTAAAACAAATAATATAGTTTTTATTATTTAAATTGAATTAATAAAAATATTTTCACAAATAAATGTTAATTTTTAAAATTGGGAAAACAAATTTATTATATATTATTTAAACTGAATAAAAATTAAAAAATATATATTTTAAATTATTATCAACTCACAAATTTAAATTATCAACATACTAATTCTATTTTGCTTGTCTATTACACATGCTAAATGTATTGGATTCTATAAATATTAAGAATGTTGCTGCCTACATATTTTACAATACAACCCCACTTACCTCAAAATTTAATTAGACTAGTTCAATTTGTTGGGTACTTATGAAATAACCACATCACTATGTTTGAATATGTTTTATATTCTTTTATGAGGTTGAAGTTATCATGATATATATGGCAAGAACTAATTATCATATGAAGGCAAATATGATGTAAGCATGACAATACGAGGGATATTTTTAATTTTAGTATTTTTTTATAAAATAAAAATAATAAAAAATTATAGTCTAGAAAAAAATTATTATGGAAAAGGAATAAACAGATAAAAATATTATATAATAAACTTAATGTCAAACTAAAGTGATAACATTCAAAATAAATGGAAAATATTTGTATATTTAAAGGTGTAACATTTAAATTACATGTTTAACATATAATAACGGTCCAATAAGAAATGATGGTGAATGTAGGAGGAAAAGAAAAAAAATGGGGGGTGCTGCTGCTGCTGTTGTTGTTGTTGTTGTTGTTGTTGTTGTTGTTGTTGTTGTTATTATTATTATTATTATAATAAGCAGCTACCTCTTACATTACAATTTGATAGATTTGACCTAAGCTTTTATTTTTTATCTAAGCTTATATTATTTAAATTATAATCAATTATCAATTTGTATAACTTCAATCATGTACAATTAAAAGTTTTTATACACTCCAAAGAATATATTTTAAACTGTGAATTTATAATAAAATTGTAAAATTTATAATTTTTATATATTAAATTTTTATTTGTAGAGATTAAATATTATTAAGATAAAATATTATTTTTAATAATTTATTAAATAATAAATAATTATAATATTTTATTTAAAGTTTTAAAATTTTATAATAAAACATAGAAAATAAAATAATTAAAAATATGTAATTTAATTAAATTGAAATAGATGAAATATTTTATCAAAACATGCATTTTTAATAAAAATTATAAAACATTCATTTATAGTTATATGAAATGCTTATGCATCTAATATAATGTAATAGTTTTTATATGTTTATCTTATATTAAGAAAATATTAAATAAATAATTAAATTAAAATATGAAAATTTATTTTTATTAATTAATAATTATTTATTTTCCTAAATATATTTATAATGAAGAAAAATGATATAAAATATTTATTTAAAATAAATTATTATAAAAATATATAAAATTTAAATTACCTTTATAATATATAAATTATTAATTGTAAATAATTATCAGTAAACATCCATTATACTTATTCGATCTCTATTTATTTTATTTTTGGTAAAAGGTGACTTTTTGATAAAAATAGACATCTAATGTAACGATACCTCCATAGCACTTATTCTAAAGAGTATCCATTGAATGGCTACGGGTCGATTTCATTAATAATTCAATCATCTTATTATTATTTGTCAAAATTTACCAAAATTGAAATATCGTTATAAAATGTATCAAAATTCTTTGTCACTACTTATTTTGATAAAGAATTAAATCATATACTGATAAGAGATATATTTCACACTTGTGAATATTGAAACAAATAAAATATTATTTGTTGATTCTCAATATTGGAAGAGATATGTATGATATGAAGTTAAAATTTGATATAGATTTTTAAACATAAATGAAACATGCTTGTTTTATTTTAGAGAGTATATATCAAAACAAAAAATTATTTGTTCTTTGAATGAAATCATAAAAGGAAGGAAATTTTTAAAAAGATTTTATTACATTTAAGAGTTATGATTAATTAAATAGGAAAATGAGTGGGGAGAATAACAATAAAAAAATAGTATATATTTAATTTTTTTAGATTTTAGGTTTTTCAATTTAAAACTATAACGAATTTGAATATTATTAAGACAAGTAAAAATTTAAGTTAAGATTATAAACAATAATCATTATTGATTTGTATTGAATCATTCAAATAATTATAAAATATATATAATTAAGTCTTAATTCAGATTTGGAGTTGACATGTAAAATTTATAAATCTAAAAATAAATAAAACTCGATCTATTATTTTTAGTTGTTATTTTTAATAACTTTCGCATACAAGTGCGGACAACTATAAAAATCTCTAAAATAAAACTAAATAGTAAAATTAATATATTTAACAAATTTGAACATAAATTCAAGTATAGTTATAAAACTAAATAATTTTTAAATTTAGAAAAATAAAATAAGACTATAATTTCAGACCCTGAGATGGTCACAAATGGCCTTTGAAAAATATTAAGTGTCCCATAAAAATAAGGATAGGATATGGTTGCAATTAAATTTTCAAGCCAGTCATTTTGGTGTGAAGATGGGTTAAAAACATACATATCAAAAGTTATAGTCTCCAGAAGTTCACACTCTTTTTCTACATCATTATCCTCTCATTAAAAAAAAATCAACTCCTACAAGTTGCTCTACTTGTACCACTGCCATTTGTTCTTATAAATATTATTCATATTTCATTTTATAGTACAATTGTTGTCTTCCTATTATAATCATTACTACTATATTAAATACATATCATAACTTCCTTGCCTTGTGTTTACTATCATTTCATCCAGAACCTACACTATCTTTTCATTCTTCTTCTTTGACACCTGTTGTTGCCAATCTACTTCTTGATCTTCTTCACCTTCACCACATTCTCCATGGAAATCATATAAATTTGAAACATTACTTAATACTAGAGAGATATCAAAATTCTTTGAAAAACTCACCTCGTATGCATTATCATTGATTTTTTTCACAATTTTGCATGGTCCAATTTTTTTATTCTTCAACTTGTTATATGTGTCTTTAAAAAATCTCCCTTTCCTTAAGTAAACCATCACTAAATCTCATTCTTCAAATATTATTTATCTTATTTTGTCATCTACTATTGCTTTATACTTCTCATTACTTTCCTACAACTTTCTTCTTACTTCTTGTAAGTATTATATATGTTCTGAAACTTCTACATTATCAGTAACTCATTCTAAAATTAGTAGTTGTACCAAATCTAAAACACTCATAAGATTTCTCCCATAAATAATCTGGAATATAGATTTTCCAATTGATTTTTTCACTAAACTATTATATGTAAACTCAGTTTTTAGTAGAGCCAAGTGCAATTGCTTGGGCTTCTCTTCAACTAAAATTGGTAATTGCATGCATATTCCTATATTTTGTGAATGTCATTTTGCCATGTGACATAACCTACACCTTTTAGAATATATTATCACATCTCTCTTTATCTTTGGACAAAAATACTTCTCCTCCACCAAAGCTATTATCTTTATCTTACCAAAATGTACATCCAAACCACCATTGTGCAATTCTCTTATAATATTATCTCATAGAGACCAAATTAGAATACATAATTATTTTCCTTTGAAGATATAACCATCCTACATAGGATACTTTTCATAAACATTACTTGTATCACCTATCACTACATTCTTACATTGTTCGACTTCCTGCCAAAATCTTGATCAATATCGTATATTTTTCTAATAAATTCAAATCCAACTACTTAACTCACCATAGAATTTAACAACCCCACTCACCTATTCAAAGCATCAACTACCTGATTATATTTTCCTTATTTGTGCTTCAACACAAAATTATAACCCTATAAGAAAGACACTCACTTTGCATGCCTATTGTTCAACTTCTTTTGAGTGTTCACATACTTCAAATCCTAATGATCAGTAAATAGAATAAACTCATTAGGCACTATGTAATGTCTCCAATGTATTAATACTTGTAAAATGGAATAAAATTGAAAATCATACATATAATACATTGCTCTTACCTCACTTAATTTCTCACTAAAATATTCTATTAGTTCTATTTCTTGACTCAACATAGCACCAATTCCCATAAACAAAACATCACAATCAACCTTAAACACTTTGATAAAATTTGGTAATGCTAAAATAGGCTTTTTGATAATTTTTTTATTTGAAAACTCAAAGCTTTCTAGTTGTTGTCTTTGTCCATGAAAATTCTTTTTCTCTCATATAATTTATTATTGGTGCAACAAGACTACTGAATTTTATAATAAACTTTATGTAAAAATTTGCTAAACCATGGAAACTTCTTACCTCTATAATGATTCTTGGGACAAGCCACTCAAAAATTGCCTTGACTTTTTCTTCATCCATTCTTACATGATCTCCTTAAACTATAAATCTGAAAAATACCAAACTATTATCCATAAACATGCACTTCTTTAAAATTGCATAGATATTCTCTTTTCTTAACAATTCTAATACCATTCTCAAATGTTTTAAGTGCTCTTATTTAATCTTACTAAATATTAAAATATCATCATAATTAAACACCATAAACATACCATTATATTCTCTTTACATTGTGTTCATCACCATCATAAATATGTTGAGTGTATTAGATATCCCAAATGGCATCACTATCCACTCATATAAACCATCTCTAGTTTTGAATGTTTTTTTTCCATTCATATCCATCACAAATCCAAATATGATAGTATTCACTCCTTAGATAAATCTTGGTAAAATATTTTATTCCTACAAGAATATCCATCATATGATCTAAATTACTCTACTTGATTGTAATTTTATTCATTACTCTACTATCCAGACACATCCTCCACCATCCATCCTTGTTTGGAGTTAACAATGCTAGTGTTTCACATGAAGTCATGCTCTCCATAACTAAAACCTTCCTCACTATTTCAATAACTTGCTTAGTCAATTCTGCATGTTTAGTTGGACATATCCTATAAGCTGGTTGATTAGGTAGAGTTGATCCTAAAATCAAATCACTATGATGCTAGATATATCTCTTTGATGGTAAGCCATCTCGTAACTCATGAGGTTTTAAATCTAAATATTATTTTAGCACTATTGCTACTTCTCCATGCATGTGCACCACTTTTGAGTCTTCTTTATTTGCTAATAATGCATAGCAGTAACATTTCATCTTCATGTCTTTGATAAAACAATTTACAGTTATCATGCTTTTATCCCACCTTTATTATTTAAAAGGTAATAAAGCTACCTTCATACCACCTTTCTAAAAATTATATGTGTTCTTTGATTTATCATGAACTACTTTTATATTAATTTCTCATGGTCTTCCCAATAACACATGGAATGCATCCATTGGTATAACATCACCCCATATTTCATCCTTGTAATTTTTACCTATAGAAAACTTTATTAAGTACCTATTTTTTATTTTAAATTAATTCCCTTTATTCTACCATGAAATTCAATAAGGATTAAGACATTTTTCACATTGTAAACCTAGTTTCTCAATCATGATCTTAGAAACAATATTTTCATAGATATCACCATCTATAATTACTTGGCATATCCTACCTCTTAAAGTATGTCATATCAAAAATATATTTGTTTATAGCCATACATCACCACATTCTTTATTGTACATGTTCTTGTAAAAATTATTATTTTTCTCATCATGAGAGTTTCTCCACTATCTGCATCTGCAGCTTTGGTATCTTGATCTTTTATTTTAGCTTCAACTAAATTCACTCTTGGGCAATCCTCTTGCATCATTTATTGATATTGGTATTTTGACACTAAATTTTTTTTATGGATTTCTTCTAAATATCTGTAACAAACATAAAACTTGGTTTGATTTGGAAACCATCCTCTACCACTATCATAGCTTCATCCTCTCTGAAATCATCTTCCTCTTTGTTGGTATTGAAACCCGTATCTATTATCTTCTTGTATTTCTAGACCATGTGATGATTCACCTATAGTGGTATTGAACCCAACTCTATTTATTTTAAATCCACCTCATCCTCTTGTTTGATAGGATTGTCCTTTTCTTGGCCTATTATATTTTTTTCTAAAATTCTATCTATTTTTTTTTTAATGTAACTTCAAAGTTAACTGATAAGATTTCTCCATGAAAAGTGTTTTATGTATGATAATTTATCTTGAATATAAAACTTCAAACCATTTAAATACCTTGCATCCATCTACTCTTCTATCTCATCATGTTCCATACATATGAAAATCTTGTAAAACTGGTATGTATATTCTTATATATTGTGATCCTTCTACCTCAAATTTTGAAATCCTCTATATAGGGATTGTGGTTAATCCGTAGGATAAAATTTCTCCATCATCTTTTTATCCATATTTTTAAATGATTTTATCTTATCTTTACTTTTTTACCTACCTTTATTTATACTAGTGATCCTGCCAAATAATTTTGTGACCCTTCAATTTTTTGCATGCGTTCCTTACCTTCTTGTCTTCTCTCATAGTTGTCCATTCAAAAAAATTCTCCATGTTGTTAATCTAATATATCAACTCCTCT